>CM033393.1:17907945-18365445 GCA_019426215.1 Buddleja alternifolia
TTATGGCGCTCGGGCGCCCAATCAGATGTGGGAGTATTTGCCTCTTCTGGCGCAGTAATTGTATTTCCTTCATACTCTCTCCACAAACTCCGATTTGGATGATTCAAGTCCTCATTTAACTAACACATAGTTCTACAACTTTGTAGAAGGAAACTTCATCCATTCGGTCTCTAAACATAAGAAAAGCGCTCGAACGTGGAAAGGGTGCTGATACGGCGCCCAGCGTGGGCAAGATGGCGCCTAGGCGTAGGGGTGCATAGCAATTTGGCCTAAACTGTTTTATACGTCTTTTTCATCCGTTCTTTGATTGTATCCATTTAAGACCTGAAATCACTTAATGCACGAATTAAACGCACATGTGGCAAGAATCAAGCGATAAATGACCCTAAGACATAAACGCAAAGGGGCTTAAAAACACGTAAAATGCCTCTTATCAACACCCCCAAACTTATCATTGCTCTTCCTCGAGCAATAAGAGTTCTAAGATAAGGAAACATCATCAATCAAAGAGAGAAAAACAAAAAAAACTACCTAACTCACTTTCGTGGAGTAAACGGTTGCATTATAGCGAATGCAACAAGCCTTTGAACCTTTGAGTTACCTCAAAGGACGAGTTATAGTCTCGTGAGGGTTTGCAGACGATATACCCACAAAATCGAAGATTTTCACCCCGATCACTCAACGTAATTACAATGATAATAGCACACAATGGTATGAATTCATCTGTTTAAGCTCATATTACAAATATATACACATCACACATTTGCTCATGTTACGCCTTAACATTGAAAAGATCATCCTAAGGGTGTAGTGTAATAAATCTCAAGTATTATAGTCAAGTGGCATTCTTACCACTTTTCAAACTTAACCCCATATTTATCAACTTTTGATTATTCACATGGTACGAGAATTGAATACAACTCATAGCCACTTAAAATTTTCACTTCTTTCATTCACTTTCGGATTTATTTATGCACTTTCAACTCGAAACATTAGAGGCTAGACCATGTGCAATGTTTGATCCTCTTAGGCTTTCTATGACACCCGTGTAACGAGTTTTAGGCCAATAACTCCTAAACCAGATGGCTTTAGGGTATCAAATGTGGAGACATTCCTAAGGGCTTAATCACTCGAGTGTCAAAGGCCACAAAATCAAACTAGGTCCTTATTCACTTAACACTTACATTGGCTTGAGCTTAGCTCAAATTAGCAATAGTACAGTATTCTAGGCATGGTGCTCTTCGCCCCCAGTATCTATTAAGCCTGACTTTTTCAGTCATACCAATGTTCAACCTCTTTTTATTATTATTAAGCACACGAAGTTAACGTTCTCAACTCATAACACATGTGAAAATTCTAAGTTGATATTTCCGGGATCAAGCCTTTAAGTGTTTCAAAATGATTGCCCACTCAACTCCTCTACCTTCGATTTAGGTGCATATGTGAATCATCTTAAGGTTAATCTAGTCTAGTTAGGATCCCATAAGCAAGGAACGATGTGTATAGCCATTAAAAACCAATTGATAGAGAAAACATACCATGTATTCAATTAACCATGCTCAATGCCTCAAGTGAAGGGTTGAAATTCTATCCAAAAAATAAATTAAAATTGCACACATTTCACATGTAGAGGTACAGCACCCCCCAAACTTGACCAAACTTGGACCGAAATATGTAAAACATGAATCAACATGACTATAATGGATCTAGTATACCCCCCACACTTATCATGAACATTGTCCCCATGTTTGAAAAAGAAAAGGGCAAAGTACACGTCACCATAGGGAAGCTGAAAAGCAAACCCGAGTCCACTTAAGGCAATCAAGTCCACGGATGGCAATCACTGTGTCGATCACTACATAGGTAAACAAATGCTAGCCATACAGAGCATCAAACATTGGATAGAATAGAATAAAACAAAACGAGATAAACAAAAAAATGAGAAACATGCATGGAAGGAAAACATCAAGCATCCAAACATCAAACATAAAATATCCAACATCCCAACAAAAGATATCCAAAAAAAAAAAAAAAAACATGCATGGAAATAAAACAAGATAAGCCTAATCGGTGGTGCCAAAACGGTCAATGTAATCCTCATCCTCGCCGCCGAGATCATCCAAATCAATCAACGGCTACCCTCATCATTATGAGCCTCATCATCACCTCCGTCAGAACGAGAGCACCTGACTCGTGCATATCTGCGGGCTGCTGAGGCGGGGGGTGCGGGTAAGGTGGAGGAGCAAATAATCAAACGGCCCCCAACCGACAAACGCATCATGCTCTACAAAAAGCTGACGGAAATAAGCACAAGTGTCGGACATGACCACCCTCATCTCATCTCGCAACTCCTCCCTCAATTCATCCTTTAATTGTCTAATGGCGGCGGCATCCATAGGGGAAACTGTGGGGAGCTAGTAGACCGGGATGAAGATGGGCGAGGCCTCTTTGAAGTAGCTGGTGGTGGAGGAGCCTGGGAGTCGTCATCTACCACGGTGAGATAAGAACCAGGAAGCTCAGTACGCTCCAAGGAAATGTGGGAACCTTAGCCGCCTTGCATAAAGCTGTGATCAGTGACGGGAGAATGATGGGAATCTTCCGAGTGGGACCTTCTCCCTTTTGCTTAGCCAATTCTTTGTTAATCAATGGCCCTAACTCATTCTTCAACTTCCTAAAGTGGTCCGTCAAAGACTTGTGGATTACCCGGCAAAGTCCACAGCTTTCTTGGACATAATAGCGTAGATGAGGGTGGCCCGTTCCTTGTTTGCCTCTGATCGATTGGTACTCGGCATTAAATTGAATCGGATGAAGTCGAGCCAGAAAGCAGCCTCGGGTAATAGAGCCCTACGGGGGACATGAGCTTCTCCGGGTACCCATTCCCACCCCTCTCGCCAATAACCTGCAAAATATCCGACAGGCTAACTCGGAGGCGCCCTGAATTGTAAAGAGTGGTGAACTCGCATGTCTGAGGGGTCGGGGTGCCTATGCTCTCCCTAATCTGTCTCAACTCATAATTGACATGTTTGCCCCGGACCAAAAGGGTAGTCCCCAACCATCCTCGTGTCTCAATCTCATCATAAACCCCGGAGCTGAAGAATTCCAGAACCCAAGGAAGATGAATGGCCTCGGGCTTTTGACAAAAAAAACTGTAAGCGATGAAATTGTATCAATTCGTGCACAGAGGGCTGTCCCCGGGTGGTTAAATAGTGCTCCTTAATAAGGGTGCGGGGGGTGCTCAAACTCTGACACATAATTTGGACTTGGGGGTTTTCAAAACGGGTATTATCGGGAGTCTCGGGCTCATTAGAGGAACCCTCACCCACTTTTTTCTTACCCTTGGACGGTCTGTTGGTAGTTCTCGTCATTTGCAACAACAATTATCAACTTCTTAACTACTCAAATCAACCCAAATGCAACCAACCAAATACAACAATCTTCAACGCCCAACACACACCAAAATCAGAGCAACCCACACTTGGCAACAATCCACAAATTCAATTTCAACCCACAAATTGATAACAACCCACGGATTTAGCAACAATAGACCATCCAATTCAACAACATCAACCCCCAATTTTTTATTACAACCCACAAATTCAATTTCAACCTCTCAAATGCAAAAACAACAAAAAATTCAATCTACAATCGGCCAATGCCCCAATTAATCCTCAATATATAACGCAAGGCACCTACTCGTCGGCTATGAATCGGAAATGGAAGAAGGGTAAAGCCAAAACTCACCTTTTATCCCCAAAATTTTCGCACCGAGTCGATGTGAAAGAAGAGCCTCTTGTGCAACGAATTATGTTGATGGAAAGTGGCGGTGAAATCCGGTGGAAATGGCCGGAAATGGTGAGGAAATCGCCGTAATTCGCGTGGGAGAGGAGTTGTGAAGATTTTGGGAGAATTTTGACCGTTTTGACCCACATATGTGTTAAATTCAGAATCGGGCGCCTAGGCGCGCGACACAACTTACCTGGATTCCTTTGGGTGGTAATGCCCGCGCCTAGGCGGGCGTTTCTCGGCGCTTGGGCGCCCCTTTCAGAATCGGGCGCCTAGGCGCCTGATTTCTCGGCGCTTGGGCGCCCCTTTCAGAATCGGGCGCCTAGGCGCCTGATTTCTCGGCGCTTGGGCGCCCCTTTCAGAATCGGGCGCCTACGCGCCTGATTTCTCGGCGCTTGGGCGCCCCTTTCAGAATCGGGCGCCTAGGCGCCTGATTTCTCGGCGCTTGGGCGTGCAGTTCTGAATAGTTTTGTAACGAATTTCATTTCCTGTTTCAAAAGGGAAGAGACAAAACACTTAAAACACAAACTAACAAAGATGTAAGGTTTGAAAATAAAGCAACAAACGGAATAATAAGGGAAAAAGAAAAGGAAACGGAAAGAAAACATGGGTTGCCTCCCAAGAAGCGCTAGTTTAGAGTCATTAGCTCGACTGAAAGCGAAGAATCACGAAGGGTCCGCGAGGATGAAGGACTCTTTGTCTGTTGGTCCATCCATCCCTAAGTAAGGTTTTAGACGTTGAGCGTTGACCAAGAAAGTATGTCCTTTATCTGTTGTAAGCTCGACGGCGCCGGATGGATAGACCTGGGAAATCAAAAATGGTCCCGACCATCGAGACTTAAGCTTCCCGGGAAGAGTCGGAGTCGAGAGTTGTATAGCAACACCCCGCTCTCCCTTGTGGAATTCCCGGGGGAGAATATGTTTGTCATGCCACATTTTGGTCCGCTCCTTATAGAGTTTTGCGTTCTCATAGGCAAGATGACGCCATTCTTCGAGCTCGTTGAGTTGTAGCAAACGTTGTGTACCTACACTTTGAGAGTCAAAATTTAGAAACTTAATGGCCCAATAAGCACGATGCTCGAGTTCAACGGGCAAGTGACATGTTTTACCAAAAACAAGACGATACGGGGACATGCCAATTGGGGTTTTATAGGCGGTCCGATAAGCCCAAAGAGCATCATCCAATTTAAGGGACCAATCCTTTCTTGATGCGTTGACCGTTTTTTCTAAAATACGCTTAATCTCCCTATTCGAGACCTCCACTTGGCCACTAGTTTGTGGGTGGTATGGGGTCGAAATTTTATGCTTCACCCCGTACTTGGTCAATAAAAGTTCAAACTGCCTGTTGCAGAAGTGGGTGCCCCCGTCACTAATGATGGCTCGGGGAGTTCCAAATCGAGTAAAAATATGTTTCTTCAGAAAACGAGTGACAACCCGAGCATCATTAGTAGGCAAGGCCACGGCTTCCACCCATTTGGAGACATAGTCTACCGCAACAAGGATATATTTATTTGAACAAGAACTGGGGAAAGGGCCCATGAAATCCACACCCCATACATCAAACAACTCACACTCTAACATGCTATTTAAGGGCGTTTCATGATGTTTAGAGATGTTCCCCATTCGTTGACAGCGATCACAAGATTTGACATAATGATGTGCATCTTTAACAAAAGTAGGCCAGAAGAAACCTGATTGGAGGATCTTAGCTACCGTTTTGGAAGGCCCAAAATGGCCACCTACCGCCATATCATGACAATGAGATAGGATAGCATGCATGTCCGTTTCGGGTATGCAACGTCGAATTAAACCATCTGCACAAACTTTGAATAAAAAGGGTTCGTCCCAAAGATATTGCTTTACATCAGATAGAAATTTCTTCTTTTGATGAAAAGTGATATCCGGGGGAAGACGGCCCGTAACAATGTAATTGGCAAAGTTAGCATACCAAGGTGAAATTTTTTCAGAAATAGCAAGGAGGTGTTCATCTGGGAATTCCTCACGAATTGGTGTCTCATCTAACGGATCATTCACTAGCTCTAATCGTGAGAGGTGGTCGGCTACTACATTTTCGGTGCCTTTCTTGTCTTTTATCTCTAAATCAAATTCTTGGAGTAACAAAATCCACCTAAGGAGTCTTGGTTTAGCATCTTTCTTGGCAAGCAAATATTTTAAAGCCGAATGATCGGTGTAAACTATCACTTTGTTTAGCACGAGGTAAGAGTGGAATTTATCGAATGCAAAGACTATGGCGAGTAATTCTTTTTCCGTGGTGACATAATTCAATTGTGCATCGTTAAGAGTTTTACTAGCATAGTAAATGGTTCGAAATACCTTTTCCTTCCTTTGGCCAAGGACCGCTCCAACCGCGGTGTCACTCGCATCACACATCAATTCGAATGGTAAGCTCCAATCGGGGAATGACATGATAGGGGCGGAAACTAAGCGTTCCTTCAAATCAAGAAAGGCCTGCATACAAGAAGAATTGAAATCAAAAGGTGCATCTTTAACAAGCAAATTAGACAACGGTTTCGCAATTTTAGAGAAATTCAAGATGAATCGCCTATAGAAACCAGCATGCCCGAGAAAACTCCTAACAGCTTTTACCGATGTGGGTGGGGGAAGTTTTTCAATGACCTCAATCTTGGCTTGGTCCACTTCGATCCCTTTTTGAGAGATCTTGTGGCCAAGTACAATCCCCTCCCGGACCATTAAATGGCATTTTTCCCAATTCAAAACAAGGTTGGTTTCTTCACAACGTTTAAGCACAACATTTAGATGAGCAAGACAAATATCAAAAGTTGTTCCGAAAACAGAAAAGTCATCCATAAAAATTTCAAGGAAATCTTCAACCATATCATGAAAAATAGCCATCATGCATCTTTGAAAAGTGGCCGGGGCATTACACAAGCCAAATGGCATCCTTCTATAAGCAAATGTGCCATAAGGACAAGTGAAAGTGGTTTTCTCTTGGTCCTCGGGGTCTATGGCAATTTGATTATAGCCGGAGTAACCATCTAGAAAACAATAGAAATCATGCCCGGCTAATCGTTCAAGCATTTGGTCAATAAAGGGGAGGGGGAAATGATCCTTACGTGTGGCATCATTCAACTTACGGTAATCTATACATACACGCCACCCACTAATTATACGAGTTGGGATAAGCTCATTATTCGCATTCTCAATTACCGTTATTCCCCCTTTCTTAGGCACCACTTGGGTAGGGCTCACCCACGCACTATCAGAAATAGGATAGATTATACCTGAGTCGAGCAGTTTAATCACTTCCTTCTTGACTACCTCTTGGATTTGTGGGTTTGATCTCCTTTGGGGTTGGCGTGTAGGCTTGGTGGAGTCCTCCATAAGTATTTTGTGCATACATATCGCTGGACTAATGCCTTTGATGTCCGCAAGTTTCCACCCAAAAGCCCGTTTGTGAGATCTCAACACCGTCATTAATTGCTCTTCTTGTGATCCTGAAAGAGATGAGGAAATGATCAATGGGAGTGTTTCGTCATCGTTCAAGTACACATATTTAAGGTGGGAGGGGAGGGGTTTGAGTTCGAGAGAGGGGGGTTCTTCAATAGATGGGCGAGGTGATCCTGACAATGATCTATCAACTTTGATGAATCCTCCCGAATGAGAGGAAGATTTGTACTCCAAGCTTAGAACCTTTTCCACTAGATCATCTTTCTCCGAGTCCACTTGCATGGATTTCATAAGACTCTGTTCGAGAGAATTTTCAATTGTATTGTCCTGTAAATACTCAACAATCAAATGGTCAAATGTATCAATTCGATAACACGAGTCATGATCAAAAGGATGTTTAAGGACTTTGTAAACATCAAAGGTAACTTTGTCATCGCCCACATTCAAGGTAAGCTTACCATTAGCAATGTCAATTACCGCCTTACCCGTGGCTAGGAATGGTCTCCCTAGGATTAATCGTACTTCCACATCCTCTTCCATGTCGAGTACTACGAAATCAACGGGAAAATAAAACTTGTCGACTTGGACAATAACGTCTTCGATTATCCCCTTGGGCCTCTTGATCGATCGGTCGGCTAGTTGAAGGCTCATTGAGGTCGGCTTGGGAATTCCAAGGCCTAGCTTTTTAAACAGTGAGTATGGAAGAAGATTGATGCTGGCCCCCGAGTCACATAACACCTTCTTGAATGATAAGGATCCAATTGTGCATGGGATTGTGAGACTCCCGGGATCTTGGAGCTTAGTTGGCAATTTATTGAGTAATACGGCGGAGCATTCTTCCGTGAGGCACACCGTATCATTCTCTTCCCACTTCTGCTTGTTGGAGAGTATGTCCTTGAAGAACTTCACATAATTCGGCATTTGGAGGATGGCGTCAATAAACGGAATATTAATTCTCACTTCCCGAAGGATTGCCAAAATTCGAAGAAAGCTCGGATCCATCTCCTTTTTCTTCTTTTTGTGAGCATTTGGGAAGGGGAGACGAACTTCGATAGGGGGAGAAAGCGTTGGATTAGACGGATGAAAACCTACAGAAACAGTGGGCGGCGCCTGGGCGCGTGTATCGGCGCCTAGGCGCGGATCTTCTGGCGCCTGGGCGTGCATGTCTGGGCGCTCGGGCGCGGGATGCAGAGAGTTTGCATCTGGCAGGTTTGTGGTTGGCGCCTGGGCGCGTGTATTGGCGCCTAGGCGCGGATCTGCTGGCACAAAAACAGTGGGCGGCGCCTGGGCGCGTGTATCGGCGCCTAGGCGCGGATCTGCTGGCGCCTGGGCGTGCATGTCTGGGCGCTCGGGCGCGGATGTACTGGCAGTGTCATTTTCCAATTGTTTGCCACTTCTCAAGGCTATGGCATTGCATTGGGCCTTCGGGTTCTTTTCCGTGTCGCTTGGGAGAGTCCCCGGGGCTCTACCGTTAACCGCATTAGAAAGTTGCCCTACTTGTGTTCGCAAATCCTTCATCTCCATACACATATCCTTTATCATATTCCGAAGTTCGTTGAAAGATGTATCGGACTTTTTCATGTGAGCATCCAGTTTCTCATCGATTGTGGGAGGTCGCATTTGCACTTGACCTTGACCTTGTCCATTGAAATTGCCTTGCCTCGGGGGTGGGTTATTGAAGGGTGGTCGTGGAGCTTGATAGATCCCCGGTTGTGCGTTCTGTGCGGGGTTGGGCCTTTTTGGAAAATTCTCGGGTATATGAAAGTTCACCCGAGGTTTATTTTGATTCCCCACATAATTAACATTGCCAACCTCCGGTTCCAAGAGTACTACTTCCTCAACTACTTCCTCAATACAAGCAACCTTTTTAGAGGATGAGGCCTCTTCATCGTCGGGGTAAAGCTCGTCTTCTCGGGCCAACTGTTCGACTTTGTCCCATACACTTTGACAATCTAACCCAAGGAGATCTCCTCCCGCACCCGCGTTGAGTCTATGCCGAATACGTGACCTAACCCCATCATAGAAATGGAGTACTTGTTCATTCAACCCAAAATTATGATCGGGACATTTACGGAGCATGCCCTTATATCTAGCCCAAGCCTCGGCTAAAGATTCATTGCTCCTTTGCCTAAACCCTTTTATATTACTCCGTAGCTCATTTATTTTTGAGGGTGGAAAGAATTTATTTAAAAAGGCATCGACCAACTCACTCCATGTTGTAATAGATTGTGGAGGTAAGGATTTGTACCATGTTGTCGCCCTATCCTTCAATGAGAAATGGAAGACTCTTAGACGAATCGCATCAAGATCACGTGGGTGATATTGAATGGTCACAAGAGCCTCATCTATGGTTTCCAAATGAGCGTGTGGTGATTCGTGTGGTTCTCCATAGAAAGGATCTCCTTGCACCATATTAAAAATGTGAGCCGGAATGTGGTAGTTTGGTGTGAAGAAATTAGGCACGACTACGGGCCCCGGAATGGTATGGACCCTGGGTGGTAAGCTACCCCGAACCGACGGGAGTTGTGGAGGAGGTACCGCTTGCATGGCTTGTAGAACACCTTGTAACCACTCCCTAGTTTCCGGTGAGTTCATGTCCGGGAAATTTCCATTTGGGTTTTGGTTGAGATTATTGGCCATTTCTCTTGCTTGCCTACTAGTCCTAAGAACTCGTTCAATTTCGGGCTCCAACTCGTATAGAGGCTTGCTTGAGGAGCGGGTCATGCACCTCAAGAACCTAACAATTAAATAGAAGAACAAAATTAGACTAATCACGAAAATAAAAAAAAATCAAGAAATGAACGAAAACTAAGAATTATTAAAAATGTAAACTAAAATAAACAAATCCCCGGCAACGGCGCCAAAAACTTGACACGCTAAAAGCTAACTTGCTATGATAGCAAGTGCACTAGACGTGTGTAGTAATAAGTGGACAAAAAGTCCGGGTTGTCGAACCACAAGGACTTGAATTCTAGTTAATGATTTTTAATAAAAGATAAGACAATTAAAGTAAAGTGCAAGAAAAAGATTAAACAAACGAAGAACCAAAGAGAAACGTACTATAGATTTAATCTCACGTATGATAAAATGACTAAGGCACATGCTACAACCGAATCTACTCGTCAATATATATGAGCTACTCTTCGAATTATTAGACTCCTATTGCTTTGGTGGAAACTCCTAAATTAACTATTACCCGATGTCTCGGCACATAATAATCCTATGATTAATTGACGGTTCTCTAAATATGTCTATCCGAGAATCTAATCAAAAATCACGCATTAACGTTCTAGAGCTTCCCCGAACGAATCCAGCTAACAACATCCGGGAATCTTTACCTATTTCTAGGGCAATCCCTCATTTGTTTCGGATGATGTGTTAATTCTCTTGCACCCTAATCTATTTTCTCTCGAACAACTAGATTAGGCAAGATAGCAAGCATATGGTGATCAAACACATGATTGGAATAAAAGCATAGAATTAACACACAAAGCAATAGGAGAATTAATACAAAGAGCAACTTCACATATATTGATTCATAAATTTGGCCTTCACATGGCCTTAGTTCTACAATATTAGCCTCTCATCAAAGCCTTAAGAAAATCTAATACAAACATATACATACTCATGGAAATAAACATGTAAATGCAAATAATTAAAACTCCCTCAATTGATTGATGATGGATCTTTGCTCTTGATCTTCAATCCTTAGCTCCTCTCTCTTTGTTCCCCTCCAAAAGTGATGAAGAAAATGGTGATCAATGATGATGAGTGAAAAGTGATGGATCCAATGCCTCTCTCTCCCTTTCTCTCCAAGATGTTTTCGGTCAATTGCCCCCTAGGATCCTTAAGAAGACCACCACAAATCAGCTCCTCATGTGTATGTCCCCCCTAGTGTCCCCTCCACTACTCTTAAAGTGAGTAGTATAAAATTCCCAAAAGTAGATCTAGTAAGAAACATACTTATGACATTCCCCCCATACATGTGATGACCTCTTGGCTTTAAATGTTCCATTCCCCCATCAAATGATGATCTTTTGGCTGAAAGGAATCAAATCTCGGATGTGGTCACGCCTAGGCGCGGGATTTATGGCGCTCGGGCGCCCAAATCAGAATGTTGGGAGTATTTGCCTCTGTCTGGCGCAGTATTTGTATTTCCTTCATAACGCTCTCCACAAAACTCCGATTTGGATGATTCAAGTCCTCATTTGAAGCTAACACATAGTTCTACAACCTTTTAGAAGGAAACTTCATCCAATTCGGTCTCTAAACATACAGAAAAAGCGCTCGAACGTGGAAAGTGGTGCTGATACGGCGCCCGGGCGTGGGCAAGATGGCGCCTAGGCGTAGGGGTGCATAGCAATTTGGCCTAAACTTGTTTTATACGTCATTTTTCATCCCGTTCTTTGATTGTATCCATTTAAGACCTGAAATCACTTAATGCACGAATTAAACGCACATGTGGCAAGAATCAAGCGATAAATGAACCTAAGACATAAACGCAAAGGGGCTTAAAAACACGTAAAAATGCCTCTTATCAAATACCCATGTGATGAATTGATGGAGCTGTGTTCGAACATATCAGTCTAACTGACACGTCTATGATATAAGTTCCCACTACCATTTTCATAGTGCACGAATGGCACTTTCTCTGTCGAAACTTACATCGTATAAGTTTTTATTCACTATTGATGCCCAATCAATATTTCTTAGACTTGGGAACAGTTTTAGATGTCAAGGGTCAAACATTCTAGTGCCTTTCCTACTATCCCATACGAGGTAGAAGGTTCGCCTTGTCATCAAGGACTTTACGTTGTTTATTCACACCTTATAAATGCCTAAAAGAAAACAACAATCAACTGACTTATATTAATAGGAAAACCATAGCTTAGTTACAATGTTTATGCCCTATAAATCTATCCTCTTTATGGCATTCGAGAGCATATACTCTAACAATCTCCCACTTGCACTCAATGCCATTTGCTGTGGTATTTAATACCCATCTTTTCGAGATGTTTTTGCAGCACTGCCTGTGCTAATGGCTTGGTCAATGGATCAGCGACATTGTCGGCCGAGGCTTTTTTCTGAACAGCTATTTCATCTCGTGCAACGATCTCTCTTATGATGTGATATCTCCTCTTTATGTGTTTGGATTTAATGTGAGACCTAGGTTCCTTATCTTGCGCTATAGCTCCGCTGTTGTCACAAGAAAGTGGCAACGAGAGCTTTATGCTAGGAACCACTTGAAGTTCCTCAACGAACGTCCTAATCCAAACAACTTCTTTAGCTGCCTCTGAGCCAGCTCATTAGGAAATTTCATGTTAGATGTTTTGATGATGACAAGATAGGATTCATTGTTAGACCCCAAATAAAATGTAAGTTTATGTTTTCTTTAGATCATTGTGTAAGCGTTTGAAAGTTTGTAATTTTTTTTAGGCTTGTAATTTTTATCTTTGTAGATTTTAGACTAAGTCTTAATAACTGAATCACTAGTAGAATTCTAGGTGAGTCTATTAGAGAAGAAGTTGAAGACCAGCGTCTGAAGTTAACCCGAGATGAAGATTTGTCCCTTAGCGTCCGTCAAACGCTAAAGGAACCCAGTTCAGGATATATAGATCAAGCGCTCAATTTGTCTCAAGCGATGGATGAAAGATTCACCTAAAATAAATCCTTAAGTCATGAAAGACTTAAAAGCAATCATTCAACGGACATTTATTTCCAACGGGAAATAAATTCAAATGCATTAAATGCCTGATAAGAGCATTAAATGTGATAAGCTACTGTGACTTGTGCACAAGCCACCTTTTGAACAGACTGTCAGAAATTTCAGAGTTTTAGCTGCTCCCGTCCAATCGGATTCAGCGAATTTTCAAGAATGTCAGACTTTAGGTATGATCACGCGCCACGTGAAAGGCCCGCTTCTACATATGTACAACGGACAGATCCCAAGAAATTGCCTATAAATACCTTGCTCCAAGAAAGCCAAAAATAACAGGGAGAACAACAAGAATATACGAGAAAATTATTGCCAAAAATCTTACGTACATTCTTTCTGAAAAAGCTTAGAAACCCCATAGTCAAAACTTTTCAGGCTTTTATCTACATTCCTGACAGTCACAAATATCTCCAACATCTTCCAAAGAAGAAATTCAAATTCCAACTGAGATATTCCAAGTTGTTTGATCTTCTCTAAAAACAAACAAACCCTAGTGACAAACCTCAACCTTTCATCTGAGTGAGAAAAGTTGTTGAAACCTTTCAGGCAGTATTTCTGAGTGAGAGAAGCTTGAAGAAGACGATCTTCATTGGTGCTGAAGTCTGTGTGATCAAAGAGCCCATGATCATTTTCATCCATTACTATTTTGTAGAAGTTTCTGTGTGATTCTTTGATAATGATCATAATAAATTCCTCCAAGTGAAAAAGGAGAAGAAGGACGTAGCTGGGATTACATCACCCAGTGAACCTTACAAATTATTGTGTCCTTTATATTTTATTGTCTTATATTCATCACATTACATTCTTCTGAAAAAGACAAATAAAATTGCAAAGCGATTAAACTAATTAAAAGAACGCTAAAAATCATTTCTGCTGTGCTAACCCTGATTAAGCGATCTAAGCGTTGCCTTAGTTTGGTAAACTGCTGAAATCACTAAGTCTAAGTTAACTACGCTGAAGCGTCTGACCCAAGCGCTCAGCTTTCCAAGCGTTCAAATTTCTAAAGTAATACGAAAATTTGTAAAGTCGAAAAAGACTTCAGGGTCTATTCAACCCCCCCCCCCTTCTAGACCCTTTCGTATGCCACTTGGAACCACCAAGTGGTATCAGAGCGGTTGAATTAGAGACCTAAGCGTTTCCGAGCATAACTGCTTGTTCAGATCCATTTTTTTACCTAATCGCTTTAATCTTTCTCTCCAAAAATATCTCATTATGGCTTTTAACAAAATGCCTAAGTTGGTAGAGTCAAATTATGATTCTTGGAAACTTAGAGCATTCGCTTACTTGTGCTCATGCAATAGTGAAATGTGTGATGTAATTACAGGTTGTCCCATTCAGATTATGAAAGTTGTAACTCGAGCCCCTGAAGCAACCGAGGCTACTCCAGATGGGTATGTCGAGAAACCTAAGTTAGAATGGACGCCTGAGGATCGAAAAAGAGCAAATCTAGATAATGTTGGACGAAGTGCACTTTACTCAGCATTAGGAGACAACGATGCATTGTTCAACAAGATCAAGCAATGTAAGACTTCCAAAGAAATATGGGATAAGCTAGCTATAGTGTGTGAAGGATCAGCACAAATGAAGAAGAATAAGCTTTCCATAGCAATGCAAAGATTTGAGCATTTCAAGATGCAGCCCAATGAGACGCTAGAACAATTGGACGCAAGGTTTACTTTGCTCGTTACAGAGTTAGCGTCATTAGACAAGGAATTGACCAACAAGGAAATGGTCAACAAAATTTTCAGAAGTCTTCCAAGCAAATATCTAATCAAGACTGTTGCTATGAGAGAGTCACAGACATTGGAGACTCTTACTCCAGAGCATGTCTTTTCAGAGTTAAAGGCATTTGAGTTCGAATTGGGTGAAGTCAGCGACACATCGACTGAATCAGGAGCTTTGATCGCTACAACCAAAAGCAAGGGTAAAGCAGTCAGTGAGGTTAAATCCTCGAAATCGAATGAAGAAAAGGAAATGGCTTTATTGGTCAAGAAATTTAAAAAAATTCTAAGATATGAAAAGAGAAATCCTATCGGACAAACGTCATTTCAATTTCCTCCCCCTGCTCCAGCGCCTCAGTATCAATCGCCAGTATACTCTGCACCTCAACCAGTAGCACCAGTTCCATACCAAGCGCCTCCGCCTCCTACTCAAAATTTCTCAGCGCCAGTAGTCTCAAAGAGATTATCCACTGAACAGAAATTGAAAACTAATTTGTGTTATAATTGTAGAAAAACAGGGCACTACCAGGTGAATTGCCCTTATCCAAAATGTGTCAAAGCCCTCAAGGCAAGACCATGCGGATAGAAACCAATTTAGGAGCAACCTTTGCCAACAGGGATTGCTAGCAGAATCTGAACCATTCTTCGCACCTGAAGAGGACTTGGAATCATCAGATGAAAGTAGTGATGATGAGCCTACTAGCGACTCAGCGTTGATTTGTCTTATGGCAAGAGATGATGAAGCGACTGACGATTCGCTACCAGAGGTAACCAATAAATTATCAATTCCTCTTTCTTATGATCAATTACTTGACAAAGTCAAAGAATACTACAATGAATGTCAAGAAGTTACCAAAATATATCAAAATGATCTCGATATTATCTCCTCAATCACAAGAGATAAAGTAGCGCTCAGAGCAGAGTTGCGAATTCAGCAACAGTGCATTGAAAAGAACCAATCACTTGAGAGTGAACTTATTCAATTAAAAAATCATCTTGATATAATAGTCAAAAGAGAAGCTGATCTGATCACTAGACTTGCCAAATCAGAGCAGCTCGTCTCATCATTATCAAAAGCTTCTAGAAACTTGGATAATGTGACTGAGGTAACTAGATTATTTGGTGAAAAGACCGGTTTAGGATGCAATAAATACGGTAGATAGCCAAATAAACCTAATGTTACGGCAAACAACAAAGGAAAGGGTGTTCACTTTGTTGAAGAAAGTTCACCAAGTCAAACGCTGAATGAACCAAGCGACAAAGGTACGAGGCCAAATGAGAAAGCCAAAGCTAACTCAGGCAAGGGAAAGACAAAGGCAAATGGTTCACAAAGGAAGATTCATCCAAATGCTCAAAAGGCTAAGGATAAATCTAACCACTGTGAATCAAGCGCTAAGCGTCCATCACCAAAAGTGCAACCCAAGCCAGCGCCAAGGAAATACCAGCGTCAATATCCGAGACGGTCAAGGTCATATTATCGATACTATGATGATTATATATATGACTATGATTATGACTACTATTATAATCGAGGATATTATTACACACCCAAAAAGCACACACAACACGATGTGAAACCCAAAAAGGCCAGTATTCCCACAATGAAGACTAGGCAAATATGGGTTCCTAAAGTTTTAATTCAAACCAAAGTTACTAACACTGAAGGACCCAAAACAACATGGGTACCTAAGAAGAATTAGAACTATCCTTTAAATGCAGGTACCTAGAGCCAGCACCGACACTTCAGTTTGGTACATTGATAGTGGATCGTCAAGACACATGACTGGTTCAAAAAATCTTCTAGTCAACTATCAAGCTACCAATGGTCCTCAAGTTATATTCGGTGATAACTCCAAAGGTAAAACCAAAGGTATAGGTATCATGCATAGGGGGAACATCATTATCAGTGATGTATTTTACGTTGAGGCTCTTAAGCATAACCTGTTAAGCATTAGTCAATTTTGTGATAAAGGCTTTGAAGTAAAATTCTCAAGCGACTTCTGCTATGTTAACGACGCTAAGACTAAGTCTACTAAATTAAGAGGAAAAAGAACAAACCATGTGTATTTAGTGGATTGGGATTCTACTTTTGATAACAGTCCCACATGCTTTGTTGCTAAAAGTCAAAATGAATTGGGTTGGTTATGGCATAGAAAAATGAATCATCTCAACTTTAAGGCAATCTCTCAGTTAATATCGTTAAATCTTGTGGAGGGATTACCTAAAGGTTCATTTCAAAAGAATCGCTTATGTGACGCTTGTCAAATGGGTAAACAAGTCAAGTCATCTTTCAAAAAGAAACCGTGTCTATCTACTTCTAGAGTTCTTGAACTATTGCATTTGGATTTGTTTGGACCTATTCAAATCATGAGTGTTAGTGGCAAAAAGTACTCACTAGTAATAGTTGATGATTGCTCTCGCTATACATGGGTAGAATTTCTAGCGACCAAAGATGAAACTAGTGTCAAGCTCACAGCGCTAATCCGTCAACTGCAAAATTCAAAAGATTTAATGGTGACGAGAATTAGAAGCGACAGAGGAACTGAATTTTCTAACCAATTTGTTGAGAAGTTTTGTACAGATTTTGGAATACTCCATGAGTACTCTGCACATAGAACACCTTAACAAAATGGAGTTGCTGAGCGACGGAACAGAACGCTTAAAGAAGCCGCTAGGACGATGCTAGAAGAATCCAAGCTGCCTCAAAGGTTTTGGGCCGAAGCCATCAACACCGCTTGCTACACTCAGAACCGGTGTATGATCAACAAGCAACATGAGAAGACTCCATATGAGTTGTGGAAGGGACGTAAGCCTAACGTTTCATATTTTCATGTTTTTTGTTCAAAATGTTTCATTCATAACAATGGATCCCACAGCCTAAAGACTTTTGATCCTAAAGCGGATGAGGGAATCTTTCTAGGCTATGCCAAGAATGAAAAGAGTTTTCACATCTTAAATAAGATTAAGTCGAAGGTTGAAGAATCCATTCATGTTGTGTTTGATGATGCTAACCAAGAACCGAGTAAGGTTATTCCTGATGATGTAGGAATTGAAGATCTTGCCCAACAAACGTCACAAATTAATCTTGAAGATAATAGTGACAATGAGGATGGTGAGATCTTTGTGCCTTTTCCTAAGGTTACTCGTGAGGTTACAAATAATGATGAAGTCAGAATCGCTAATGATCATGAAGAGAATGATCATGAAGAGCAAATTGGAACTGTGAATGATGAAGCGACTGCGCAAGAGACAAATGAGAATCAAGCGATTGCTAATCAAGAGTCTCTCAACCCGTTCTAACCAGACCGAAAATGGCTTAGAGATTATCCACCAGATCTAGTAATTGGAGATATTGGAGCACCTCTTAGAACTAGGTCCGCTACAATTAATGAGGCCATGTTCGCAAGCTTTCTATCTCAAATGGAACCAAAGAAAGTGGATGAAGCGCTTAGTGATTCAAGTTGGGTAGACACGATGCAAGAAGAACTTAACCAATTTGAGAGAAGCAAGGTTTGGACGCTAGTACCAAGACCAACTCACCAAGGAGTCATTGGAACTAGATGGATTTTTAGGAAGAAAATGGACGAAGATGGCATTGTTATAAGAAACAAAGCTAGATTAGTCGCTCAGGGTTATTGTCAAGAAGAGGGTATTGACTTTGATGAGACTTATGCCCCAGTAGCCTGTCTTAAAGCGATTAGAATGTTCCTAGCGTTTGCCGCATAAAACAAGTTCACAGTATATCAAATGGACGTGAAGAGTGCATTCTTGAATGGTAAACTCCAAGAAGAAGTCTATGTGGAGCAACCTCCAGGATTCATCAACAACCATGGCAAAAGTATGGTCTACAAACTAGATAAGGCACTCTATGGCCTTAAACAAGAACCAAGAGCATGGTATGACACTCTCTCTATCTTCCTTATAGGCTTTTCAAAAGGCAGCGTTGACACAACGTTATTTAAAATTACCCATAATGAAGATATTCTCTTAGTCTAAATCTATGTTGATGATATTATATTTGGTTCTACTAATAAGCGATTGTGTGAGAAATTTTCGAAAATGATGCAAGAACAATTTGAAATGAGCATGATGGGTGAATTAATTTTCTTCTTAGGATCACAAGTTAAACAACTCCCTAATGGAATATTTATAAACCAAGCTAAGTATACTAGAGATAGGATTAAGAAATTTGGTATGGAAAATGCATCATCTTCAAAAATTCCAATGAGCCAAATGCTTAAGTTAGATAAAGATGAAAGTGGCAAGAAAATTGATATCACTAACTATAGGGGTATTATTGGATCACTTCTTTATCTTACCGCTAGTAGACCTGATATTATGTTTTCGGCATGCATGTGTGCACGTTTTCAATCTGACCCTAGAGAATCACACTTAAGTGCTACCAAGAAAATCCTTAAGTACCTAAAAGGCACACAAAATGTGGGCTTATGGTATCCACAGGATTCTCCTTTTGAACTGATTGGTTATTCAGACGCAGATTTTGCAGGATGCAAAATAGATATAAAAAGTACTAGTGGTACATTTCAATTTCTAGGTGATAGACTAGTTTCGTGGCATAGTAAGAAACAACAATCTATAGCGACTTCTACCGTTGAAGCAGAATATGTAGCTGCGGGAAGCTGTTGTGCACAAATCCTTTGGATGAGGCAACAACTTAGAAATTATGGAACAATCCTAGATCCTACCCCAATCCATTGTGATAACCAAAGCGCTTTAGCTATGACCCAAAATCCTGTCCTTCATTCTAGAACCAAACACATTGACATTAGATACCATTTCTTGCGTGACCATCTTCAAAAGAAAGATATCTCCATGCATTTCATTGGAACTAACAAACAACTGGCAGATATCTTCACCAAAGCGCTCAACGAACAACGCTTTCTCAATCTGAGAAATGAATTAGGTATGATCGATTTAAACGCTTAAATCATAAAGCATCATATTTAATAGGCATATAATTTAGGGGGAATTCACTTTGTGATTATGTCTAAACTATATTTCCAAAAATGAAATGAGTTATCAATTTTAGAGGGAACTTTAAAATTGTATTCATTTCATTAAGTAAGCAACTATGATCAAAATGACTTTATCAAACCTTATGCATCGATTATTAGCATTTACTTGTACTCATTACAATCTGATCGCTTATAAAATGAAAGGTTTAAAAATCCAACAAGCGATTGATATGTATCAAATTAAATTTATTTTATAAAAGAATCTTCATCATTGAAAGAATTCCCACTTCAACGCTAAAGTAACTTTCTTTCACAAAAACTTCATGCATAGTTTTCATCACCACAAAGTAGCGTGTGGATGAGTCCAAAATTCTAGATTTGTTAACTACCCACACGTGCCTATCAAATCAAACTGACGGTTATGATTCCTATCTAAACCTAGGCCGTTCAGTAAAATGCATGAATCTGAGTACGTGTCAATGTACTATCAGGCGCGTGTAACTCACGCTGAAAATTTTAATTTTTTTCAAACGTTTTCAAAAAGTAACTGCGGATCCGAAAAATGTTATAGTATCCTACTTTACCGCACTTTTTGACATCCGAAGTTATGTGTACATGGTTCAGATTTCCTTCTCATTAACTTCTGTACACGTGTCATTTATCTACCATATGAGGAGTTACTTTTATCTTCTATTTAAACCCCTCAAAACTTTTACAGAAAACCTTTATCTCTTCCAATCTCTCTACTGTAAAAGTTATCTCTCTCTAAAAGGCAAAAAAATTTCCTTCTTTTCTTCAAAGTCTCACCTTTCCATGGCACCCAAAGCTTCAAAATCTTCCAAAACAACAACTTCTGCTACCGGAAAAACTTCCCGTGCTGAGAAACCAGTGACGGTTAACGCCGGATTTTTGGTTAACTGGGATTATCTTTTTGATAACCAGAACTTCACTCTTCGAACGATTCTCCCACTTGTTCAAGAATTTGGTTTGAGAGACATGCTTACTACTACTTTGAAGAAGAATGTCTTTACTTTTTCAATAATGGTGAAATTTCTGAAGACGGCAATTCCATATCCTGCGTCTTCCCTTCTGCTAAAGAGACCTTTGTTCTCACTCCCTCTCTGATTTCTTCACTACTAAATCTCCCAAATCATGGCAGTGAGGTAGAACATGTAAGTCTCGGAGATGCTACCAAAGTCTGGGCGTTGATCAAGAAAGACGATGTTAACACCGTGTATGAGCCAAACTTCAAGAAGAATGATATGAAGGGCGAATACGTCATCCTCGCTGATATTTGTTCAAAGATTATTGAATGCAGAAAAGGCACGTTCGACAAAATCACCAACATTCAATACAAAATGATGGTAGCCATCCTGACTAAGTTAAAAGTTAACTGGTCTCTCTACGTTTTTAATCGCTTCAAGGCAGCGATGGCTAAGTCTGTCAATCCCAACCCTTATGGGATTATGCTAAGTCGTATTCTTTGCGCTTGCGGATATACGCAATGTTTTGGCAAAAGGATTCCAGCGACCAAATTTTTAAGGCAAGAAAATGATAAGCGAGCTTCTTAACTCGCGAAAACCTGGCGGCGCAGCGGTTCCTAAAGCGCAGCGTGAGCGACTTCCAGCCGAAGGAGTTGTTCGCAGTGATGATGAAGATCAAGCGTCTTCTTCATCATCATCCTCTTCATCAGAAGAAGAAGTGGTGGTCAAGCGACCTAAGAGAAAGATCATTCTCAAAGTCACTGAGCCATCCAAGCCCGCAAAGAAACAAAAGCCTGATCTTAAGAAGAAGAAGCCGGACCCCAAAAAGAAACAAAAGATCCCTTCTCCTTCTCCCTCTCCTAAATCTCCATCTCCCCCTCCAGCGTTTATCTTTCCCGTTCCCGAGGAAGGAGAAGCCGTAGAAGAAGAAGTACCGCTTGCACGAAGGCGCACTCCTCTCTCTACTCCCGCAGTATCCTCTAGCGCTCCATCAAATCCAGCGCTTAGAGAATCAGCTAGTGCTTCTTTCTCTGACGCTGTTCCCAAAGTCAGCTCAGATCCTCCAGCCGCTACTCAATCTGAGAGGATTTCAAATGTTCAGGGTAAGTATTTGCTAAGCAAATTTGCCTATCCTTTCCTCGTTAGTCTCTAAGTTTCTAAGGCTAGGATAAATAAAACTCTTTCAGCACCTTATGTAGCCGATATTCAATATGTTCTCAACACGCTTGAAGAACTAAATATCCCTATTCGTGCTGATCCGATAACTTCTTTTATCAATTCAGACCCCGAAGAAGAAGTCCAGGAGCCTGAGGAAATTGCTCAAGAAACAAATCAAGCGACTGACAAAGTCGATGATATTCCTCAGGGTAAGCGATGTAGTCTTTTGTTTGTAATTTCTACTTCGTAGAAATTTTTGCTTGCTTTTCGCAATCGCTTACATGTATCAGCTCAAGATGCACCTCTAAATGTACCTATCGCTGATGCCCCTCCCCTCTCGGAGATTCCAGTTGATGAAATAGACGTGGACATGGCAACTGTTGTGGATATCGCTACAAAGGCATCTCGAGTTCTTCCTGACGCTGAAACTTCATCAGCAAGTGAAGCAACTTTAAACGCTGAGCGGTCGATAGAAGTGGCCCCTATCCCAACAGAAGCTATTGCTTTTGTTCCTACGCCAACAGGACCTCCTCCTCGTGTCATTGATTTATTCCCGCGCGGATACTCTTCAGATGTTGAATTTTATTATGCCGCCAGAGAACGTGACACTCAAACGCTTGCCGAGTTGGAAATCCAATTTCAAATAACTCTCCATCAACCTGATCTTTCAGACTCTCACAAGTTTGAGATCTTTGAGCGTTTTGCCGATCTTGGTCTGTACAGTTTAGAGCGTCTTCATTTACGCCTTGAGTATATTCGTCGACCAGCGTTCAACCGATCAGAATTTGACGAGAAGCGATTCAATTTCACCGGTCGCTCCGAAGAATCCTTTTATCCTTTGCGCCAAAACAAGATTGTTTTCAAAAACCCCCACATGGGTGATTGGAACAAAGATCTAGATGAGGCAGATCTCAACAAGATAGGATATTCAGCTCTTCCTTCCATCGTCAACTCTCCTCACAACGCTTTATCTCCTAATCCACTTAAGTTATGGAAAGGAAAAGGACCTATTATTGCTGAGCGTCCAAATCCGGTCAACTCATGGATAGAAGATGAGGCTCGAGAATATCTAACCAGATTATGGGCTCAGGATTATGAAGACGAAACGGAACGCTTTGAGAAATTTCTTGCCGCTAGAAAAGATCAAGCTAAAGCGGACAAACTTGGGAAACGGCGATGGATGATGAATACAGCTCGATGGGCTGAAGATTTTGTTCTGCACTTCTATACCCTCGAAGACCTTATAAGATACCCATTTCTTTTCAAGTTTGGGATAGAATACAGACGCCGAGGATATGCAACCTTTTTGCTTCAACAACGTCAGATCATTGCAGGGAATGTTAGCGCTTTGCCACGATACAGACAACCAATCGAAAGCTACATTCGCCAGCAACTCGCCTTATACAGCCAGGGCGGACGCTACGTCTTGCATCCTCGTGCAGACTTTGTTCAAAGAATCTTTCCTGATCTAAACGAAGACGCTTCGTCAAGTAAACAACCAATTCTTCCCGGTCAGAGTCAGATTCGTGTTGATGTTTCAAAAGAACACGCTGAGTTTGCTGAGTTCCACAGAGACATGAGAGCAGTGTTTGAAAATGCCCAAGCGATGGACAGCAGTTTCAATCACTTTTCCGGGTGTTACAACTTCAGAGGATATACTCTTCACCCCGTGCTCTTTACTGAATCAAACATTCAAGTGGCCAAGATGATCTCACTGATTAGGCCAGTGGACCAAGACGCAGCTCAAGCGCTCATGCCGTTGATTTTGGACTTTTTCCACAGATATACTTCAGGGATTGCTTTGCCGGAAGATGTGCAACTTGCACTAAGTACCGAAGAGCGAGAAGACGCTATATTCTCTATACCGCAATCCAGCCTGATCAGTCCCCGGCATGTAATGGAAGCTCTTGGCCCCCTTTGGGTCATTAGCATTAGAAAACCTTCTCCTCCCCACATCCAAATAATGGAAGAAGACTCTGCTACTACTACGGAAGTCGCTCAACCTCCTGAGGCTTCCTTGCCAGACTCTCCTAGCACCCCAGTAGTCGAGCTCCCAACAATTGCAGATTCTATCTTGGATCACGCAATTGAAGAAGTGCACGCTGAAATTGCCCAAACGCCTGTAGAACCTCTCATTCGAGATAAGAGCAAAGGCAAGGCTGCATTTTCCAGTTCTTACGGACTTCTCCCATCCCCAGAGCGTCCTTCTTCGGATTCCGATTCAGATAGTGATTTAGAGGCCCGAGATTTTAGAACAGCAGTACGGAACTCGCTTACCCACATCGAAGGTTCCTGTTCCAAGATCTTTGAAACTGCTGATAGACATATACGAATAGTGTCTGATACACGAAGCCGAGACATTGCCAACGCTTCAAATAAAAGCACCATTGGTATCATGAACAGCATGTCCCCTCTTATCGCTGAGCTCTCCTCTGAATTCAATCGACCCCTAGCTCAGAGTGCTTCGGCTGATGCTGAAAGACACGTTTCATTCGATGCTGTGGCTCAGAGTGTCGCCCAGCAAATTGCTCTTCTAGTCGAAGAAGTTAGACTTTTGCGCCGAGATGTCGCTGCTCTAAAGAACTCTCTTGATGATGCCAAGAAGGGGGAAAATACAGAAAAGCATCAAGCGTCCAAATCGAGAAGCTTGAAGAGGACGAAGCATCTTCAAAAAGAGAAAGCCAAGATTATCTAGAAAGTATCCCTTCCGGAATTGGACTGACTTCTTAGAAGGTATGGGATTTCAACCTTTTGCCGAACCACTGAGATGACCTATCAAGGAGACCGTCAAAAGATCCAAGAAAAGATATTTCATGATCCGTGATTGGAATCTCTCCAAGAGAGTGGACGGAAAGGTTGCTGTAGAAAGCGCCAGACTTCGTCTGTTACGATGAAGTTCAACATACGACAATGATTGACATTGATCGTCTCCTGATAAGCGCTAGAAGTTCTCCAAGGCGAAGAAAGAGCCAAGCGACAGAAAAAGTGAATGAATCTTTTATCTTTTTTTTTTTTTAAGTATAAATCATGTATGCTTATTCTTTCAATATATGAATGATTGATCGCTGAAACATCTTGTTGAAATTCTAACTTTAGCTAACCTTACTAACTTTTTGAGAACTTATATTCATTTGGGCTTTTCTCTTTAAGGTTAAACTCTTGACATCATCAAAAAGGGGGAAATTGTTAGGAAATTTCATGTTAGATGTTTTCATGATGACAAGATAAGATGCATTGTTAGACCCCACCATTGTGTAAGCAGTGAACCTTACAAATTGATCACTAGTAGAATTCTAGGTGAGTCTATTAGTGAAGACCAGCGTCTGAAGTTTATCCGTCAAACGCTAAAGGAATGCAGTTAGGATATATGGATCAAGCGCTCAATTTGTCTCATATGAAAGATCATCACATTTACAATCATTCTTTATTTCCAACGGGAAATAAATTCAAATGCAAAATGCCTGATAAGAGCATTAAATGTGATAAGCTACTGTGACTTGTGGACAAGCCACCTTTTGACCAGACTGTCAGAAATTTCAGAGTTTTAGCTGCTCCCGTCCAATCGGATTCAGCGAATTTTTAGGAATGTCAGCACGCGCCACGTGAAAGGCACGCTTCTACATATGTCCAACGGACAGATCCCAAGAAATTGCCTATAAATACCTTGCTCCAAGAAAACCAAAAATAACAGGGAGAAGAACAAGAATATACGAAAAATTATTGCCAAAAATCTTACGATTAAAAGGCCAAAACCTTTGAGACAGATCTAAGAAGAAATTCGTTGCCCTAAAACCAAACAAACTTTAGTGACTTTGAGTGTTGTTGAAACCTTTCAGGCAGTATTTCTGAGTGAGAGAAGCTTGAAGAAGACGATATTCATTGGTGCTGAAGATCAAGGAGCCCAAGATCATTTTCATCCATTACTATTTTGTAGAAGTTTCTGTGTGATTCTTTGATAATCATCATAGTAAATTCCTCCAAGTGAAAAAGGAGAAGAAGGACTAGCTGGGATTACATCACCCAGTGAACCTGTCAATATTTTATTGTCTTATATTCATCACATTACATTCTGCTGAAAAAGACAAATTAAATTGCAAATCGATTCAACTATTTAAAAGAACGATAAAAATCATTTCCGCTGTGCTAACCCTGATTAAGCGATCTAAGCGTTGCCCTACTTTGGGAAACTGCTGAAATCACTAAGTCTAAGTTAACTACGCTGAAGCGTCTGACCCAAGGCTCAGATTTCCAAGCTTTCAAATTTCTAAAGTAATACGAAAATTTGTAAAGTCGAAAAAGACTTCAGGGTCTATTCAACCCCCCCCTTCTAGACCCTTTCGTATGCCACTTGGGACCACCACAGCTGTGTATTCAGCCTCTGTCGTGGAGTCTACAGTTGTGCTTTGCTTGAAACTTTTCCAAGTCACCGCTCCACCATTTAGATTAAATACAAATCCCGAGGTGGATTTCCGGTCATCAACATGAGATTGGAAATCCGAATTAGTGTACCCGTCCACCCTCAGGTCACCACTTCCATAGGTGAGAATCATATCCTTAGTTCTTTTCAGATACTTTAGGATATTCCTCACAGCTATCGAATGTTTCTTACCAGGGTTTGCTTGAAATCGACTAACAACACTCACAACATAAGCAATGTCGGGTCTAGTACAGAGCATCGCGTACATCAAGCTGCCCACAGCAGACGCATAGGGTATAATGTTCATTTCTTTTCAATCTTCCTCACTTTGAGGACACATAGATTTCGAAAGATGTATCCCATATCTCATTGGTAGGAACCCTTTCTTAGAATCTTCCATCCTATACCTTTTTAGGACCTTTTCTAAGTAAAGAGCTTGAGAAAGTCCTATCATTCTTTTGGTTCATTCTCTATAGATCCGAATCCCTAGAATATAGGTCACTTCTCCCAAGTCTTTCATGGAGAATGTACTCGAAAGCCACTTCTTGGTTGTGGTGAGCATTCCTATGTCATTCCCAATGAGTAATATGTCATCTATATATAACACTAGGAATGTCAACTTGCTCCCACTGACCTTCTTGTAAACACAGGGCTCGTCTTCATTTTTGATGAAGTCAAATCCTTTGGCAACCTCATCAAAACGCAGATTCCAGCTATGAGACGCTTGTTTGAGTCCATAAATGGATCTCTCAAGTTTACACACCTTATGAATATGCTCCTCGGATTCAAAACCTTTAGGCTGTTCCATATAGATATCCTCTTCTAGGAATCCATTTAGGAAAGCAGTTTTGACATCCATTTGCCATATTTCATAATCTCTATGTGCTGCTATTGCAAGTAGAATCCTTATTGATTTGATCATAGCCACTGGCGAGAAGGTTTCTTGGTAGTCAATTCCTTCCTTTTGACTATACCCTTTCGCCACTACCCTGGCTTTCTAGGTGTGTACTTTGCCATCCACACTAATCTTTCTCTTGTAGATCCATTTACACCCGATTGGTTTTACCTCTACAGGTTGGTCTACAAGTTTCCAGACTTGGTTTGCATTCATCGAATCGATCTCAGTTTGCATAGCTTCACGCCATCTAGCAGCATCCACATCCACCATCGCTTGATCAAAAGTGGAGTGACACGCTAGAAGCTAACGTGCTTGGTAGCAAGTATACTAGTCGTGTAGTAATAAAAATGGACAAAATAAGTTCGGGTTGTCGAACCACGGCGACTTGGATTTTTAGCTTATGATTTTCAAATAAACGTAAAGACGAATTAACGGAAATTAAGAGCAAAACAAGTAAGCAAACAAAGAGCAAAAGAAATAAGAACAAGCAACAGATTGAAACTCGAGCGTGAGAACTAGACTAAGGCACATGCAAGACTTGATTTGATCCTTATCCGCACAAAGACTCTTGTTGAATTATTAGACCTAGTTGCTATGGTGAAAACTCCTACGGTAAAGAATACCCGATGTCTCGCGATATGCTCCTACACTTAAGCGGCGGTTTCCTAAGTATGTCTACCCGGAAATCTAACCTCTAAGCATGCATTGAGGAACTAGAGTTTACTCGATTAGAATCGAACTACTTCACCCGGGAGTCTTTACCTATGTCTAGGGCAACTCCTATTTGATGGATGATGTTATGAATTCCTTGCACCCTAACTTAACTCTTTCTCAAGATGCTAAACTAGGCAATTTATAATACATATGGTGATCAATCACATGTAAGGAATATAAGCACAAATTCATAACACATAGCAACAAAGGAATTAATTCAACAATTATCAATAATACGAATAATTCACAAATCAATTCTTACAAGACCCTAGCCATATGAATTTAGCCCATTACTATCAACATAGCAGAATTCAACATGTTCTTATACATAAATGTAAACATCCAATGCAATGAACAATGAAAGAAACTCCCTATAAGGTTGAATGGCAATAGATCTTTCAATGTAGCTTCAATCCTTGGCTCTTATCCTCTTCTTGCTCTTCAAGATCAGTGATAATGGCGCAAAACCCCAGAAAATGCTCCCAATTCCCAAGATTCAGAACCCTCAAAATGAATTGAAAAATCCTATTTATAGTTCCAAAATTCTGTTATCGCGGCGCCTGGGCGCGCGTTGTTCGGCACCTAGGCGCCGCCTATGTGGCGTGTCTTTCTTGGGGCAAAAGTTCTGGGGCTCCCAGGCGTGGAAAATGGGGCTCCCAGGCGCGCGATATGTAGCGCCTAGGCATGAAGGATCAGGCGCCTAGGCGCCGCAGTGCGAAGCTTTGATTGTTGTTTGCTGGGTCGCGCCTGCGCGGGAGAAAGATGGCGCCTAGGCGCCTCAGTGCGCAGCCTTGAGCAGAGTTGGGTAAATGAGTCGTCTTTTTGCCCTTTTCTTCGTCCATCGTCGCTTACTACTTGAAAGCACTTTACACACATATTAAACGCACGAGTGGCACGAAATATCAATTGTCATTAAAAGGACCTAAAAACTTATGTAAAAACGACTCCTATCAACCCCCCCCCCCCCCACACATTTATCACTTGCTCGTCCTCGAGCAAGAAAAAGCATAAGATACGAACTCATCATCAACCACAGGGAAAATAATAACAAGAAACTACCTCACTCACTTTCGTGGAGTAAACGGTTGCATTTAGCGGATGCATGGTACGTGTCGAATGCACCAAAATATAATTACTGTTTTCACAAGAATTTCTAGTACTCGTAAGTCCAGGTCGAACCCTAGAGATTGGTTGATCAAAATAATATTCAATGGTTAATAGACACAATTAAATAGGAAGCTCAATAAAATATAACACATCATTCAAGGATGTTACGTTCCTTCAATTCAAGTTGATCATAAGATCATCCTAAAAATAAATCTCATATTATTTGATTACTTAGCCAAGAGCATAAATAACCCTATTTATATCCCTATTAACTTCCGTATATCATTAATCAAAGCCCAGCACCCGGTTAAATTCTTATTATCAACTGACTCGGTATTAAGCAATCCTAATCATGTTAATAATAGCATAACGAATTAGAAGCGACTAAGGATAAACAATAGTTTAAGCAAGCGCCAACTATTTAATTTACTCTAATGTTTCCCTTAGGTTATCAACGAAAATTGGGATCCTAATCATGAAAACCTAATTGCTACATGCACAAATCAAACATAACAATTACGGATTATGAAGATTTGTTAGCAATAGATTGTAATAGATAATCAACTAATGTGCACCTTAGATTATTATCTAAACAAGCATGAACATTAAGAATAAGAAACAAAAGATAATCAAACCGTAGATAGATAGATGAAGCTCCGTGTCTCACAACATGTGAATCAAAATGAACTCCCTTGAATCGAAAGAAAAACTTAGCTACTCATAATTGTAAGCATAAAACTTGAAAATACTATTTTTCTAACTCTCTTCTCTTTGTTGTCTTCTTGTTTTTGTTGTTCTTCTTCAACTCTTGCAAGACATATATATAGGCAATGAAAAGATGACATAATCATAGAGAGAATATATTCCCTCTTCCTTTATCAAGACATGGAGAATATATTCTTTCCTTTAACATCAAAGCATGGAGAATATATTCTTCCCTTTAACATCAAAGCATGGAGAATATATTCTTCTCTTTAACATCAAAGCATGGAGAATATATTCTTCCCTTTACATTCTGATTTGTCACCTCTAATTCATCGAATCTGACTTTGACTCCTTGTAGACATTTGTAGCTTTATGTGCTAGCTTTCATTTCCAACTGGCCTTGACGGAATCCAAGACACATAACTCTAGTTATGAATTTTTCACCAAAGCTGCGCATTCCAGTCCAGTCCAGAACAGAAATCTTCATTAAATTCTTCAACACTTTCGAGCCCTTTAACTTCCGAACTGGGTCTGGACTTCTTCATAAGAAATATAGGCCTTTGTCTTAGCTTTCCAACTAGATAAAATTCAATAGAAACTAATGTCTACATCTCCAGATATATTAATATTTCCGAAACATCGCCAAATCTGTCATTTTGATTGAAATTGATATTTTGCAATTCAACTCTTGCCCAAATCACAAAATGAGATAAAATCAGTTCCAATGGCCATATAATCACAATAAAATGCTAAATATAGAGGTAATAAAATATATAAATATTGCACTTATCAAATTCCCCCACACTTAGCTCTTGCCCGTCCTCGGGCAAAGATAAAGAGAAACTAGAAAAAAAAATAAAACTAAAACTAAAGCCAACCACTTTCGTAGGTAACACGGTTGCATTTAGCATACGCAACAAGCCTTTAAACCCCTAGGTTACCCCTAGTGGACGAGTTTAGTCTCGTGAGGGTTTGCAGAAGATATACCCACAAAATCAATCTCTCAATGTACAAACAAGCAAGTTCATGAAATTTTCTTTCCAAACATCATCGATTCATAACCAAAAATTAACAAAATTCGCTAGAAAGGTTAATCATGTGTCCACCATTACTCTTGCATTCACACAAACTTCTCAAGAATTCACTTCATTTTGTAACCGCAATACTATTAATGCAACATTTAACTCAACATCATCCCTTTATATTTCCTCAAGCATGAATTAAAACGAGCAATATATTATTATTAAGCACACACTTGTCTTTTGACGCGAATACAAACATTATTCATGAATGCACCCGGTTACTCAACAAGCGGATCATTTCATTCTGGACATACTTTGAATAGCCCTATTAGATTTCCAACACAGTAGCAGGTTTGGGCCGATAGATCCCAGACTAGATAGTCTTAGGTTATCAAGCTTGAAAACTCCTTAGGCTTAATCCCTTCAGTGTAGATAATCCCAGGCGCTATATTATATCTTCAACATTACATAGTTTACGCCTCAAGCTTTACACCGAGGAATTTCATCCGTTATTACTTTAAATCACTATCAACCAGATTAACCTTGAGGATTTTGAAGGAATTTCAGTGAGTCAAAAGTCACATACAAAGTTATGCTAAATTACGAATTTACACGAATTTCTCTAAAAGTCTGTACTTCAACAATTATAACAATTTTAACACTACTTAACTTCTCTATTGAATCTAGTCTATTTTTCAATCAACCACTGATGAAGGGAAATAATTTTTTACTACCTTACTTGGCTGCACAATAAAGAATTTTTTATTTTTTTTTAACTCATAAAACAAATAACTAACCATCTCCCCCACACTTAAAATCTGCATTGTCCTCAATGCAACACATAATGAAAATAAATAAATAAAAATAAAAAAAATGAACAACCGAAATTAAAAGAGATAGTGAAAAAGAAAGCAAATCTAATGATGGTCGTTCAGCCACTCTTGGGTTGCCTCCCAAGCAGCGCCTTTTTTTAAAGTCGTTGGCTCGACTTTGCAGCCTTTTAATCCAAGTAAGTTGGATTGATCAATGAAACTTCTTCAGTTGTATGCTCTTGAAAACCTTCATAGAAAGGTTAAGTCTATGTCCATTTACCTTGAACAACTTGTTAGTTTCTAAGCTTTGAATCTCTACTGCACCATAAGAAAATACATTAATCACAACAAAAGGTCCAACCCAACGAGAACGTAACTTACCAGGCATTAATTTGAGTCTTGAGTTGTAAAGCAACACTTTTTGTCCAATCACAAATTCCTTCCTCGAGATCATCTTGTCATGAAACACCTTGGTCTTCTCCTTGTAAATTCGGGAATTCTCATAAGCATCAAGGCGAATCTCCTCTAACTCTTGTAGTTGCAACTTCCTATGTATACCAGTTTGATCTCTATCTAAATTGCAACTCTTTACAGCCCAAAACGCTTTGTGTTCCAATTCCATCGGAAGATGACACGATTTACCAAAGACTAACCTATATGGAGACATCCCAATAGGTGTTTTATAGGCTGTCCGGTACGCCCATAATGCATCTTCAAGTCGAAGACTCCAATCTTTTCGATTAGGATTTACAGTTTTTTCCAAGATGGACTTGACTTCTCGATTGGACACCTCGGCTTGCCCATTTGTCTGAGGGTGATAAGGTGTGGATGTCTTATGAAACACCCCATATTTTTTTAGCAAAGTGTCCACAACTCGGTTACAAAAATGGGACCCCTGATCACTTATCAACGCTTTTGGTATGCCAAACCTACTAAAAATGTTAGACTTGAGAAAACCTACAACAGCTTTAGAATCATCAGTTTGGGTGGTTTTAACTTAGACCCACTTCGAAACATAATCAACCGCAGGTAAGATATAAACAAAACCAAAGGAGGAAGGAAAAGGTCCCATAAAATCAATACCCCATATATCAAAAATCTCACAAACAAGTATGGGCGTTTGAAGCATTTCATTCCTATGACTTAAATTCCCAGTCCTTTGACATTGTTCACAATTTTTACACATGACATAAGCATCACGGAATAAAGTAGTCCAATAGAAACCACTATCTAACACTTTTCTTGCAGTTCTCTTAGGTCCAAAATGACCACCACACGCATAAGCATGACAAAATTTCAAGACAGACTCTAATTCAGAATCAGGCACACATCTCCTAATAATTTGATCGGAACAAAACTTCCACAAGTATGGATCATCCCACACATAATATTTTGCCTCACTCTTAATTTTATCTTTCTTAGCTCTACTCAAATCATCAGGTAAAGTTCTAGAAACTAAATAATTCACTAAATCAGCATACCAAGGAACCATACCTTGCAGAGCAAACAATTGCTCATCCGGAAAGAATTCTTGTAGTGGCACTAGATTTTCTTTTCGCACTAATCGACTCAAATGATCTGCCACCAAATTTTCAGCCCCCTTTTTATCTTTAATCTCCAAATCAAATTCTTGAAGAAGAAGAATCCATCTCATTAACATCGGTTTTGATTCTTTCTTCGCCAAAAGATGTCTTAAAGCTGCATGATCAAAAAATACAATCACTTTAGATCCAAGTAGATAAGAACGAAATTTATCTAAAGCAAAAACAATAGACAAAAGTTCTTTTTCAGTAGTTGAATAATTGCACTGAGCCGCGTTAAGGGTCCGGGAAGCATAATGGATCACATGAGGTTGTTTGCCAACTTGTTGTCCTAAAACTGCTCCCATTGCATAATTACTCGCATCACACATTATTTCGAATGGAAGAGACCAATCTGGTGCCTGCATCAAAGGTGCAGTGGTTAACGCTGATTTCAGTTTATCAAAAGCATCCTTGCAGTCTTGGGTGAATTCAAAAATCACATCTTGTTGTAGCAACTTGGATAGAGGCAATGCAATCTTCGAAAAATCCTTGATGAATCTACGATAAAAACCTGCATGGCCAAGGAAAGATCGCACATCCCTCACACATGTGGGGTAGGGTAAGTTCACAATTAAATCTACCTTAGCATTATCTACCTCAATACCCCTACATGAAATAACTTGTCCTAATACAATCCCTTGTTCTACCATAAAATGACATTTTTCAAAATTCAAAACAAGGTTTGTGTCAATGCAACGATCAAGCACACGAGATAAATTTTCAAGACAAGAATCAAATGAATCCCCATGCACAGTAAAATCGTCCATAAAAACTTCAATGTACTTTTTGATTAAATCGGAGAAAATACTTATCATGCAGCGCTGAAAAGTGGCTGGTGCATTGCAAAGTCCAAACGGCATCCTCCGATAAGCAAATGTTCCAAACGGACACGTGAATGTGGTTTTCTCTTGGTCTTCAGGAGCAATCACAATCTGGTTATAACCTGAGTAGCCATCAAGAAAACAATAATGAGATTTACCGGCTAATCGTTCAAGCATTTGATCAATAAAAGGTAAAGGAAAATGGTCCTTTCTCGTTGCTGCATTCAGCTTGCGGTAATCAATGCAAACACGCCACCCATTTTGAATCCTCGTAGGAACTAGCTCATTATTCTGGTTCTGCACTACCGTCACTCCAGATTTTTTTGGTACAACCTGAACAGGACTGACCCATTTGCTGTCTGAAATTGGGTAAATAACTCCTGCATCCAACAACTTCAGGATTTCTTTCTTTACTACATCCATCATCAATGGATTCAACCTCCTTTGAGCCTCTCTGCTTGGTTTTGAGTCATCCTCTAACAAAATCCGGTGCATGCACATGGAAGGACTAATTCCCTTGATGTCTGCTATAGTCCATCCAATTGCTGTCTTATGATCTCGAAGTATTCTAACAAGTCTTTCCTCTTACACCATAGTCAGATTCTTTGCAATTATTACTGGCAAGGTCTCAGTCTCCCCTAAGTACGCATACTTCAGATGGTCGGGTAAGGGCTTAAGTTCTAAATTCGGTGCCTGCAACACAGATGGCAGCAATTTTGTGTGATTAAATGATAATTCAATTTTTGACACATTATACCTGCTAGGGGCTGGTGGTAAGGACTGCAAAGCCATAATCATCTCTTCAACTTCATCACTAAAATTCAGATGTTCCACGAATTGCCATAAACCATGACTGAGTACTACTTCCAATGCATCCACTTGATTTTTTCTCAAAAACCTCCTGGGCTAACACATCAATAATATCAATAGAATAAACTGAATTCACATCAGGGGGATACCTCATGGATTCGAATATGCTAAATTTAACAATCTGCCCATCGAACTCCATTGATAAAGTGCCATCATGAGCATCAATCTTTGTTCTTGCTGTTTTGAGGAAGGGGCGTCCTAGGAGGATCGGGGCTCGATTTGGGGATCCATTATCTTCCATATTCAGAACGTAAAAATCAGCTGGAAAGATTAATTCATTCACCTGGACTAACACATCCTCAAGCACCCCCTCGGGGTATGCATTAGATCGATCCGCCAATTGTATAATAACACCAGTTTTTTCAAGGGACCCAAATTAAGAGATGCATAAATTGAATAAGGCATGACGCTAATTGATGCACCTAAATCTAACATGGCACGTTCAAATCTATTATTACCAATCACACAAGGGATAGTAAACGTACCTGGATCATTACACTTAGGTGGCAGTTTTCGCTGGATTATTGCAGACACATTTTCATCCACTTTAATCTTTTCGTCTCCTCGTAGCTTCCTCTTCGTGGTGCATAGCTCCTTAAGAAATTTCGCATATCTTGGAATCTGACTAATAGCATCAAGCAGTGGAATGTTTACTGCTACCTTCCTGAATGTCTCCAATATCTCCTTCTCTTCATTTTGTTTCTTGGATTTACTTAACCTGCTCGGAAAGGGGATGGAAACAGGAACAGTGTTAGTGGAATTATGCATGTTTGAAGGAAAACTAACCTTAGGAGCTTCGAGACTAATTTTAGCTTCTGTGGGTTTTTCTTCTTCCGGCACACTTTGAGTTGGGCTCTGAATTTCTTTTCCACTCCGCAAAGTTACTACACTGGCATTCTCTCTAGGATTTATGATTGTTTGGGAGGGTAATTTGCCCGAACCTTGAGCTTCCATCTTGCTCATCGAAGTTGCTAACTGACTTATCTGTTTCTCTAAATTTTGGATGCTGTTTCTTGTTTCCTGTTGAAATTGTTGGGTATTGTTAGCGAGAGCTTTAACAATTTCATCTAAAGCCATACCTGAATTTGAAGATTGATTCGTTTGATGTTGCTGTCGAGGCTGGAAAGAATTTTGATAACGATTTTGTCCAACTTGATTTCCATAACTGAGATTAGGGTGATCTCGCCAGCCTGGATTGTATGAATTGGAATAAGGATCGTACTTTCTTTGTTGCTGACCTGGGAATCCTCCAACGGCATTGGCTTGCTGGTTCGTTTCTTCTTGCAATGTTGGACATGCATCAGTGAGGTGTCCTGTAACTGAACAAATACCACATACCTTCGCTGCTTGCATATTTCCTACCGCCATCTGACGAACTAATGACGTTAACTCAGAAATTTGATGCTCAAGGTTAGATGTACTTACCTCCTTAACTGCTTTAGGTGTGTGGTCCAACCTCATGCCAAATTGCTGTGAATTTGCCGCCATATTGGAAATCAAATTTCTGGCAGCTGTGGGGGTTTTATCTACTAACGCTCCTCCACTCGTTGCATCAATCATGTTCCTGTCCATATACAGTAAGTCTTCATAAAAATATTAAATTAACAATTGCTCACTTATTTGGTGGTGGGGGCAGCTTGCACACAACTTCTTAAAACGCTCCCAGTATTCGTATAATGACTCTTCATTGTACTGCCTTATGCCACAAATTTCTTTTCTTATGTTGGCAGCCCTTGAAGCTGGGAAGTACTTTTCCAAAAACAGCCTCTTCACTTCATTCCATGTTGTTATCGTCCCCGATGGTAAATAATAGAGCCAATCCTTTGCATCATCAGCTAAGGAGAATGGAAAAGCTCTCAATTTAATCTGCTCCTCGGACACTCCAGTTGGTCTCATGCTTGAACAAACAACATGGAACTCCTTCAGATGTTTATTTGGATCCTCTCCTGCAAGACCACGAAATTTAGGTAATAAGTGAATCAATCCAGATTTCAATTTAAAAGCAACATCTAAAGTAGCGTATTCAATGCATAAAGGTTGTTGATTAAAATTTGGAGCAGCCAACTCCTTTAGAGTCCTATTGTTGGCTGCCATGACTTCCTCTTCATCTGAATCACTTGAAAACAGGTGCAGAGATTCGGTGCTTCCCTTTGGAGAAGGGATTGACTCTTTCGATATTGAGTTTTGCTCTTCAATTGCCCGTTTAGCCTCTCTTCTTAATCTGTGGAACATTCTTTCAATCTCTGGATCAATTTCCTGGCTCGTAGAGGTCATAAAACATAAAAACTAACAAGGTAAAGTATAAAAATATCGAAAACAAATAAAAATAAAACTTAAAAACCGACTGAAAACACAAAAACGCCAAAAAACAACTAGTAAACAATGGAATTTGGGCCCGAGAGGCTGGTGCTCAGCATACCAAAGTATGCTGAGTTGTTTTTAAAACAACGTTTCCTTCAAACTTGATATAGAGTTCCAAGCTCCTTTAGATGGGCCATCAATGGGCCATCATAAAATTGAAAAAGAAAAGCCTAGCTAATTTTTGTGGGCTCCAAGCTCCTCTTCTTTTGCATGATCTCCATCTTGAAAGGCCTATTCTATTTCTATTTATTACAAGAGGTAATTTAAAACCTATACATAAATCTAGAAATAAAATAAAATGAGCTCAAACCAGCCCTTACAACCCATCAAAAGAAATACATAATCAAAAGAAGCAACTTAAGCCCATAGACATATGTCACCATCACATAATACATGCTCGCGATAAATAACGCACTTATGTTGGTCATTAATAAAAATTAATTAGTCCAACTTAATTAATTTCCACAATAAAATTTCAAATTTTATTGATTCATATGAAAATAATCCTATTTAGGAGAATTCTTTATTTAAATAAATAACTTAATAAATAAAATTCTCCAAAAGTTTATTAATTAATTATTTCATTCAAATAAAGATCAATAAAAACTATATTGGGCTTAATTTTATCAAAATTAAATTACCAACCATTGGCATATTCAAAATTAATTAATTAGGCCCAATAACTAATTTATTGAATTATCCACAATTTTAATCAAAACAATTTGGGCCCCTTTTTAATTAAATCAGGGTCATCATCCTTTTGACCCACCCGGATAACTAAAATAGCCCAAACACCTATTCAATTAAAATTTGGACCTTAGGAAAATATAACCGGACCCATTAGGGCCCGAGTCACAAAAACTCAGGCCCCAAAACAAGTCTGTGCGCTGGGCGCAGGGCACGGTGTATGTCGTGCACCCAGCGCACAGTTTAATCGTTCTTGGCTGGACGCCCAGCGTCGGGCCAGCCCCTCCGACCGGCGCCGTGAAATGGCACGGCATTGGGGCAGCCAGTATGTGCAGTGCGAACGCTGTGCGCACAACGGGAGGCCGAAAAGGCCTCCTATTGCGTGCACAGCGAGCGCTGTCTGCGCGCCAGCGCGCAGACTACGCATGAGTTTTGCTTCGCGCTCATCTTGGGGTTATACTTCTCGGATTCTCATAAAATTTATATGCCCAGATTCGCAACTCATTAAACTACAACTTTCATGAAGAAACGGAAGCGAGATTCAGAATATTTTTGCATATGAAAAATACGTTCAAAGCATTCCTCAAAAACGCGGAAAAAACAGTCAATCACATAAGCAATTAAACATAGAATTCAGAGATTAGCTCTGATACCACTATTGGGAATTATACGAATAAAATGCAGTGGAAAGTAAATTTAATTCCCAAAGCCCGAATCATCTCTAATCCTCGTGTTTAATTGTGTATAGAAAAATTATCGTTCTCGCGTATGTTGATTTCTGAACGTGATCCTTTTTTCTAACGCCGAATTTGCCAACGTCTCTAATTCGTCACGCCGGAATCAAAAACGAAAAACTCCTCCTTTCTTCCTTGTCAAAGACGGCTAGAGAGAGGTGGGAGACTTTTTCTTGGAGAGAAAGTTATGTAAGTTGCCTTGTGTTATTTTTTTCACCTTGTGATATATTTATATCATTATGAAACAATAACACTAGCATGCAAGAGACCTATTTGGGCATCCATTTGGCTGCCCATTAGAGGACTCGGAAGCCTTCGGGCTTTCGTCTTGCTTGCTAATAAATAAATTGATAATCCAATTAATTCAATTCGTAATTAATTTATAATTCAATTTCCCCAAGAAATTAATTAACTCATTAATTTAATTAATTAATTAAATTATCCAATAATTAATTAATTAATTACGGCATGCAATGCCGTGAATTTCTCTCAAGTCTTTTTCCCATGTTTTTCCTTTTGCATTTCCTTTAAGCGTGACTCTTTAGGTTCGTCTCAAAAGGCAGTTGGGAGGAATCCAAAGGGGTGTGAGTGACACCTAGCTAGTCTCGTGGCTCACACCGTAACCCAATTGAAAATGAATGAATAGGATAATTCCAAACCTTTAATCCGTGAATACCGTACGTGTATAAACCATTTATTCTTATATCCCAGTCAAGTAAGAGTCATGGTTTAAAGTCAAACTCATATAACTTGTCCATATGCCTAAGCTCATAATAAGTCGAGGTATTTAAATGCTTTGGCCAAAGACTTTCATCCTCACTTATTCATGATCGCATAGGATATTTTACTCATTCACTTATGAGAGAATAAATTTCATATTGCAAATCAGTTAACAATGCTAGTTGCCCATCAAGTCGCACTTTGAGGTCGATTCCACCAACAGGTGATTTGAATCTAACTACTCTAATGACAGACTGATGTCACAAGTACATCTTCAACTCAATTTCTCAGGTCAGAGGTTCACACGTACCTATCACTACTTATCAGTTTCATCATTGACTATCAATGAGTGAATACCCATGTGATGAACTGATGGAGCCGTGTTCGAACATATCAGTCCAACTGACACGTCTATGTTATAAGTTCCCACTACCATTTCCATAGTGTACGACTGGCACTTTCTCCGTCGAAACTTACATCATACAAGTTTTTATTCACTATTGATGCCCAATTAATATTTCTTAGACTTGCGATCCCTTTTAGATGTCAAGGGTGAAACCATTCTAGTGCCTTTCCTCCTATCCCATAGGAGGTAGAAAGTTCACCTTGTCATCAAGGACTTTACGTTGTTTATTCACACCTTATAAATGGCTATAAGAAAACGACAATCAACTGCCTTATATTAATAGAAAAACCATGGTTTAGTTATAATGTTTATGCCCTATAAATCTATCCTCTTTATGGCATTCGAGGGCATATACTCTAACAAATGCATCATATTCAAAAATTCCAATGAGCCAAACGCTTAAGTTAGATAAAGATGAAAGTGGGAAGAAGGTCGATATCACTAATTATAGAGGTATCATTGGATCACTTCTTTATCTTACTGCTAGTAAACTTGATATTATGTTTTCGGTGCATGTGTGCACAATTTCAAGATGATCCTAAAGAGTCACACTTAATTGCTACCAAGAAGATCCTTAAATACTTAAAAGGCACACAAAATGTGGGCTTATGGTATCCAAAGGACTCTCCTTTTGAACTAATTGGTTACTCAGATGCAGATTTTGCAGGTTGCAAAATAGATTGTAAGAGTACTAGTGGTACATGTCAATTTCTAGGTGATAGTTTATTTTCATGGCATAGTAAGAAATAACAATCCATAGCTACCTCTATACCCGAAGCTGAGTATGTAGCTGCAGGAAGTTGTTGAGCACAAGTGTTATGGATGAGGTAACAACCTAGAGATTATGGAATAATCCTAGGTTAGGTCCAACCCCTATTCATTGTGATAACCAAAGTGCTCTAGCCATGAGTAAAAACCCTGTTCTTCATTCCAAAACCAAACATATTGACATTAGATATCATTTTCTCCGAGACCATGTTCAAAAGAAAGATATCTCCATGCACTTTTTTGGAATTGACAAACAACTGGCAGATATCTTTACCAAAGCGCTCAATGAACAATGCTTTGTCACTTTGAGAAGTGAACTAGGTATGATCGATTTAAACGCTTAATCATCATGCATCATATTTTATTAGACATATAATTTAGGAGGAATCCACCTTATTTAAGTCCAAAATTGTTTTTAAAATTGTTGCAAGTTATCAAATTTAGGGGGAACCTTAAAACTGTACTTAGAACATATCTATAAGCGCCAATCATCAACGCTCAGAATTATTTATGCATAATATGTTGGACGCTCGATTATAAAAGGTTTTTGATCTCAAACGTCAACATAAATCTTACAAGTAATATGTGTTAAGCGTAGAACATATTCGATTCAACACTTAATATAAAATAGTTTATAAAATTCATGCATAAATTTTACACGCTTCTTGAAGTAGTGGATAGACTCAAAAGTCTATGTTGGACTTTATTCACCCACTTCTATCACATCAAACCAAGGGATAATCATTACTTTTAAAATGACGTTTCAGTGAAAAAACGTGTCTACCTACACTACAGTGGTTTTTAAGCGCATGTCCTCCACACTGAATATCTCAAACCTTTTGAAATTCAAAAGGGTAACTGCAAAAGTAACCGCGAACTACAAACTGATCTTGCAGTCACTTCCAGGCTCCTTTTTCCAATTTGTGGTGAACTTCAACTGCAATGAGATAGAATGCAATTTAGCTGGGTTGATGAACAAGCTGAATACTGCATAATCTGAAATGAAGCCAAAGGGAAAAGAGACGGCCTTGGTCATCACTTCGAAGCCTAAAAACAAAACGAAGAAGATTAAGAAAGCTACTAGCACTCCGGGTCCACAAGGTAATAGACAAAGGAAAGGAAAAAACTCTAAAAGTAATGAAGAGCAAAAGGCCAAAGGAAACGGATAGGTACCTTCACTGCGGTGAGCTAGGGCACTGGAGGAGGGAGTGTCCAAACTTTAGCAAAGTTGCACCAGGTATGAAAATTTTTATTTTGGAAACCAATTGTTCTATAACTGTATTTCTCACTTCGTGGATACTTGATTCTGGAGCTAGTGCTCACATTTGTGTATGCATCAGGATTTGTAGTGAAGAAGGAAGCTGGAGCATGGAGAGGTGCTGATAAGTGTTGGCGGCGGGCAGAGTGTTGCGGCTTCTCGCATTGAATCAACTTCTTTATGTTTATCATCTGGACATGTTTTAAATTTAGAGGATGTTTTGGTTTTTCCTATGTTGGTTATGAATAATTATGTTTTTAATTTCATTGACAGTACTTGCAGCATTTTATTTAATGATAATATTGTTGACACTATTACTTTAGTCAATGGCCTCTATTATTTAAACATGCACAATGATTGTGTTGTAAATGTTATCTCAAAGAAGCGTGGTAGGCAAAGTACTAACCTAAGCTTAAAGTGGCATCTAAGACTAGGCCATGCTGGAGAGCGAAAGATACACAAGATGGGTTGATTGACTCATTGGGATCGGATCCCTATCCAACTTGTGAATGTTGCATCAAAGGCAAAATGGCTAGATCTCCCTTCACCGGGACTTTTGAAAGAGCCACTGAAGTATTAGGACTTGTGCACGCCGGGACCATGTGGAGAAATGACTCGTGGAGGCTTTCACTATTTCATTACTTTCATTGATGACCATTCAAGGTATGGTCTTGTGTATCTAATGAAATATAAGTTTTAATCATTTTATAACTTCAAAGAATTTAAGGATTTAGTGGAAAAACAAACTGATCATCATATAAAGACACTACGATCGGATCGTGGAGGTGAATATATGAGTGACGGGTTTGATCAGTTCCTAAAGGAACATGAGATAATATTGCAACTCACACCACCAGCAACTCCACAACTAAATGGAGTAGCAGAGAATTGAACACATTTGGATATGGTTCGATCTAGGCTCAACTACACTGATTTACCCATCTTCTTGTGGGGACATGCACTCCTTACGGCTATTCCTATCTTGAATAGATGTCCTTTCAAATCTGTTCCTAACACTCCATATGAGATATGGAGAAATAAGAAACCAAACCTTAAGTACATTAGGATTTGGGGATACCCTACCTACATCAAAATAACAAAGCCAGAGAAATTGGAAGCTAGGTCCCTTAAAGGAAGTTTCTATGGGATACCTATTCTACATGCAAGGTGATCAAAGGATCATTATTGCACTGCAAGCGCACTTTCTTGAAGATGAATTTATTCAAGAAGGTGCTACAGGTAGAAAATTTTTTCTCGATGAGCAAGATGAAACACCCAGGGAGGTGACTGTTCAAGAAACACACACTGAACCTGACAAAACACAGCCAATATTGCAAAGATCTAGTAGAGGTGACTCGATGGATTCCAACCAGGTGTAGACTCTGGTAGATCGTCCTGATGGCATTGCACCTATAGAGTGCAAATGGATCTACAAGAGGAAGATAGACCCGGATGGAAAAGTTCACACATACAAGGCAAGGCTTGTAGCAAAATGTTATTGTAAAAAAGAAGGAATTGACTATCAAGAGACCTTTCCACCTGTGGCAATGATCAAGTCTATTTAAATTCTGCTCGCAATAGCGGTATACTTGGACTATGAGATATTGCAGATGGATGTAAAGACGACTTTCCTAAATGTATTACTCGAATAGGATATCTCTATGGAGCAGCCTAAAAGCTTTGCATCTGGGCCTGGTATTCATAAGGTGTGCAAACTTAAGAGATCTATTTATGGACTTAAGCAAGACTCTAGGAGTTGGCATCTATGTTTTGACGAAGCTGTCAAAGTATTTGATTTTGTCAAAAAATGAAGATGAACCATGTATTTACAAGAAAGTTAATGGGAGTAAAATCACTTTCCTTGTCTTATATGTGGATAACATTCTACTCATAGGAAATGAACTAGGAATGCTCACATCAATTAAGAGATAGCTCTTATGGACTCATTCCATCTCCTAAACGCTCCTCCTCGGACTCAGACTCGGACAGTGATCCAGATGCCCGAGATTTCAGACAAGTAGTGCAGAACTCACTTAACAACATTGAGGGTTCTTGCTCAAAGATTTTGGATACAGCTGATAGGCAAATCCGAATTTTTTCGGACACTCGAAGCCGTGATATCTCAAACGCTGCTACAAAGAGCACAATCACAGTCATGAATACCATATCACCGCTAATCACTTCGCTTTTTGAAGAATTCAATCGGAAGCTTGCGCAGAATGCTTCAGCTGATACTGAGCAACACACTATTTCCGATCAAGCCTCTCAGAGTATCGCTGAACAAGTTGCCCTTTTGGTTGAAGAAGTCAGGCTTATGCGCCAAGATATCGGTAACTTGAAAACATGCTTTGCTGATGTCAAGAAGGCGGAAGATAAAGAAAAGTCCAAGGAAATATCTAAAACAGATAATAAACATTGGCGATCAATGTTTGAAGAAATAGTGAGCATTAGATACCGAATCACTAATAGAATTCTAGGTGAGTCTATTAGAGATGAAGTTGAAGATCAGCGTCTGAAGTCAAATGAAGATGAAGTTTTATCCGTAGCGTCTATCAAATGCTAAAGGACTATTTCAGGATTCGTGGATCAAGCGCTCAAAGCACTTTAGCGATCAGTATCAGATTCACCTGAAATAAATCCTCAAGTCACGTAGGACTTAAATGCAATCATTCAACGGACATTTATTTCGAATGGGAAATAAATTCAAATACATTAAATGCGTAATAACAGCATTAAATGTGATAAGCTATTATGACTTGTGGACAAGTCACTTTTTGACTAGACTGTCAGAATTTCAGAGTTTATAGCTGCTCCGTCGAATGGAAACCAGCAGGATTTTAGAAATGTCAGAGAAAAGGTAGAATCACGTGCCGCGTGAAAGGCACGCTCCTACAACTGTCCAACGGACATAATTCCAAGAAATTGCCAATAAATACCTCACTCCAGTAAACCCTAAACATAGAGAGACATACGTAGATGCACAAGAAAATTTTGTTGAAATTCTCTGTCAAAGAAAAAGCTAAGAAACTCCAGAGCCAAAATTCTTCAAGCTTTTTACACACATTCCATACAATCACAAATATCTTCCAAAGAAGAAACCTAAATTCTTACTGAGATATTCCAAGTTGTTTGATCTTTCCAAAAACAAACAAACCCTTGTGATAAAATCCTCAACCTTTCATCCGTGTGAGAAAGTTGTTGAAACCCCTTACAGACAGTATTTCTGAGTGAGAGAAACTTGTAAAAGAAGATCTTCATTGGTGCTGAAATCTGTGTGATCAAGGAGCCCGAGATCATTTTCACATATTTACTACCTTGTAGAAGATTTTGCGTGATTCTTTGATAATCAACTTAGTAAATTCCCTCCAAGTGAAAAAGGAGAAGAAGGACTTAGTTGGGATTACATCACCCAGTGAACCTTACAATTTCTTGTGTCATTTATGTTGATTATTGTCTTGCTTTAAATTATATTACTTATTTTGAAAAAGACAAGCTAATCTGCTAAGCGACTATTTAACCGAAACGAATGCTAAAGCTTTAAAATCATTTCCGCTGTGCTAACCCTAATTAAGCGATTTAAGCGTTACCCTACTTTGGTAAATTGCTAAAATCACTAAGTCTAAGTTATCTTTACTAAAGCGTCTGACCCAAGCGCTCAGCTTCCTAAGCGTTCTAATCTTTAAAAGTGATACGAAATTTTTGAAGTCGAAAAAGACTTCAGGGTCTATTCAACCCCCAATCCCCCTCCTTCGAAAAAGACCCTTTCGTATGCCACTTGGGACCACCAAGGTCAATGACTATATGTTGCATTCCATGAGTAATGAATTGAGACATATAAATTTTAATATGGAAAGTTCCAATTGAATGATGCTTCACTTCGAGGAAATGTTCAGGAAACATGGAAAAATCAACTTGGTATTATTTACAGAAATAACTTTTCCAAACTAGAATGAGAGAAAATGATAAAGTTGCAAGTCGTGTTATGAATATGATATCCATGATAGGAAGATTTTGGTCTTTGGGAGGCTACATGGATGTTCGTCTGGAATTAGATCTCATTCTTCAATCGCTCCCTAAGTCCTTCTCTACTTATGTCACTAACTTTGAGATAGATGACATAGGAGGATCCTTGATAGATCTTAAAGACACGCTTGTATACATGGAAGCCCAAGTGTGAAAGAAATGGGATGATGATACTCTACCTCCAACTGGGCTATTTGGAGTAAGGATTGCTTCTAAAAATTAGGAGCAAAGATCCAAACGCTCAAAAGTTGAAAAGACTTGTCTCGACTACAAAGAAGTGGATGAATGGAAGCTTGATTGTCCTAAGCTAAGAGCTGAAAGCAAATCAGACACAGTGTGGCTGTGCCATACATTGAAATTACTTCTGTAACATTATTTTCTGGACATCAAATAATTTTAGATGATTTCCTAGTTTTGTCTAATGGGCTCAAGAATAATGTTTCTATTCCTGTATTGGTCACGAAGGATATTTGTTTTCTTTTAAAAATAATTCTTGTGGTATTTATTTTGGAAATAAGTGTGTTGGCTCTGCATCTTTAATTTATGGTTTATACTATTTGAATGTCCGAAATCAATGTATGGTTAATATTATGACTAGAAAACGTAGTATGAGTGGAGTAAACGAAAAACTCATATGGCACCTTTGTTAGGATTATGCCCTCCATGCCATAGAAAAATTAGATTATCAAGGCATTACATTTATGTTATACAAACTCTTATTCATTAATAAAGGAATGGTTTTTGTTCATATCAATCTTGATGGAATTCATATAAGTATCGGTCTGAGGAGATGGACACTAGAAGTATCGGTTCCTTGTTTTCTTAAACCAGAGTTCACAAGTTGACGAGTTTTAATTGGACATTAAGACCAGACTTACGTGACGCAAGTTTGACAAGGAGTTTCAGTCGGTTACTTTGGATGGTGTGAGTTTGGTCATAGATATGTCAATGGAATTGAGATATTCAAACACGGCTCGCCGTAATTCAATCACATGGGCATTTACACTTGGATAGTCAATAATTAAATTACTTGTCGCGGTAGTGTGCGTGAGCCTTAGACCTGAAAATTCACGAAAATTAGACTTGAGACACTGAACGAGTTACTAGAGTAGTTAGATTCAATTCACCCTTTGGTGGGGTCAACCTCGAAGTGTGCTTCAGAAGGACAAGTACAATTTTTCGGCGATTGCCAATAAGGGATTGACCGTCTCCGGTAGTAATGAGTTAATGTCCCATGCGATCGTAGGTAAATGAAATTATAAATCTTTGGCCAAAGCAGGAGAACTAACTTATGTATAGTACATAAGGGTAGTTCAGTAATTTCATCTTACTATGATTTTCTAAAGCACAACATCGAGTCCCGTGAGTTTGACATATTTCATGACTCTCACTCAATCGAGATGTTACAGTGAAGGGCTTATACTCACATGGTATCTGTGACTCAAAGGTTCGTATTAATCCATTCATTTTAATTGAGTTTCGATGTGAGTCCACGTGATTGTCTTAGTGACACTCACATCCTTAGTTTCCTCCTAATGCCATTTGAAACTAACCTAAAGAGTTGCGCTTAAGAGGAATTGAGCAAAGAAAATTCTTTCGTTGTCAAATACATAAAATAGGTAATTTGCTATTTGATAAGCAAATTAATTTATTTGATTAATTTGATTAATGGAAATAAATTATTAATAAATAATTAGATGCATTTATTATGAACGCATTAATTTATTTGATTAATTAGATTAATGGAAATAAATAAATTATAATTAATATATAGACTTATTTACTATACTTACCCTTTTATTAAATAATTAGATTATTTAATATGGAGGAATAATAATTAGTATTATATTTTAATTGGATTAAAATATATTGGACTAAGTTGAGAGTCAACTTAACCTAATAATAATAAGGTAAGGTGTGTGTGTAGCGTTTTTTAAGGAGTTGGATGGGCTCAAGGAATTAGTTAATTCCAAGACCATCACTCCTTACAAATACCTATCACTGGTTCAATAAAAACCTAACTCTCACAATTAGACTTGATAGCAAAGAAAGAAGAGAAAAATATTCTCGCCTCCCTTCAGTGAAGCCGTCGGCCATAGTAGGTCTAAAGGTGAAGGATTTTTCTTCGAAGTTCATTCCAGTGTGATATCTAGTGGCAAGAGTTTTGAATTGATGCTATCCAGAAGATCAAGACTTTCATCGAAATCAATAGGTAAGTAAAAAGGATGAAATTAGATTTCATCTTCATGCTTAATTTTTGAAAATAATATGGAAAAATTATTAAAATCCAAAAGTGATCCAATTGTGAGTCTGGATCTATTTTTATCGTTTCCATTGCGTATGAATACAGGATTCACAACAGTGGTATCAAAGCTAACTTTTGGCTTTTAATGATTTTTGATATGAATATGTTGAATTTCATGTTTGCAATAAAAAATTTAATTAGATTAATATTTTTCATGGTTAGATTTACTTTTTGAAAGTTGAATCTGAACTGAAAAATTTGATTATGTGATTTATGTTTTGAATAAGAATCAATTTTTATATTGGATATGAATATGTGATGAAAAATATAATTGGTTTAATGTTTTTCAATGTTAGATTTAATTTTTGAAAGTTGAATCTGAAGCGAAAATTTGATTTCGCGATTTTTGTTTTGAATGTAAATCAAAACATTTGCATTGAATATGAACTTATGCATGAACATGAATATGTGGTTTTGAAAATTGATGAATTTCGGCCCAGACAGTCGAGACAGCGCGCCCATCCGAAAGGTAGCGTACGTTGTGCGTACACGGCGCCTACCTGAGAGCGCACGACGGGTCGCGGGTCAACCCGTGCAATCGGGTCATAGAATTTTATTTAGTTTTTTTAAATATAAAATCGGTTTCCACCCATGGGTCAACCCAATTTTTAAAATTAAATAAAATATTTATTTTAAAATGATTTTAAAATTTATTAAAGGATAAAATAATTTTAGAAATTAGTTTTGTGCCTCATTTTAAATTAGATTTAAAGTTAAAATATGTTGGGAAAATTGCATAAAATCAAATAACGTAGCGAAAGAATATATTTAATTCCCAGTGGGTCATCTCTATTTCTCGTATTTAAATTGGGTTTCGAATTCAATTACCGTTCTCGCGTATGTTGAATTCTGAACCAGCTTTGAAATCCCTTCTTGAACAGCAAATCCGTCGCTGTCTCTAAATTGCCCCGCCGGAGTCAGAAACAAAAATCTTCTTCTTCTTCTCTTGAGGGAGACGGCTAGAGAGAGAGAGAGAGAAGATGGAGTGTTTTTACTCGAAGAGAAACTGTGTGTTAATTCACATAGTTATTTTTTCACTAAGTAGTATATTTATACTACAATAGAAAACAATAACCTAGGTCTCCAAAGCCCTATTGTGGACGCCCACTTCAAGGCTTTTAAGCCTTCGAGCTTTAGTCCTATTTTGGTTTTTAATTAATTAAATAATAATTATTATTTCTCCAATAAATAAATTAATTAAACAATCAATTAAATCCATGTTAATATTATAATTAAATTCTTCTAAGGAATTAATTAATTGATTAACTTAATTACTTAATAAAATCACCTAATGATTAATAATTAATCTCGATATCCAATACCGAAAATTCTCTCAAGTCTTTTCCATGATTTTTCTTTTGCACTTCCTTTAAGCACGACTCTATAGGTTCGTCTCAAAAGGTAATTGGGAGAAAACCAAAAACATGTGAGGAACACCTAGCCAATCACGTGGCTCACATCGTATCCTAATTGAGAATGAATGAATCGGATCATTCCAAACCATATACGCTGTGAATACCGTACGAGTATAAACATTTTATTCTTATATTCCAGTCAAGTGAGAGTCATGGTGTTTAGTCAAACTCACATGACTTGTCCATATGCTTAACTCATAATGAGTCGAGGTCATTTTATGCTTTGGTCAAGGACTTTTAACCTCACTCATTCATGACTGCATAGGATATTTAACTCATTCACTTTTGAGGGAATAAATCCCTTTTTGCTAATCAGTTAACAATGCTACTTGCCCATTAAGTCGCACTTCTAGGTCGATCCCACCAAAGGGTGATTTGGATCTAACTATTCCAATGACAAACTTGATGTCACAAGTACATCTTCAACTCAATTCCTCAGGTCTAAGGTTCACGCGTACCTATCACAACTTATCAGTTTCATCATTGACTGTCAGTGAGTGAAAACCCATGTGATGAAACTGATGCGAGCCGTGTTCGAACATATTAGTCCAACTTATACGTCCATGATATAAGTTCCCACTATCATTCCCATAGTGTTCGACTGACACTTTCTCTGTCGAAACTTATATCATGCAAGTCCTTGTTCTGTATTGATGACTTGCGAACCCTATTTAGAGAATAACGATCAAACCTTTCTAGTGCCATTCTTCCTATTCCATAAGAAATAGAAGGTTTGCCTTATTCTCAAGGACTTTACGTTGTTTATTAACACCTTATAAATGCCTATAAGAAAACAACAAGACAATGCCGAATATATAAGAAAAAGATATTGTTTAGTTACAAGTCAATGCCCTATAAATCTATCCTCTTTATGACATTTGAGCACATACACTCTAACAAAATAATCCTAGAATAAAGAAATTTATTTTGAATTAAAATTCTTTGTAAAATCAATTTAGAATTTATGTTTTGAAACTAAATTGGATTTATTGTCAAATAGGATTAGAGTTAAATTAATTCAATTATTTTTCAAACCACATCTAATTAAAATTGGATTTTAATTTAATTCTTTTTGGAAAGAACTCCAACGTGTTAGCTGTCTTTTAATCTTTTGATATTTGATATTGTGGGATGCCTTCCATGGACTAGATTTGTTTATGGGTTTTGTTTTATAGGTTGTACCGGATCTTTTGAAACGCCCCAGTTTGTATTTTACTTTTTATAGAAAACTGTATAAGATGCATTTATATCTATTTAATTAGAATAGGACCTTTTTGAAAAAAGATTTGCTTGGAGCTGGTAGACCTTAGAGTTAGACATAGGTTAGATCTTGTAGGTCCCCTAACCCCCGATTGAGCTATTGGCTTGACTCAATCTAGATAAGTCCATGGAAAGCATGTGTGATAGAATCGCTAGGCGTTTTCTATCTAATAATCCATGTATGCGCGCTATAAATAGATAATGTGCAAAGTGGATAATAATACTGAATTTAGATTACAAGGGAATTGGATGTCCCAGCTCTCCATCAAACTTAGGAGAAATTAAGTAAATATCAATATGCATAATTTCTTCCTAGTAAGTGGGGGTTATGCATTGCGATATTTATTTGAAATCTCTTAGTGCATTAGATGCCATCAATCAAAACAAATTCCACCCCATATATCGACAGAGCGTTGCAAGGTGGAATTCAATTGTTAGATTGATTGGAAGTTGATGGGAGCAAGTTCAGATAGACCACAACCTATATATCGTCAAAGGGTTGTGGTCTCGTTATCTATCAGCCAAGCTAATAATTGAATCACATGTTGGACAATGTTGGCAAGGATTGCCACCTTAATAAAATTAGTGAGCCATATATCGTTAAAGGGTTGCAACTCACCGACTTTATTAAAGAACTCAATCACTTACTATGAAGTCTTTCCAACGAGATTTTTGAATATTGCAGTGGGAGTGCAATGATTCAAAAAATGTAGTGAGAACCACGTGAAAATTCAAAGTCTTGTCTAATTTTACTTGGTGTACAACATAAAGACCTAATTGAATCTTTCTTTATTCTCTTCACGTATATTATTTTCTCTCTCAAAAATGGCTAACAGCCCTTTTTCAACATTGCTTGAGAAAAACATCCTCACTGGACCAAATTACACTCACTGGCTCAGAAATTTAAGGAGTGTCCTAAGTTTAAAGTCCATTTGCTATGCATTCGAGGCTGACAAACCCGCTGCCCCAGCTGAAGAAGCTGAGGACAATGAACGTGAAGCATATAACACTTGGTGCAAACATAACATTCGCATGAAGGGTTACATGCTCGGCTCCATGAACAATGAACTGCAAAGATCCCACGAGAACATGGACGACTCGAGGTCGATCATGATGCATCTCAAAGGGCTTTATGGAGAGCGCAGTAGGACTGCTCGATATGAACTATCAAGACAGCTCTTCAAAGCAAGGATGGGAGAAGGAGAGAAGGTGGGAGATCGTTTACTTAAAATGATTTCAATGATTGAGAGATTGGAAGCTCTCGATTTTTTTATAGATTTCCACTTACAAAATGATCTCATCCTACAATCACTCCCTAGCACTTTTTCCTAATTCATTGTGAACTTCAATATGAATGAGATCGAATGTATATTAGCTGAGCTAATAAACAAACTAATTAGTGCCTAGGGCCAAATGAAGCCAAAGGGAAAAGAATCTGCTCTGCCCATCTCAACCTTTAGAGGGACTTCGAGTTCTAAAAAAAAGAAAGAGGGGTAAGAAAAAGAAGGGAGCGTTCAAGGCTGAGGGAAACATAGGAAAGAATAGGCTGCTAAGATATAGAGGGCATGGGCCAAAGAAGAAATATATCTGCCTTTACTGCAAAGAGGCCTAGAAGCATGAGTGCCCAAAGCTAAAGGCTGTTACTGTTGCAGGTATGGAACTCTATGTTTTAGAAACTAATTGTTCTATAACTGAATTCTCCACTTCATGGATTCTAGACTCAGGAGCTAGTGCTCATGTCTGTGTTTTGAAACAGGATCTGGAAAGAAATAGGAGGCTTGAGGAGCAAGAAGTGATGATCCATGTTAGAAAATTTCATGTTAGATGTTTTGATGATGACAAGATAGGATTTTATGTTAGACCCCAAAAGAATGTAAATTTGTATTTTCTTAGAACATTTGTATAAGCGTTTGAAAGGTTGTAATTTTATTAAGTTTGTAATTTTTTATCTTTGTAGACTTTAGACTAAGTATTGAATACTAAGTCGCTAGTAGAATTCTAGGTGAGTCTATTAGAGATGAAGGTGAAGATCAGCGTCTGAAGACAAGTAAAGATGAAGATTTTGTCTTAAGCGACTGCCAATCGCTAAGGACTGTTTCAGGGTTTATGAATCAAGCGATCAAGTAGATCAAATTCACCTGAAATAAATTCTGAAGTCACTAAGGACTTAAATGCAATCATTTAACGAGCATTTATTTTTAACTGGAAATAAATTCAAATGCATTAAATGCTTGATAAGAGCGTTAAATGTGATAAGGACAGATTGTATACGGAGCAAGCTACCTACTGGCTTAGACTGTCAGAATTTTGGAGTTTAAACCTGCCACATCAAATCAGTGCAGCAGGATTTCAGGAATGTCAAAGAAAAAGTATGACTCACTCGCGCACCTACATGTGTCCAACGGACAAATCCCAAAAAATTGTCTATAAATACCTCATTCCAGCAAACCCTAAATATATATAGAGATGCACGTACATACACAAGAAAGTAAAAACTTTGCTGAAATTCTCTCTCTAGAAAAAGCTTAGAAACTCCATAACCAAAATTCTTCCATGCTTTTTCTATGCATTCCAGACAGTCATAGATATCGAAAACATCTTCAAAGAAGAACCATACAATATTATTGAGATATCCTAAGTTGTTTGAACTTTCTAAACTCAAACAAACCTGTGACCAAAACCCTCAACATCCTCTGTCTATGTGAAGAAGTTGTTGACTCTACAAGCAGTATTTTTGAGTTAGAGAATCTTGTTGGTGAAGATCTTTATTGGTGCTAAAGTCTATGTGATCAAGGAGTCCAAGCTCATCATCCCCTCCTCTATTTTGTAGAAGCCTCCGTGTAATCCTTCGATAATCAACTTAGTGGAATTCCTCCAAGTGTTCAAGGAGAAGAAGGACGTAGTTGGGATTACACCCAGTGAACATTACAAATTCTTGTGTTATTTGCTATTTTATTGTCTTGCTTTACATTACATTATTTATTTTGAAAAGGACAAGGAAATCAACTAAGCGACTATTTAACCAAAGCGAACGCTAAAGCTTTAAAAATCATTTCCACTGTGCTAACCCTGATTAAGCGAGCTAAACATTACCCTACTTTGGTAAATTGCTAAAATCACTAAATCTAAGTTATCTTTACTGTAGCGCCTGACCTAAGCGCTCAGCTCTCTAAGCATTCAAACATTTAAAAAGTGATACAAAAAATTTTGAAGTCGAAAAAGACTTCAGGGTCTATTCAACCCTCCTTTTAGACCCTTTCGTATGCTACTTGGGACCACCAAGTGGTATCAGAGTGGTTGAAGTAGAAACCTAAGCGTTTCTGAGCGTAACTTCTTGTTTAGATCCATTTTTCTAAACATAGTCGCTTTAATTCTATTTTAAAAATTTCTCATGTTATGGCTTTTAACAAAATGCCTAAGTTGGTTAAATCACACTATGATTCCTGAAAACTTAGAGGATTTGAGTATTTATGCTCTTGCGATAATGAAATGTGTGATGTAATTACAGATGGCCCCTTTCAGATCATGAAAGTTGTAAACAGAGCCCCTGGAGCGACTCAAGCAACTCCAGATGGTTATGTTGAAAAACCAAAGATAGAATGGACGCCAAATGATAGTAAAAGTAAGACCTCAAAAGAGATATGGGATAAGTTGGCTATCGTGTGTGAAAGTTCAGCATAGATGAAGGAGAACAAGCTCTCCATAGCCATGCAAAGATTTGAGCATTTTAAGATGCAAAACAACGCTAGAACAATTGGACGCAAGATTCACTTTGCTCATTACAGAGTTAGCGTCACTGGACAAGGAGTTCACTAACAAGGAAATGGTCAACAAGATATTCAGAAGTCTCCCAATTAAGTATTTGATTAAGACTATTAGCATGAGAGAATCACAGACATTGGAGACTCTAACTCCGGAACATGTATTTTCAGAGTTGAAGGCACTTGAGTTTGAACTAGGAGAAGTCAGCGACACAACGACTTCTATGTCAGTGACTGAATCAGGAGCCCTAATAGCTACGACTAAGAGCAAGGGAAAGTCGGTCAGTGAAGTGAAAGCGATAGAATCAAATGAGGAAAAGGAACTAGCTTTGTTGGTTAAGAAATTTAAGAAATTTCTAAGATACGAAAAGAGAAACCCTAGTGGACAGACCTCATTCCAAACTCCTCCTCCTGCACCAGCGCCACAGTATCTAGCGCCAATGTATTCTGCTCCCTAGCCTCCAGCTACAGTTCCATACCAAGCGCCTCCGTCACCTACTCAGAATCTCTCAGTGTCAGTAGTTTCCAAGCGATTAACCACTGAACAGAAAATGAAAACTACTTTGTGTTACAATTGCAGGAAACCAGGGCACTACAAGGTAAATTGCCCTTATCCAAATGTGTCTAAGCCTACAAGGCAATACTCTACGGATAAAAACCAATTGAGGATCAACCTTCGCCAACAAGGTCTGCTAGCGGAATCTGAACCATTCTCCGCACTTGAAGAGGATTTGGAATCATCAGATGAAAGCAGTGATGATGAGCCAATAAGCGACTCAGCGTTAATTTGTCTTATGGCAAAAGATGAAGAAACTTTTGATGACTCGCTATCTAAGGTAAACAATGAATTATCTCATCCTCTTTCTTATGATGAATTACTTGACAAAGTTACTGAATATTATAAAGATTGTCAAGATGCCGCTAAGATATATCAAAATCACTTCGATATCATTTCATCGCTCACAAATGATAGAATGACGCTCAAGGCAGAGTTGCAAGTTCAGCAATAATGCATTGAGAAGAATCAATCACTTAAGAGTGAAATTACTCAATTAAAAGGTGATATTGATATAATAGTCAAGAGAGAAGCTGAGTTAATCGCTAGACTTGCCAAATCAGAACAACTTGTCTCATCATTATTCAAAGCATCAAGAAAGCTAGATAATGTGACTGAGGTAACTAGACTTTTTGGTAAAAAGATCGGTTTAGGTTGTGATAAATTTGGTCAACAATCGAAAGTGTCTAAAAGTTACGGCAACCAACAAAGGAAATGGTGTATTCTTTGTTGAAAAGAGTTCAAACTGTCAAACGCTGAATGAACCCAAGGACAATGGTAAGAGGCCAAATGAGAAGGTCAATGTCAACTCAGACATTAAGGAGAAGATGAAAGTAAATGATTCACAAAAGAAGGTTCATCCAAATGCTCAAAAGGCTAAGGATAAACCATCTACAAGTGAATCAAATGCTAAGCGTCAATCGCTTGACGCCAAAAGCGACTCCTAAACCAGTGCCAAGGAAACACCAGTGTCAATATCCTTAAAGATCTAGATCATATTATCAATATTATGATGATTATGATTATGATTATGACTGTGATTACTATTATAATCGAGGGTATTACTATACACCTAAAAAGCACACACAACACAAACCGAAATCCAAGAAGGTCAATCTTCTCGTAATGAAGACAAGGCAAATATGGGTTCCGAAAGTTTTAATTCAAACTAAAGTTACTAACATTGAAGGACCCAAGACAAAATGGGTACCTAAGTAGAATTAGAACTGGCCTTTGAATGCAGGTACCTAGAGCCAACACCGATAATTCAGTTTGGTACATCGATAGTGGGTCATCAAGGCACATGACTGGCTCAAAAGATCTATTGGTCAACTATCGTGCAACCAACGGTCCTCAAGTTATATTCGGTGATAACTCCAAAGGTAAACCAAAGGTATAGGTATCATACATAGAGGGAACATCATGATTAGTGATGTATATTATGTTGAGGGTCTTAAGCATAATCTGTTAAGCATTAGTCAATTTTGTGATAAAGGCTTTGAAGTCAAATTCTCAAGCGACTACTGCTATGTTAACGATGCTAAGACTAAGTTTACTAAGTTAAGAGGAAAAAGAACAAACAATGTGTATTGAGTGGATTGGGATTCTACAACTGATAACAACCGCACATGCTTTGTTGCTAAGAGTCAAAATGAATTAGGTTGGTTATGGCATAGAAAAATGAATCACCTCAACTTTAAGGCAATCTCTCAGTTAATATCGCTAAATCTAGTAGAGGGATTAACTAAAGATTCTTTTCAGAAAAATCACTTATGTGATGCATGTCAAATGGGTAAACAAGTTAAATCATCTTTTAAGAAGAAACCATGTCTTTCTAATTCTAGAATTCTTGAACTGTTGCATTTAGATTTGTTTGGTCCTATTCAAATCATGAGTGTTAGTGGTAAAAAGTATTCACTAGTAATAGTTGATGATTTCTCTCACTATATATGGGTAGAATTTCTAGTGACCAAAGATGAAACTATTGTCAAGCTCACAATGCTAATTCGTCAATTACAAACCTCAAAAGATCTAAAGGTGACGAGAATTAGAAGCGATAGAGGAACTAAATTTACTAACCAATTTGTTGAGAAGTTTTGTACACATTTTGGAATACTACATGAATATTCTACTCCTAGAACACCTCAACAGAATGGAGTTGCCGAGCGATGGAACAGAACGCTTAAAGAAGCCGCTAAGATAATGCTAGCAGAGTCTAAGCTGCCTCAAAGGTTTTGGGCCGAAGCTATCAATACCGCTTGCTATACTCAGAATCGGTGTATGATCAACAAGCAACATGAGAAGACTCCATATGAGTTGTGGAAGGGACGTAAGCCTAACGTTTCATATTTTCATGTATTTGGTTCTAAATGTTTCATTCATAACAATGGACCCAAAGTCTAAGGATCCTAAAGCGGATGAAGGAGTCTTTCCAGGCTATGCCAAAAATGGAAAGAGTTTCCACATCCTAAATAAGATCAAATCGAAGGTTGAAGAATTCATTCCTGTTGTGTTTGATGATGCTAACCAAGAACCGATTAAGGTTAATCCTGATGATGTAAGAATTGAAGATCTTGCCCAACAAGCGTCACAAATCAATCTTGGTGATGATAGTGATGATGATGAGGATAGTGAGATCTTTATGCCCATTCCTAAGGTTACTCATGACGTAACAAATGGTGATATTGTCAGAAATGCTGATCATCATGAAGAGAATGATCATCAAGAGCAAATTGGAATTGTGAACAATGTAGCGACTGCGCAAGAGACAAATGAGGATCAAGCGATTGATGATCAAGAGTCTCTCAACCCGTTCCAATCAGATCGTAAATAGCTTAGAGACCATCCACCAAAGCTAGTGATTGAAGATATTGGAGCACCTGTTAGAACTAGGTCCGCAACAATCAATGAGGCCATGTTTGCAAGTATCCTATCTCAAACGGAACCAAAGAAGGTGGATGAAGCGCTTAATGATTCAAGTTGGGTAGAAGCGATGTAAAAAGAGCTTAACCAATTTGAGAGAACCAAGGCTTGGACGCTAGTACCAAGACTAACTCACCAAGGAGTTATTGGAACTAGATGGGTTTTTAGGAACAAGATGGATGAAGATGGCATTGTGATAAGAAACAAAGCCAGATTCATCGCTCAAGGTTATTTCCAAGAAGAGGGTATTGATTTTGATGAGATGTATGCCCCAGTAGCCCGTTTAGATGCGATTCGTATGTTCCTAGCGTTTGCCGCATTCAACAAGTTCACAGTATACCAAATGGACGTGAAGAGTGCATTCCTGAATGGTAAACTCCAAGAAGAAGTTTATGTGGAGCAACCACCAGGATTCATCAACAACCATGGAAAAAGTATGGTCTACAAATTGGATAAGGCACTCTATGGCATTAAACAAGCACCAAGAGCATGGTATGACACTCTCTTTATCTTCCTTACAGGTAAAGGCTTTTCAAAAGGCAGCGTTGGATTACAACGTTATTTAAAATTTCCCATAATGAAGATATTTTCTTAGTCCAAATTTATGCTGATGATATTATATTTGGTTCTACTAATAAGCGATTGTGTGAGAAATTTTTGAAAATGATGCAAGATCAATTTGAAATGAGCATGATGGGTGAATTAACTTTCTTCTTAGGATTACAAGTTAAACAACTCCCTAATGGCATATTTATAAACCAAACCAAATATACAAGAGATATGATTAACAAAATTTGTTATGGAAAACGCATCATCTTCAAAAATTCCAATGAGCCAAACACTTAAGTTAGATAAAGAATAAAGTGCGAAGAAAATTGATATCACTAACTATAGAGGTATCATTGGATCACTTCTTTATCTTACCGCTGGTAGTCTCGATATTATGTTTTCTGTATGCATGTGTGCATGCTTTCAAGCTAATCCTAGAGAATCACACTTAAATGCTGCCAAGAAGATCCTTAAATACCAAAATGGCACACAAAATGTGGGCTTGTGGCATCCAAGGGACTCCCCTTTTGAACTAATTAGTTATTCAGACGCAGATTTTGCAGGACACAAAATAGATAGAAAAAGCACTAGTGGTACATGTCAATTTCTAGGTGATAGACTAGTTTCGTGGCATAGTAAGAAACAACAATCCATAACGACTTCTACCGCTGAAGCAGAGTATGTAGCCGCTGGGAGCTGTTGTGTACAAATCCTTTGATGAGGCAACAACTTAGAGATTATGGAACAATCCTAGGTCCTACCCCAATCCATTGTGATAACCAAAGCGCTTTGGCTATGACTCAAAACCCAGTCCTTCATTCTAGAACTAAACACATTGACATTCGCTACCATTTCTTGCGTGACCATGTTCAAAAGAAAGATATCTCCATGTATTTCATTGGTACTGACAAACAATTGGCGGATATCTTCACCAAAGCGCTCAACAAACAATGCTTTCTCACTTTGAGAAGTGAATTAGGTATGATCAATTTAAATGCTTAAATCATAAAGCATCATATTTTATAAGCATATAATTTAGGGGGAATCCACTTTATTTTTATGTCTAAAGCATTTTTTAAAATTGAAATGAGTTATCAATTTTAGGGGGAACTTTAAAATTATACTTATTCCAATCTATAAGTGATTGTGATCAAAAATAACTTTGACAATTTTATGCATTGGTCACTAGCGTTTATTTTTTCATGCCTAACAAAATCAATCTCTAACAAAATTGAATGAAAATGTCTTTTAAAGATCAAATGTGATTGACCTTTTATCAAAAGGACTTCAGCGGTAAAAGACTCCCACTTTAACGCTAAGTAACTTTCTCTAAACATCATGCATGGTTTTTCATCGCTAAAAGGTAGCGTGTGGATAAGTCCAAAAGATGAGATTTGCCAACTGCCCACAAGTGCCTATCAAATCAAACTGACGGTTAATAATTCCTATCTAAAAACTAGGCGGTTCAGTAACTGCACCTGTCTGAGTACGTGTTAATGTACTATCAGGCACGTGTAATTCACGCTGATAATTTCAAAATTATTCAAACGTTTTGAAAAAGTAACTGCGAATTTCAAACTTTTATAATTCATAGTTGTTACGCCATTTTACCGCACTTTTTGACATCCGTCTTTAGGAGTAAATGGCTTAGATTAAATTTTTGTTATTTCAAACCTTAATTTCTTGATACGAGGCAGTCATCTAGCTATTGAAGAGTTATCTTTTGCCTCTACTTAAACCCTTCATAAATTTATAGAACAAACTTTATCACTCTCAAATACTCTTACTGTAAAATCTCTCTCTCAAGGAAAAAAGACTCTCGTTCTTAAACACTCAAAAAGCGCCACCAAAATCTTCCAAATCGACCACCGAAAAATCTTCCAAATCTCAAAAACCAGTCATTGTTAACGCCAGATTTCTTGTTAACTGGGACTACCTTTATGATAACCAGAACTTCCATCTAAGGACGGTTCTTCCTCTGGTCCAAGAATCTGGTTTGCGTGACATGATAACTTCCCATTCAAGCATTTATGGGGAAGAAACCCTTTTCTTCTTCAAGAACGCAAAAATCTCTGACGATGGAAACTCCATTTCCTGCGTCTTTCCATTTGTTCGTGCGACTTTTGTTCTCACTCTTTCTCTTCTATCCTCTTTACTGCAACTACCAAACGATGGTGGAGAAGTTGAAAACGTCACTCTCGGTGATGCTACCAAGGTCTGGGCACTAATCAAGAAAGACGAAGTTGAAGCTGCCTATGAACCCAACTTCAAGAAGAATGACATGAAGGGCGAGTATGTCATTCTGGTGGACATCTGCTCAAAGATGATTGAGTGAAGGAAGGCAAGTTTTGACAAAACCGCTGTAATAGGACATTTCTATAGTAGTGACTTATGTTGATATTTAAAATTTTAGTCCAACTAAAAAGTCTTTTATTAATTCCAAACTTTTATATATTATTTATTTCTGTGACACCAGAGTCTTCTAAATACTAACCTACTTAGTAATCCGATGATTAGTAGCATAATGTACAGAATATTACTTGATTTAATTTGTAATAATAATAGTACTTACATGTAACCAAAAAATAATAGTACTTACATACCCAAGGATTATTCAAATAAGTGGATGGACTTAAACATCAATTTGCTTCCATGTGGGGCCTTAAAGATTAATATGTTTGTTTGGGGATATGAGGAAAATAACGAGGAGAAGAAGAATTTGCAATGAAGCCCTCACCACCCCTCTATATATACACCCCTATCTTGCTCCTCATTTCTCCTCTCATTCACTTAAGTATTACATGCTCTAAAATTAGATTTCTTCCCCATTTTCATCTCATTTTGACTACCAAAAACCATTCATGAAACCATGGAAAGAGAAAGCTCAACCCACAACATAGAAACCACATTTTCCCAAGCAATTTTCGCACAGAAATTTCCAGCACTGGCAATGCTGGTATTTTCAAGTTTTGAGGGACCAAATTGAGTGTTCTTTAGCTCAAATTCTTTTCAAGATGATGAGGAACAATAATATAGAATCCGATTTTCCGTATCTACTACGGAAAGTTTCAGAATCACCCCGTACCAGGCGCTAGGCTGTCCGGATTTAGGTTTCCAGAACTATATCCTATTTTCTTTTGCCAAGAAATAGGCCTTCCAATGGTCTGATCAGACATAGAAGACCTTCCCCAGAAAGCTCATTGAATGTAGATATTGATACTGATAAGTTTTGTTAGAAATCATTTTGAAAATATTTCAGTATTCTCAGTCAAACCATCACTGCCAGTAATCTCTATTGAATTCCAGAATTTGTGTTACATATTCAATTGCCCAAAAACCCATTTTTCTATGCTTTGATTATACATGCAAAATAATATTTAGGATCCGTATTTAGTGTAGATATGTTGAATGGTAAAGTTTGTTGAAAATTGATAAGGAAATAGTCTAGAAATGGCCATCAAAGGACCTATGTGAGTATGTTGTTTTGATTTCCAGAAATTATCATTCATGTTTCTTTGTTTTGAAATACTCCTTATTTCAGTTCTATGGTAAATTCGAGATAACCACCAGATAGAGATTTGAATTTAGATGTTGATAGTGGTAAGAGTTTCTAAAATCCTTGGTGTAATGTGAATGGAAAGTTGATTTGTCTACAAGGTGGCATGACGTGTCTAAATCTGGCAGTTTCGGAACGCTAAGTTTGAAGTGATGATTTATCCTTTTCAGTCTGGTTCTTGAGATGAAATTTAGATTGTAAGAACGCTTAGTTATTTGAGAATCTACGGATATTAAGTTTAGTTATTAATTGGAATGTTAAAGGGATGAACAAAGGATACTGGCAGAGGCGCGCGACAATTAAAGAAGACACATGGTGAAGCGATCTGGTGTAATCTTGTTCACGAATGAACAATGGAGGTTTTCAGCTTCTTGGATTTGAGCTATAGATAGTATTGAAGCTGGATAAGTGTTGGGTAAGTTGTCTCAGCATTAACCTTTGGTTATTTGCAATTAAGTGTGTATCATTCTAGGAATTAGAATTCAGATAACTTATTATGTAAGTGTAGTAGTGATTACGTTCTTATTTGGAATAGGTTCGTTCTCAACAACACTATTTGAGGAAACACAATTTGACAAGTTGGTAGAGTTGGAGATTCGCTCAGTGACAATTCTGAGTAGCTCGGAAGTGTACTGTGAGTGCCTCGAAAAACTATATTTGTATGTCTTTCAAAATTGGAAGGAAGTTTTACTACATCCTACATATATTTATATGCAATTTGTCATAGTTTTACCGTTATCAAATAAATGAATTTCAATGCTTTTCAAATAATATCAAAAGTACTTTTTCTAAATCATTGCATTGTACATTTTTCCAAAGTCATGAATCGTTATAAATGCATATTTTGGAGAAATTATTTCCAAGAAAGTATATCTTCAACACACATTTGACATTTATTCACTAAAATGGATTGACTATTGTATCATGAGCCAAAAGGCCACTATTGCACCAACTGTGAAATTATGTGATTGCATATTGAATATGGTTGAGTGTCGGGCCTAAGTGTCGGGCGTGGATAGGGCTAGGGTTTGGCTGGACAGGCACGGGGCTACGGTCTTAAAACGGTTCTAGCTATCAACGGCCAAATCCCAACACCCAAAGACGGAGTGTTCTGAGGGTGAGTGGGTTGTAGAAATTGAATTGTGGCATTCCCGGGATACGACCAAACAGGCTTCGCGAGCCTATGTGGGGAGGCATAAGGTGATGGCTTTTAAGTCGATTGTTCAGAAGTGACAAGGAAGAAACAGCGGGACCCAAAGTGCTATGAGCAAAGTCATTGGACACGATGCTACTGCTAACATGGCCCCCTACTGCTTAAATGTGAAATATAAAGTTTACTGTAACTGCCTATCGATTGAATGCATATACTAAGTGTTTATACTAAAGTTTTCGAGTCATATCACCTATTGCTTAACTGGTATCATGAACGCAAATTTCATTTTAACTATTTCAATGATTTTCTGAAAAATAAAAACTATTATTGATTTCACCTCATTAACTTATGATTTTGGGTTTAAAAACTATTTTAAGCACCTTTCACACGAACACTGGCACTTACTAAGCTTTTGCTTATGTATTTCACTTTCTTCCTTCCAGTTAGAGGTGAGTTGAGTAATGAGTCTTGCTTGGAGGATAATGAGTGTAGACATGGACAATCCTAGAGTTGAGTATTGCAAATTGAGCCTTGAATAGTAAGTTACTTAATATGTTTGGTTGACGTTAGGGTCGTGACCCTACTAGATAAATTGTCGAAATGTGTTAGATTTTGGATTGAACTACTTAATTGAAAGGTTCACGCTTTTAGTTTAGGCCCATTTCAGGGCAAAAAATTGGGGTGTGACAATCTCAATTAAAATCATTCTAGTCCTACTAGATGACTTAGATATACGAAATTATAAGTATATCTACCTTTAATTAAAAAAATATTAGTCCAACTAAATAAATACATAAAATATGAAGTTCTATTTTATTATGATTTAAAGTAATCATTAAATGGAAAAACTTTTATTTGATTAAAGAATTAATTATTAATCATCCAAGAAAAATAAATATATTCTATATTCAAATATTCAAGAAATTTCCAAGTTGAGGAAAAACTAATAATATTTAATCCAAAAATTAATTATTAATCTGATAATTAATTACTCTAATTAAATATTTTATTCCAATTAATCTTGTTGGGCTCGATTTCATCAAACCCTCGTTACCATCCTTTTGGTCTACTTGGATTTAATTCAATTGAGCTCAAATTAATTAATTAGGAAAAATATGCATACTTTATTAATTTCTATTGGGCTAGTTTTAATTAAAATCTAAATCACCCATCCAATGGCACATTTGGAATAAATCAAATTAAGCCCAAACTAATTAATAAGTCAAAATTTATTAAATTTCATGTTGGGCTTAATTAAATTATACCGGGTCATCATCCTTTTGACCCACCCGGATAATTAAATTTACCCAAACCCAAATTCCAATTTTGACCCAATACATAGCCCATTTACCGACCCGAATCCCTGACCCAAATCAGTGGGTCGTGTGTCAGAACACATGACCTGTCGGGCCATCTGGCCGTGTGGCCGAGTGGCCTGTCATGTGCTGTGGTGCACGCAGCGCGCAGTGAGTTCGGGGCTCCTCGGGCACTATTTTTCCTCTTTTCTTGGTTTTTTACATAATCACAAATATACCCAGATTTACAATAAATATAAAAAAATCAAAATCCATGCTTCAAACCATAAAAATGCAAATTTAATTAACACATAATCACATGCTTCAAAAACACATATTATGCATATCATAAATCACATAAACACAATTAAATATGCGAATCAGAGATTGGCGCTGATACCACTGTTGGGTTTCGCGAAAAATCATATAAATGCAGCGGAAGGATTTCAAAAATTAAATTAAAAACCCAAACTTTGATTTCAATGATCGCATATTCAAATTGACAATTCCGCTTAACAAATAAATATTTACCCGTTGAAGCGAAGTGGTTGAAAAATCTTATTCATCACTTGAAACTTGAATTGATGAATTCTTGATTTCTAATCCACGTGTAATCTTCAATTCTTGAATTCCTTGAATTTCTCGAATTTGATCCGAACAACGAACTTACGCTGTCTCTAAATTATCATGCACGGATTGATTGACGAAAAGTTTCCACTAATTTCTCTAAGGGGGCGACGGCTAGTATTAGAGAGGGGAGGAGGATTTTTTTTCTTTTTCTTCTAGGAGAGTTATGAAAGTCATACATTTATTCTAGGTCAAGGAGTACTTATATACCTCATGACTTATTGAACAAGACAAAGCAAAAAACCCCTAGTAAATTGGGCATCACCTTTTCGCCCATTAAGACCTAGTAGGCATCCATTTGGACGACTTCTTTAAGTCCGGGAATTATTTTTTTTAATTAATTTCTTATTAAATTAATAATTTATTATATCCAATAAATAAATAAGTTAATTAAATAATTAAATTAATTAGATGAATTAATTCATTAATATATTTTCATAAGAAATTAATTAATAATTAATCTTACCCTTATAATTAATTATTTAATTTATCTAATAAATTAAAAACTCCTAGAAGAAAAATACAAACTCCTTTTTCATTTTTCTTTATCAATCATTTAGTGCGACTCTTTAGGTTCGTTTCGTTTGGCAATGAGAGGAAACCAAAGGAAGTGGGTAACACCTAGCCAGTCACGTGACCCACTTCGTAGCCCAAACGAAATCGAATGATTGGATCATTCCCACAACCTTCCAATCGTAAATACCATATAATGATAAACCCTTTGTTCATGTACCCCAGTCAAGTAAGAGTCATGGCTATGTCAAACTCACTGGACTTGACTATATGTATTAATTATAGTAATACGACATCATTGAGATCGATTTAGTGCCTAGCACAATCGTCTCTTTTTGCTTAAGCCAAAGACTTTGATCTCTATTTATCTATAATCACATATGGTAGTTTCTCACTCACTTATGAGAGAACAAATTCATTTAAATATCAGCTAAGACTACCATTTGCCCATCAAGCCACATTTCGAGGTTGACCCCACTAACGAGTGAATTGGGTCTAACTACTCTTATGAAATACTTGACGTCACAAATGTATCTTCAGCATGATGTTTCAGGCCAAAGGTTCACTTACACCGATTACACATAATCAGTTCTGTCATTGACAGTCACAGAGTGAAAACCCATGTGACAGAACCGATGCGAGTCATGTTCGAGCATATCAGTTCCATTGATGTGCCTCCAATCTTAAGCTCTTACCATCCCATGGTACTAGACTGACACTCCCATGTCAGAGATAAGAGTGTACAAATATTCTAAGTCTTTATTTTTCCATTAAAGACTTCATTTTACTTGCAAACTTATTTTTAGTAATCAAGATTGATCTCTCTAGTGCCACTCTTCCTATCCCATAGGAAGTAGAGGGATCGCACTGAAAACATGGACAAAACGTTTAACACTACTTATAGATGCATATAAGATTTAAGTGAAAACTAAATAATGTCTTTATTAATAATATCGAAATAAGTTAATTACAAGATAGATGCTCTATCATTCTATCCTCTATGGCATCTCAAGGCATAATCCTAACACTTTCTATAAAAACACATACAATTCTATCTTGTCAATTTTTTGGCGCTGTTCCTGGAAACTTGTTTAATTTTAATTTTTGATTTTATTGCAAGTCTTTAGTATTTATTTTATTTCTGCTTTTGGTTCCAGGACTAGGTCTCAATTGCTATTTTCATTCAAAGTTTGGATGGACGTGACGAGTTCAACATACAGGCGTCCAAAATAGTGGCAAAGCTGGAAAAACTACTTTACAAGCTTAAATGTGCAGAGAGAGATGACCGGACGTCTGAGGCAGAGTCTTTGACCACCGAGCCCTCCACTCCTACACTTTCTGAGCCAGTTGACATTCACTCACCTTTTCCCCTAGCTATAACTAAATCGATACTCGATACCGATGAGGGTAAGTTGTCAATGAATATAGAAGATTATATGGTTAATTTCGATAACCATGAGGTTTTTAAGCATCCACTTAATTTTGATTTTGTTGCGGTACGCGACAAATTGCGCAGCGAAAGGTATTATATAAATTAAATCCCAAAGTGAATTATCGATTTGCATAATTGAATCGAATAAACGCTAAAACGAATAATTACTTACCCGTTGAAGCGAAGTAGTTGGAGACCCAATTTCTCCTTCAAAAATTCAAAATTTATATGCTTGAAATCTTCAAGAACACGTGCAATCCAATCTTCACAAAAAATTGGAATCTTTCATGAATTCTTGATTCGAACAACGAACGTATGTTGCCTCTAAATAACGACACAGATTGATTTGACGAAAAATTCCTTCTTTTCCTCTTTGTGACCGATGGCTAGTGTGTTTAAGGGAGAGGGAGGAGTTTTTTTTTTCTAGGAGAGTTGCATGATAACTTGTTATCTCATCTAGGTTAAGAGTCCTTTTATTATCACTTAACTTGTTGATCAAGACAAACAAAAGAGTCCTCGTTGGGCATGCAAATGGATGCCCAACTTAACCCTAGGAGGCATTCAAATGGACACCTCCCACATAGCCCGGCCCATCTTTTGTTTTAATTATATATCTATTTAATTATTAATTTATTATATCCAATAAATAAATTAATAAATTTAATAACCAAATTAATTAGATAAATTAATTCATTAATTTATTTCCTTAAAAAATTAATTAATATTTAATCTTATCTTTATAATTAATCATCTCATCTAATGAGTAATTAATTAATTATTTAATTTATCCTATAAATTAAATCTCCCAGAATAAAATAGAAAATCCTTTCAAGTTTTCTTTATAAATTCTTTAGTGCAACTCTTTAGGTTCGTTTCGTTTGGCAATGAGAGGAATCAAAAGGAAGTGGGTAACACCTAGTCAGTCACGTGGCTCACTTCGTAGCCCATACGAAATCAAATGATTGGATCATTCCACAACATTCTCATCGTAAATACCGTATAAGTATAAACCCTTTCGTTCATGTGCCCCAGTCATGTGAGAGTTATGTTTATGTCAAACTCACTGGACTTGACCATATGTATTAATTATAATAATACAAGATCATTAAGCTCGATTTGATGCCTCGCATAATCATCTCTTTTGCTTTGGCCAAAGACGCAAAACCTCTATCATCTATAATCACATAGAATACTTTCTCCTTTACTTATGAGAGAACAAATTCAATATTAGTTATCAGCTAAGACTACCACTTGCCCACTAAGCCGCACTTCAATGCCGACCCCACCAACAGGTGAATTGGGTCTAACTACTCTAGTGAAAGATTTCACGTCACAAGTGTATCTTCAGCCTGATACTTCAGGTCAAAGGTTCACTTATACCTATTATGCATAATCAGTTCTGTCATTGACAGTCACAGAATGAAAACCCACGTGACAGAACCGATGTGAGTCATGTTCGAGCATATAAGTTGCACTGATGTGCCTACAGTCTTAAGCGCCCACCACCACATGGTGTTCGACTAGCACTCCCATGTTAAAGCTAAGATTGTACAAGTGTTCTAAGTATTTATTTGTCCATTAGAGACTTCATATTACTTGCGAACGAGTTTAAGTAATCAATATCAATCTCTCTAGTGCCAATCTTCCTATCCCATAGGAAGTAGAGAGATTAAACTAAAAACATGGACAAAATGTTTTGCACTTCTTATAAATATAGATAGGATTTAAGTGAAAACTAATCAATGCCTTTTATTATGAATAATAAATAAGTTCATTATAAGAAAAATATCCTATCATTCTATCCTTTATGGCATTTGAGGGCATAATCCTAACAATCTCCCACTTGCACTCAATGCCACTCATTGTGGTATCTTCTACCCATCCTTTCCAGGTGTCGGTCCACGACAGCCTGAGGTAGTGGTTTGGTTAATGGGTCAGCTACATTGTCAGCTGGGGCTATTTTCTGCACTACTATCTCCCTGATGACATGAAATCTTCTCTTAATGTGTTTAGACTTGTTATGAGACCTCGGTTCCTTGGCTTGCGCTACCGCTCCATTGTTATCACAATAAAGTGACAACTGTAGCTCTGCAGTAGGAACAACTTCAAGTACTCCTAGAAACTTTCTCATCCAAACAACTTCTTTGGCTGCCTCCAAGGCTGCCACATATTCTGCTTTACTGGTGGAATCAGCAGTTGTGCTTTGTTTGGAACTTTTCCAAGACACCGCCCCACCATTAAGCATGAACACAAACCCTGAAGTGGGTTTTCGGTCGTCTACATCAGGCTGAAAGTCTTAATTGGTGTAACCTTTCATCTATCGATCTCCACCTCCATTTATGAGAATCATATCCATAGTTCTTTTAAGATACTTTGGGATATTCTTCACAGCTATCCAATGTTCCTTTCACGAGTTTGCCTGAAATCGACTCACCACGCTTACATCATAGGCAATGTCAGATCTAGTACACAACATTGCATAAATCAGGCTACCTACTGCAGAAGCATATGATACATTACTCATTTGCTTTCTATCTTCCTCGTTTTGAAGACACAAAGATTTAGACAAGTGTACTCCATGTCTCTTGGGGAGGAATCCTTTCTTAGAGTTATCCATCCTAAATCTCTTTAGAACCTTTTCTAAAAGGGCTTGCGAAAGACTGATCATTCTATTCGTTCTATCTCTATAGATACAAATTCCTAGAATGTCCGTTGCTTCTCCCAAGTTTTTTATGGAAAACGTATTCGAAAGCCATTTCTTAACAGTGGTGAGCATTTCCAAGTCATTTCCTATAAGTAGAATGTGTTGGTCCCAAGTGGCATACAAAAAGGTCTAGAAGAGGGGGGGGGGGGGTTGAATAGACCGTGAAGTCTTTTTCAACTTCAAAAAGATTCGTATTAAATTGTGGTTGGACACTTGAAAATATAGACGCTTGGCTGAGCGTTTACTCGAAGACAATATTATAAAGTTAACTTAGACTTTAAGATTTGAATACTATAACCAGTTAGGTTTAAGCGTTCAGTTCTTTAATCAGTGTTAGCACAACGAAATGATTTTAAAGTCTTCTCTTTGAAAGTGTTAGTGTCACAAGATGTATCTTAGTTGCTTAACGTTTGATTGTGTTTACTTAACATATTTATTTAATGATATGATAGTAATGAAATTGACTGAAAAGTAAAGAACACAATATTTGTAAGGTTCGTTGGGTGGCGTAATCTCAACTACGTCCTTCTTCTCCTCGAACACTCAGAGGCAATCCACTAAAACGATTCTCAAAGAATCACACAGGATCTTCTAGAAATCAGGGAGAGATGGATATTGATGACTTGAGCTCCTTGGTCACACAGATTTTTGCTTCAAAACACTTCAATCCCCTTGCTTCTTTCACCCAGAAATATTGCAAGTATCCAACTTCGACTTCACACAGATCGTGAGGCTTGGATGGGGTTTTTCTAACTATTTATTTGATTTTGGAAAAGTTCAAACAACTTGGAATATCTCAATAGTAAAGTAGGTTTCTTTGAAAAGAATGTTTGAGATATTGGTTGACTGTCTCAAGAATTGAAGAAAAGCAAAGAGAATGTTTGCTTGAATATTTTGGCTTTTTTGAAAGTTTGAGTACTTGAGACTTCAATGCAACAGCAATTTGGCTTCTAATTCGATGGTTGTTTTAGGTTATTGTTCAAGTCCTATTTATAGGCATTCTTGGAAAAAATGTTTGTTTGACACATGCACAGGCGTGTGTCTCTCACTTCCGCGAGTGAATAGCTTTTGTCCTTTTTCCTGAAAATCTAATGCATAAAAGTTGGTGCTGCAGTCTCTGAATAGTTGACAGTCCAATAGGGTGGCTTCTCCATACGTCCTGGAGTCCTTATCACATTTAGTGCTCTTATCGGCATTTAATGCATTTGAATTAAATGCCTGTTGGCAATTAATGATCGGGAAATATTTGCATTAAATTCCTTCTGGACTTATAAATAAATTCAGTTGAAATTTTGTCTTTAATAGATGCTCATTCAATCTGAATCATTTCTGCCCTTAAATCAACCACTTGATATAGCTTGAATATTCATTTTTCATTCAGACTACAGACACTTGAGTCTTCAAACTTAACTAATGATAAGCTCACTCAGAAATTATCAGACGCTCAGTGCAAGACTAGTTAGCCTAACAGACTATAATGAAAATAAATAAAGCCTATTACAAATCTAACGCTCAAAGCTTATACATGATTTCTAATAAAATCAAACTTGCATATTTTGGGGTCAAACACAGAATCCTAATTGTCATCATCAAAACATTTAACAAAAAATTTTCTAACAGAATGTCATCTACATATAGTACTATGAACGAGATCTTTCTCCCACTAGTCTTCTTGTACACACAGGGTTTATGTTCGTTATTGATGAAGCCATATCCCTTTACTACTTCATCAAAACAAAGATTTTAGTATCTAGATGCTTGCTTGAGACCGTATATGGGCCTCTCAAGTTTACTTACTTTATGGATATCGGTCCCAGATATAAAACCTTTTGACTGTTCCATATAGATGTCCTCTTCTAGGAATCCATTTAGAAAAGCAGTTTTGACATCCATCTGCCATATCTCATAATCTAAGTATGAGTCTATGGATAACAGTATTCAGATGTACTTTATCATTGTCGGGCAAAAATCACCAAACACGGCGGAAAACGAAATTTGAATTTTTTATGGCTTTTCCCCATAACCGGATATATTCCGGGGTTAATTCACACGTATGTACGATAGGGATTTAATATAATTACTTGTTGTCACGAATTGGTTGACAAATCGTACGAATTTGACTTCTTTAATTCTTCGCGAAAAATCTCCGGCTGAAAGATATTTGATCCAAGCAGTCCAAGTGTGCTGCCTCTAAATCGTCACGCCGAAATAACTTGATGAAAAAAAACTTTCTCCTTCTTCTACAATGGGCGACGGCTAGGAAGGAGAAAGGGGAGAGGAATTTTTCTTGTGGTGTTTGTAATACAACTTATGACCTAGGCTTTTGATTAATGTGATATTTATATTACTTAAGTCATTACTTTGGACTCAAACTAAGCCCATTAGTTACTCCTAGTGGCCGCCCCTTTTAGGGCTTATTGTGCCACATGGTGTATTAATTTTGTGCTTAGTTTATTCTATTAATTAATTAATTAACTTAATCCAACTAATTAATTCAATTAAATAATAGATGACTCATTTAATTAATTTTATTTGTCCAAGAAATATTATTAATTAAATCATAAATAAATTAAGTTAGTTCTTCAATTAATTAATTCTATTTATTTAATCTAAAGTATCCAATACTTAAAATCTTTCCACAACAAATATTCCATTTTTCATCAAATTTTTCCTTTTTAAACGTGACTCTTTAGGTTCAACTATATTTGGCAATGAGAGGATTCCATTGAATATGGGTCCCACCTAGCGAGTCAAGTGGTCTATATTTTAATCCAAATAAGATGATTAGATCATTATTAACCTTTCCTTTGTAAATACCGTGTGAATATAAACTTTTCGTTTCTTTATCCCGATAAAGTGAGAGCCATGGTTTTTAGTCGAACTCACTAACTTGATACTATGCTTTATTTATAACAAGCTCAGATCATTTAATGCTTTGGCCAAAGACTATGGGATCTATCTTACTTATAAATGCATATGATAATTCCTCGTTCACTTACGAGGGAACAAATCTCATCTTGGATATCAGTTAAGACTACTACTTGACCATTAGATTGCAGTTCGAACTTGACCCCACCAAAGGGTGGCCTAACTACTCTAATGACGAACCTAATGCCACAAGCATATCTTCAACTCGACTCCCCAAGTCTAAAGATCAGACACACCTATTACATTTAGTCAATTCTGTCATTGACTGTCAAAGAGTGAAAGCCCATGTGACAGAATCGATGCGAGTCATGTCTGAATGCCACCATCTCCATTAGTGCACCTATGATATGAGTCCTTCACTACTTCCTAGTGATTGAAGGACACCTTTCTCATCAAATATTCATATCATACAAGTTTTCATAATTTCCAACGCCCAATTAGAAATCATTTACTTGTAGACTATTTTAGTACACAAGTATCAAACCTCTTTAGTGCCTTAGAGAGTTTACTCTTGTGTTCATGGGATTACAGTTGATTTATAATAAATAAATTCCAATTCGAAAGTAAACAACTAATTGCTTTTTTATTGATGATAAACAATGGCAAATTAATAATGTCTTTATATTTACTAATCCTCTGGTGGCATTTGAGAACATTAACCCTAACAATCTCCCACTTGTACTCAATGCCAATCACTATGGTATCTAATACCCATCTTCTCAAGATGTCGATCCAGCACTGCCTGTGTCAAAGGCTTGGTCAATGGGTCAGTGACGTTGTCTGTTGAATTTACTCTGTCTACAAGTATTTCGCCTCTTCCAACGATTTCCCTTATTATGTGATATCTCCTCTCTATATGCTTGAATTTGTTGTGAGACCTTGGTTCCTTTGTTTGTGCAATAGCCCCTTTATTGTCACAATAAAGTGGCAATGGAAGCTCTACACATTGAACCACTTGAAGTTCTCTAAGAAACTTCCTAATCTAAACACTCTCTTTAGCAACCTCGGAAGCTGCAATGTATTCTGCCTCAGTGGTGGAATCAGCGGTTGTACTTTGCTTGAAACTTTTCCAAGTCACCGCTCAACCACAGAGCGTGAATATAAACCTTAAAGTGGATTTGCGATCATCTACGTAAGACTGAAAATCTGAGTCAGTTTATCCATCCACCTTCAATTCTATATGTCCATATGTAAGAACCATATCCCTAGTTTTATTCAGATACTTAAGGATATTTTTTACGGTGGTCCGATGTTCTCTTCCCGGGTTAGCCTAAAAACGGCGTTGTCTGGCCTTGTCATAACATGGCGTACATCAGACTACCCACCGCAGACGCATAGGGCACCGTACTCATTTCTTTCCTATCTTCCTCATTTTGAGGAGACATGAAATTTGAAAGGTGCACCCTATGTCTCGTGGACAAGAAACCTTTCTTAGAGTCTTCCATCCTAAATCTCTTTAGGACCTTCTCTAAGTAAAGGGCTTGGGAAAGTTCTATCATTCTATTTGTTCTATCTCTATAGATACGAATCCCTAAAATATAAGTAGCTTCTCCCAAGTCTTTCATGGAGAATGTATTTGATAGCCATCTTTTGACTAATGTGAGCATTCTTACATCATTTCCAATGAGTAGAATGTCATCCACATACAAGACAAGGAAAGTGATTTTACTCCCACTGTAAACACATGGTTCATCTTCGTTCTTGACAAAGTTAAATCCTTCGACAGCTTCGTCAAAATGTAGATTCCAACTCCTAGAGGCTTGCTTAAGTCCATAAATGGATCTCTTAAGTTTGCAAAACTTATGAATATCAGACCTCGATGCAAAGCCTTTAGGCTGCTCCATATAGATATCCCCTTCGAGGAATCCAATTAGAAAAGCCTTCTTTACTCCTAGTGGCCGCCCATTTTAAGGCTTATTGTGCCACATGGTGTATTAATTTTGTGCTTAGTTTATTCTATTAATTAATTAATTAACTTAATCCAATTAATTAATTCAATTAAATAATAGATGTGATACCCGAGTTTTCTTTTTAGTCGACTAGTTACTATCTAAAGCATTAGGACATGATCTAGGATCTTACACATATGTTCAAGAGGGATATTATATTATACATCTTATGTAGATTAAAGGAATAGAACCAAAATTTAACTAGACACTAGGAGAGAAGTTGAATTAGTAAATTGCCCAAATACACCAATAATTAGTAAATTCCACTTTCATTTCACTTTAAAAAATAAAAAAATAATAATAATAATAAATAAATAATAATAATAAAATATAATAAAATAAAAAAAAATAAAAAAATTAATAAATAAAGGGGTGGAAAGTGGGCTTGACCGACCACCACCATCACACCATACATGTATATATATATATATTATGCCTTAGTTCATTATTTTAGTTTACAAACAAATATCTCTTCACTCTTCTTCTCCATTTTCATCATCTTCAACCCTCTTCATCCTTCCATTCAAGTTATATATAGATAGATACAAATTAGTACATTAGCTTCAACCTCAACCATCTTCACACTTGTGGGTAGCATTAAAGGTAACTTGTAATTCCTTGATCTTACATTAGTAGGTAATGGTAGAGGCTAAATTTGCTTTGAAAATGTTATTGCATGTGTATTAGAAGAGTAGATCTATGAGTTTTAAGCTTAAATTTACAATTTATAGTAACTAACCTAAAGGCTTAAATGAAGAAATCACACATGCATGACAATTGTAAGTTGGGTCTTTAAATCTGCCACTGATTTCGAAGAATTATATCGAAATGAGGAAATGTTATTTGAGTTCAAAACTTTTACTGTGTATGTTACTGCATGTCGAAAATATGTCTGGAATTTTGTGAGATGTATGGAGTTGTAATGTGAATTATGGAAATTGTTAAGTATAGACTGCCAGAAGCCTTACGGGATTTCAAAATGTTTGTTTGAGACATCATTTGGGGTTCTTACAAACTTCATTTTGATTTCAAAATTTTACTGGGGATAATCATATGTATTGGGGTTGTTGTGTATAAAATTGGGGCTTATTTGATTAAATTAGGATTTTATATGAATTTTAAAGTAATCCTGCCCCAGTAAAACAATTGAACCCAATTTTACTTCGGTTTTGAGTAAAATAGCCACATTTTAAGTGACCATTTACCTTTGAAAAATTTATCTACGGTCTTTTAACAAATTTAGAACATTTATGAAAAAACTTTACCCACAATTATTGAGTTTGTGATTTTTAACAATTCATACACTAAAACTGCACAAATCTGTTTTTATGCCTCTTATCGACCTTTTGGGGAAGATTGAAATTAAGCCTAGTTTTCATTAAGGTAACTTGTTGTGAATGTTGGTATAGTTATTAGGACCTCATAGACTACCCCGGGTAGACTTTAGACGAGTTAGAAAATGAGCTTCTGATATAATTTCGCTTAGCAGGTGTTGTCGGTGAGACGAACGAGGACAACGCCGTATAAGCTTGGACGTAGTGTGAGTGCCTCTCAAAATTATAGTTATATGTCTTTCAAAACTGGAAGGAGCACGTCGTATATATATCTATATACTTTCATCATGCTTTCAAGACTTCACATGAAAATGAATTTCAACACTTTCAAGTCAAATCATGGACTCAATTTGCATTAACCATTTCTTGGCACATTTCAAAGACATATCTTGCGAGAATAATTTTCCAGGCAGGTTTTGTGAAAATGATTTCAAGAAAACATTCTTTTAATGAAATTCTGAAAAAAAAAATATTCGCTCGATTCAATATTCCTTCGTGAGCCAAAACGCTTCATTTAATCATTCGTGACATACATGATTGCATACTGGTTTCAAATGCATATTTTGCAAGCATGATTTCAAAATAAACACCGGTTATTATGGATTCGTGGAAGTACTCCATCATTTGGTTCTTGTATCATGATCATTTGTCGTGATGGTGTTCTTGTGACATGTTTCATCTTGCGTGGTTGTGTTGGGCCCAAGGTCGGGCGATGGATAGGGCAGGGTTCGGCTGGTCAAGCATGGGCTTGCGGTCTTAAACAGTTCCCGCTATCCACGTCCAGATCCATGCACCTAGGACGGAGTGCTCTGAGGGTGCATGGGTCATTTATCGTGTGGCATATTTCGGATATGACCAAATCGGGCATCGCGAGCCTGCGTGGGGAGGTATAAGGTGATGGCTTTTAAGCCGCGTGTTCAGGGGTGATAAGGAAGAAGCAGAGGGACCCAAAGTGCTATGGGTAAATCATCGGACGCGATAGTATTGCTAACATGGCCCCCTACTGCTTAAGCGTGACGTGTTTGTGTTACTTAAACATGTCTTGTACATGATACTTGCATTGAGTCTGGTACATGATACTTGCATTGAGTCTTGTACATGATACTTGCATTGAGTCTTGTACATGATACTTGCATTGAGTCTTGTACGTGGTACTTACATTGACTGCACACTTTTAAAAATGCATGTTTTAAAACTTTATCGTATGTATACTAAGATCCTGGTGTCATACCAGCTACTGCTTGAACGCAAATGTCATTCTTAATCGCCTTTTTAATGAGCGTTTGAAAAAATAGAAACTATTATTGTTTTCACCTTATTAATTTATCACTTTGGGGTCTAAAAACTATTTTAAGCACCTTTCACACGTACACTGGCGCTCACTAAGCCTTTGCTTATGTACTTCACTTTCTTCCTTCCAGTTATAGGCAAGTCGAGAAGTGAAACTAGCTTGAAGGATCGGAGTATAAACTCGGACTATCCTAGAGGTGAATGATGTAGATTGACTCATGTATATTAAGTTCGCATAGCTATTTAGTTGATGTATTGGGGTTGTGACCCGATAAGATGAATTGTTTAATTGTGTCCAGAATTTGGTTTGTACTTCTGTAAGGATAGGATAACGCTTTTGTGTTGGATTCTTTAGGATTTAATTGAGGGCGTGTTGACGCTTTCGTGTTGGATTCTTTAGGATTAAATTTGAGGGCGTTACAATAGATAACTCATTTAATTAATTTTATTTCTCAAAGAAATATTATTAATAAAATCATAAATATATTAACTTATTTCTTCAATTAATTAATTCAATTTATTTAATTTTAAGTATCCAATACTTAAATTCTTTCCACAAGAAATGTTCCATTTTTCATCAAATTTTTTCTTTTTAAGCGTGACTCTTTAGATTCATCTATATTTGGCAATGGGAGGATTGCATTGAATATGGGTCCCACCTAGGCAGCCAAGTGGTCCATATTTTAATCCAAATAAGATGAAATGATTCGATCATTATTTACCTTTCCTTTGTAAATACCGTGTGAATATAAACTTTTCGTTTCTTTATCCCGATCAAGTGAGAGCCATGGTTTTTAGTCAAACTGACTAACTTGATACTATTCTTTATTTATAACAAGCTCAGATCATTTAATGCTTTGGCCAAAGACTTTGGGATATAGCTTACTTATAAATGCATAGGATAATTCCTCGTTCACATACGAGGGAACGAATCCCATCTTGGATATCAGTTAGGACTACTACTTGCCCATTAGATTGCAGTTCAAAGTTGATCCCACCAAAAGGTGGCCTAACTACTCTAATGACGATCCTAATGTCACAAACATATCTTCAACTCGATTCCTCAAGTCTAAAGTTCAAACACACCTATTAGAATTAATCAATTTGTCATTGACTGTCAAAGAGTGAAAACCAATGTGACAGAATCGTTGTGAGTCATGTCTCAGTGCTACTATCTCCATCAGTGCACCTATGATATGAATCCTTCACTACTTTCTAGTGATTGACAGGGACTTTTTTTGTCAAAGATTCATATCATACAAGTCTTCATGATTTCCAACGCCCAATTGGAAATCATTGACTTGCAGACTATTTTAGTACACAACTATCAAACCCCTCTAGTGCCTTAGAGAGTTTACTCTTGTGTTCATGGGCTTACATTTGATTTACAATAAATAAATGCCAATTCGAAAGTAAACAACTAATTGTGTTTTTATTGATAATAAACAATTTCAAATTAATAATGTCCTTATATTTACTAATCCTCTAGTGGAATTTGAGGATGAATTTGAGGACATTAACTCTAACAATCTCCCACTTGTACTCAATGCCAATCACTATGGTATCTAATACCCATGTTCTCAAGATGTCGATCCAGCACTGCCTGTGTCATAGGCTTGGTCAATGGGTCAGCGACGTTGTCTGATGAATTTACTCTGTGTACAGCTATTACGCCACTTCCAACAATTTCCTTTATTATATTATATCTCCTCTCTATGTGCTTGAATTTTTTGTGAGACCTTGGTTCCTTTGCTTGTACAATAGCCCCGCTATTGCCATAATAAAGTGGCAATGGCAGCTCTACACTCTGAACCACTCGAAGTTCTGTAAGAAACTTCCTAATCGAAACACCCTCTTTAGTAGCCTCCGAAGTTGCAATGTATTCTGCCTCAGTGGTGGAATCAGCGGTTGTGCTTTGCTTGGAACTTTTCTAAGTCACCGCTCCACCATTGAGCGTGAATATAAACCCTGAAGTGGATTTGCTATCATGTACGTCAGGCTGAAAATCTGAGTCATTATATCCGTCCACCGTCAATTCTCCATGTCCATATGTTAGAACAATATCCTTAATTCTCTTCAGACACTTAAGGATATTTTTTTACGGTGGTCCAATGTTCTCTTCCCGAATTAGCCTAAAAACAATTCGCCACACTTACTGCGTAGGAGATGTCTGGCCTTGCCCATAACACGTCGTACATCAGACTACCCACCGGAGACATATAAGGCACCGTACTCTTTCTTTCCTATCTTCCTCATTTTGAGGAGATATGAACTACGAACGGTGCACCCCGTGTCTCATGGGCAAGAAACCTTTCTTAGAGTCTTCCATCCTAAATTTCTTTAGGGCCTTCTCTAAGTAAAGGGTTTGGGAATGTTCTATCATTCTATTTGTTCTGTCTCTATAGATATGAATCCCTAGAATATAGGTAGCTTCTCCCAAGTCTTTCATGGAGAATGTATTTGAAAGCCTTCTATTGACTAATGTGAGCATTCATACATCATTTCCTATAAGTAGAATGTCATCCACATATAAGAAAAACAAAGTGATTTTACTCCCACTGTAAACACATGGTTCATCTTCGTTTTTGACAAAGTCAAATCCTTTGACAGCTTTGTCCAAACGTAGATTCCAACTTCTAGACGCTTGCTTAAGTGCATAAATGGATCTCATAAGTTTGAACACCTTATGAATATCAAACCTAGATGCAAAGCCTTTAGGCTGCTCCATGTAGATATTCTCTTCGAGGAATCCATTTAGAAAAGCCTTCTTTACATCCATCTGCCATATCTCATAGTCCATGTATGCAGCTATTGCGAGCAGAATTCGAATAGACTTGATCATTGCCACAGGTGAAAAGGTCTCTTGATAGTCAATTCCTTCCTTTTGACTATAACCTTTTGCTACAAGCCTTGCCTTGTATGTGTCAACTTTTCCATCCGGGCCTGTCTTCCTCTTGTAGATCCACTTGCACCCTATAAGTGGAATCCCATCAGGATGATCTACCAGAGTCCAGACCTGGTCGGAATGCGTCGAGTCTGTCTCTGCCTGCGTAGCTTCTTGCCACTTTGTAGAGTCGGTGTCCATCATTGGTTGATCATAGGTAGAAGGGTCGTCCCTTTAGACTCCCACTGCTATAGTGTAGACACTCGGTTCTTCTTATAACAGGTAACCATAATACCTATTAGGTTGCTGTGGTACTCTACCATATCTTCGCAATGTTGGTTGTGTTTGATCATGTTCTCCCTAGGTGTTTAATCTTGTTCACTGAGAACAATCTTTCTACCAACACCACCTTCTTAAATGAATTCTTCTTCAAGAAAGTGTGCTTGCAGTGCAAGAATGATCCTTTGATCATCTTGCATGTAGAATAGGTATCCCATAGAATCCTCTGGAAAACCGACGAAACGTCCTTTAAGGGACCTTGCTTCCAATATCTATGCCTTCGTCTTCTTGATGTAGGCAAGGCATTCCCAAACTCTAAGGTACTTAAGATTTGGTTTCCTATTTCTCCATATCTCATATGGAGTCTTAGGAATGGACTTGGAAGGACATTTGTTCAAGAGATGAATAGTCGTAAGGAGTGTATGTCCCCACAAGAAAATGGGTAAATCAGTGTAGCTAAGCATAGATCAAAACATATCTAATAGCGTTCGATTCCTATGCTCTGCCACCCCATTTAATTGCAGAGTTGCTGGTGGTGTTAGTTGTAATATTATCCCATGTTCCTTTAGGAACTGATCAAACCCGTCACTCATATATTCACCTCCACGATTCGATCGTAGTGTCTTTATATGATGACCAATTTGTTTTTCCACTAAAGCCTTAAATTCTTTGAACTTATCAAATGATTCAGACTTAAGTTTCATTAGATACACTATACCATATCTTGAATGGTCATCAGTGAAACTAATGAAATAGTGAAAACCTCCACGAGCCATTTCTCCAAATGCTCCGCAAACGTCGGTATGCACAAGTCCTAATACTTTAGTGGCTCTTTCAAAAGTCCCGGTGAAGGGAGATCTAACCATTTTGCCTTTGAGGCAATACTCACAAGTTGGATATGGATCCGATCCCAATGGTTCGATTAAACCATCTTTCTCCATTTTGTGTATCTTTCGCTCGCCAGCATGGCCTAGACTTAGATGCCACTTTAAGCTTAGGCTAGCACTTTGTCTACCGCGCTTCTTTGAGACAAAATTTGCAACACACACATTTTTCATATTTAAATAATAGAGGCCATTGACTTAAGTCGTAGTGCCAACAACATTATTATGAAATAAAATGCTGCAAGTACTGTCAATGAAATTAAAAACATAGCTGTTCCTAATTATATATTAAGTATCAATTTAATTTCTCCTAAGTTCAGTGGAGGACAGGATACCTAGTACCATTTACTAACTTAATATATTAAATGTGGGATAGTTTGAGTTATCAATTAGGTCTCACTTTGCACATTAATCCATTTCACATCATATATATAAACATGGATCAATAAATAAATCTCAATCTTAGAAAGCTAACAACACATGATTCATAGACCATATTTCCTAGATTGAAACAAGCCAATGTTTCAATCATAAAATAAAAAGAAGCTATACTAAAGCTTCCAAAGGTCCTTCTTGAATCTCCTCGGCTCGACTTGAATTTCTCCATTAGGCCTATTTCTATTTCTAACTATTACATTTTATCAGAAGCCACCTATACAAAATTTATCTAGAAAGAAAATAAAAAAATAGGCTCAAAGACCATACAACCCATCAAAAGAAATACAACTTAAAACGGGCCTAAGTCCATGAATCATGTCTCCCAATCAGATAACATGTCAAATGTGATATCACATAATACACGAAAAACATATATGTCAACTTCTAATTAAATTCCAAATTTAATCATTGTCATTCATATTCTCGAAGAAATTATATTTATTTAATTTCGATGGAAAGTTCAATTTTAATGAGCTACTATTAATCTTATATTAAAATTCAATTCTAATATAAAATGAATTTCTAAGCCCATAAAATTAATTTCACAATGGAACTAATCCAATATAATTCAAAGTCTATCTTTAATTAACATTAGATTAATGGAAATTAAATAACCTTATTAAATAATTAATATTATTTATTTTGCATTAAAATCTAATTTTAACAAAAATAAATAATATATATACATTTAATAATTGACCCGAGTCGACCCATCGGTGACCCGGGTCGGGTTGGCCCTAACCCGTGTGTAAAAACACAAGGGTGGGCTCGCGCCATGCGACCCAATCACTCGACAGCCCAGCCGCCGGGTGATTGGGTTCGCATAGCGGGAGCCCAATTTTTGGCAGGATGGGCAGCACACCGGGCAGCAGCCGAGAAAGATGGGCTCGCACAGCGAACCCATCGTAGCCATTGTCTGCACAGCCGCAACAATGTGTAACACCCGCCGGCGTTCCGTCACCCCTCCGGCGACGGGTAGCCTGCTGAAAATTTAGGTTTTTATTTTCCATCGCAGAATTTACATAAAATCCAATTTTAATTAAATTCTAACAAACGAAAAATAAACATAATCCACAAGAACATGAAAAACGTGAAATCTACATATCCAATCATGCATCGACAAAACACTGTAAAACATGCTTCTTCAACACATAATTACACATAAATTACATAAGCCGAACCCCATGGATTTGGCTCTGATACTACTGTTGGGGAAAAATCACCGAACGTAGCGGAAAACAAAATTTAAATTTTTTATGGTTTTTTCCCATAAACGGATCAATCCCAGGGTTAATTCACATGTATGTACGATAGGGGTTTAACAAAATTACCCGTTGTCTCGAAGTGGTTGACAAATCCTACAAATTTGACATCTTTAGTTCTTCGCGAAAAATCTCCAGCTGAAAGATATTTGATTCAAGCAGTCTAAGTGTGATGCCTCTAAATCGTCTCGCCGAAATAACTTGATGAAAAAAACTTCATCCTTCTTCTACAGTGGGCGACAGCTAGGAGAGAGAAAGGGGAGAGGAATTTTTCTTGTGGTGTTTGTAATACAACTTATGACCTAGGCTTTTGACTAATGTGATATTTACATCACTTAAGTCATTGCTTTGTACTCAAACTAAGCCCATTAATTACTGCTAGTGGCCGCCCCTTTTAGGGCCTATTGTGCCACATGGTGTATTAATTTTGTGCTTAGTTAATTATATTAATTAATTAATTAACATAATCCAAATAAATAATAGATAACTCATTTAATTAATTTTATTTCTCCAAAAAATATTATTAATTAAATCATAAATAAATTAACTTATTTCTTCAAATAATTAATTCTATTTATTTGGTTTTAAGTCTCCAATAATTAAAATCTAAAGGAAATATTCCAGTTTTCTTCAAAATTTTCCTTTTCAAGAGTGACCTTTTAGGTTCATCTATATTTCGTAATGGGAGGATTGCATTGAATATGGGTACCACTTTGCCAGTCAACTGGTCCATATTTTAACCCAAATAAGATGAAATAATTAGATCATTATTAACCATTCCTTTGTAAATACCGTGTGAATATAAACTCTTCGTTTCTTTATCCCGATCAAGTGAGAGTCATGGTTTTTAGTCAAACTCACAAACTTCATACTATGCTTTATTTATAACAAGCTCAGATCATTTAATGCTTTGGCCATAGACTTTAGGATCTAGCTTACTTATAAATGCATAGGATAATTTCTCGTTCACTTATGAGGGAACAAATCCCAACTTGGATATCAGGGAAGAGTACTACTTGCCCATTAGATTGCGGTTCCAGGTTGACCCGACCAAAGGGTGAATTGAGCCTAACTACTCTAATGACGAACCTAATGTCGTAAGTATATCTTCAACTCGATTCCTCAAGTCTAAAGTTTAGACACACCTATTACAATTAATCAATTATGTCATTGACTGTCAAAGAGTGAAAACCCATGTGATAGAATCGATGCGAGTCATGTCTGAGTGCCACTATCTCCATCAGTGCATCTATGATATGAATCCTTCACTAATTCCTAGTGATTAACGGGTACCTTTCTCGTCAAAGATTCATATCATACAAGTCTTCATGATTTCTAAGACCCAATTAGAAATCATTGACTTGCAGACTATTTTAGTACACAAGAATCAGACCCCTCTAGTGCCTTAGAGAATTTACTCTTGTGTTCATTGACTTATAGTTGATTTACAATAAATAAATGCCAATTAGAAAGTAAACAACTAATTGTGTTTTTATTGATAATCAACAATTACAAATTAATAATGTCTTTATATTTACTAATCCTCCAGTGCCATTTGAGGACATTAACCCTAACAATCATAGCCATGGGCGAAAAGGTTTCTTCATAGCCAATTCCTTTTCTTTGACTATAGCCTTTTGCTATAAGCCTGGTTTTACAGGTGCCAACCTTGCAATCCCTACCTATCTTTCTTTAATAGATCCATTTACATTCTATAGGCTTGATACCATCAATACGATCTACCAAAGTTCAGACTTGGTTCGATTGCATAGAATCCATCTTTGTTTCCATTGTTTCTCCACATCTTGAAGCGTCGACATCCATCATCGCTTGATCATAAGTACAAGGATTATCATCGTGACTTTCTTGTCCTATAATGTGAAGCTCTAGCTCCCTCTGCAGTAGATACCCAAACCTCTTAGGTTCATGTAGTATTCTACCAGATCTACGTGGTGGTTGTGCTACTATTGGGTTAGGCCTTGGTTCTTTGACGGATTTCTCAAAGGGAGTGTTAGGAATTTTCATGTTAAACCCCAAAAAGAATGTAAGTTTATGCTTTCATAGAACATCTGTATTAGCGTTTGAATGTTTGTTATTTTGTGAGGCTTGTAATTTTTATCTTTGTAGATTTTAGACTAAGTATTAGATACCGAGTCGCTAATAGAATTCTAGGTGAGTCTATTAGAGATGAAGTTGAAGATCAGCATCCGAAGTCAAGTGAAGATGAAGAATTGTTCTTAGCGTCTATCAAACTTTAAAGGACTGTTTTAGGGTTGTTGAATCAAGTGCTCAAAATACTCAAGCGATCAATGATCAGGTTCACCTGAAATAAATTCTCAAATCACGGAGGACTTAAATGCAATCATCAACAGATATTTATTTCCAACGGGGAATAAATTCAAATGCATTAAATGCCTGATAAGTGCATTACATGTGATAAGCTATTATGACTTGTGGACAAGCTACCTTTTGACTAGACTGTCAGAAATCAAAGTTCAAAACCTGCTCCTGACCAATCGGAACCAGCAGAATTTCAGGAATGTCAGAAAGGGACTACTAAACGCGCTGCGTGAGAGACACGCACCTACATGTGTCCAATAGACAAATCCCAAGAAATCTCTATAAATAATTGTTAGGATTATGCCCTCAGATGCAATAGAGGATAGTATGAATACGACATCTATCTTATATTGAACTTAAATATTATTCATAATAAAAGGCATTATTTAGTTTTCACTTAATTCTTATCTGCATCTATAAGTTGTGTAAAATATTTTGTCCATGTTTTCGGTGTGGTCCCTCTACTTCCTATGGGATAGGAAGAATGGCACTAGAGAGATCGACCTTGATTACTAAAACTAGTTTGCAAGTAATATGAAGTCTTTAATGGGCAAATAAAGACTTAGAATACTTGTACAATCTTAGCTTTGACATGGGAGTGCCAGTCGAACACCATGTGATGGTGGGAGCTTAAGACTGTACGCACATCAGTGGAACTGATATGCTCAAACAGGACTCGCATCGGTTCTGTCACATGGGTTTTCACTCTGTGACTGTCAATGACGGAACTGATTATGCGTAATAGGTATATGTGAACCTTTTACGTCAAAAAGCAGGCTGAAAATGCACCTGTGACGTCAAGTCTTTCATTAGAGTAGTTAGACCTAATTCACCCATTGGTGGGGTCGACCTCGAAATGCGGACTTGATTGGCAAGTGGTAGTCTTAGCAGATATCTAACATGGGATTTGTTCTCTCATAAGTGAATGAGAATGTACTCTATGCAATTATAGATAAATAGAGATCAAAGTCTTTGACCAAAGCAAAAGAGACGATTGTGCTAGGCACCTAATCGATCTCAATCATGTCGTATTATTATAATTTATACATATGGTCAAGTCGAGTGAGTTTGACATAACCATGATTCTTACTTGACCGTGGAACGTGAACAAAGGGTTTATACATATATGGTATTTACGATTGGAAGGTTGTGGAATGATCCAATCATTCGTATTTCATTTGGGCTACGAAGTGGGCCACGTGACTGGCTAGGTGTTACCCACTTCCTTTGGTTTGCTCTCATTGCCAAATGAAACGAACCTAAAGAGTCGCGCTAAAGAATTCATGAGGAAAATTGAAACCGATTTTCTATTTTCTATTTTACTTTGAAGAAATTTAATTTATTGGATAAGTTAAATAAATAATTAATTAATTGCTTATTGGATAAGATAATTAATGAAAAGGATAAGATTAATTATTAATTAATTTCTTAGAGAAATATATTAATGAATTAATTTATCTAGTTAATTTTATTATTTAATTAATACATTTATTTGTTGGATAAAATAAATAATTAATTGAATAAAGAATTAATTTACAAAGCAAAAGAAGAAATCCCGGGCCCCATGTGGGGCGTCCATGAGGACGCCCATTAGGGCTAGTTGGATGATCAAAATGGTCTCTTTTGTTTTGTCTTGGTCAATAAGTCATTGAGGTATAAGAGACTTCTCTTGACTTTAACCTAGACAACAATTGAATTACATCTAGTGTAACTCTCCAAAGAGTAGAAAAAATAAAAATATCCTCCCCTCTCTATACACATAGCCGTCGCCCATATAGAGAAAAGAAGGAAATTTTTCGTCATCAATTCGCGCGTGATAATTGAGAGGTATCGTGATTCGTTGTTGGATTGATCTACAATCAACTTCAAGAATTCAAGACTTGAAGAACTCGTGGATTGAAGAATTCAAAAAGTTCATCAATCTAAAATTTTGAAGAAGAATTGGATTCTCCTACCACCTCGCTTCAACGGGTAAGTTGAATTTATTCGTTAAGGCGGTTTTTAGATTCAATTACGCAATTAGAGAAAGAGTTTGAGTTTTTTATTAAATTTTTGAAATCCTTCCGCTGCGTTTATGAGTTTTTACGCGAAACCCAACAGTGGTATCAGACCTAATCTCTAATTTGCATATTTGATCTTGTATACGTGATTTAAGATTTGCATGATAAGTGTTTCTAAAGCATCTTTGTATGTTTTCTTCAATCTGCGTTTTATGGTTTTTGCCTAGAATTTTTGATTTTTTGTTATTGTAAATCTGGGATTATTTGATGATATTGAAAAATCAAAAATACCGAGGAAAATCGAAAATACTGCACGCAGCAGGTCAGGCGGCCAGGCCGTGCACGTCGGGTCGTGTGCATGGTCCGACGGGTCGCGCCTTTTGATACCCGATTCGTTGATTCGGGTTGTAAAACGGGCTATGTGTGGGTCGAAATTGATATTTGGTTTTTGGGTAATTTTAATTAATCAGGTGGATCAAAAGGATGATGACCCGAATAATTTAAATTAAGCCCAATTGAAAATTATCCAATTTTGATTTGTTAATTAGTTTGGACTTAATTTAATTAAATCTTAATGGGCCAATTCGATTGGTGAATTGGACTTAAATTAAATTTTGCCCAATAAGCAATTAATAAAACGTGCATATTATGTATTATTTTGAGCCCAATTAAATTAAATCCAATTGGACCAAAAGGATGGTGACTTGGGTTTGATGAAATCGAGCAAAATAAGATTAATTGGAATATAATATTTAATTGGACTTAATTAATTATTTTTATTAGAGATTAATAATTAATTTATGGATTAAATATTATTATTTTTCCTTGACTTGGAAATTACTTAATATTTGATTATGGAATATAAATTATTTTTCTTAGAGATTAATAATTAATTTTTTGATCAAATAAAAGCATTTCCAATAATAGATGGCATTAAATCATAATAAAATAGAATTCCATATTTTATGTATTCTATTAGTAGGACTAATATTATTTTAATTAAAGGTAGATGTACTTAATTTCTAATTTCGTATATCTAAGTCATGTAGTTGGACTAGAATGATTTTAATTGAAATAATGAATGTTATAAAAGGTTGGGAATTTAATGAAGGGCTTTTTAGTTGGACTAAAAAAATTTAATAATCAACATAAGTGATTTAAATATTGCGAACATGTATTAATTGACGCGAGCATGTCTTATGTGATTGAAACACTGATCAAGGATTTAGGTTTATTTGTTTTACCTTTATGTTTTATTGGTTATCAACTTTCAGGCTATTTATTATATTCTCAAAAATAATGCATGAGTTGTTTTAGGAATTGAAATAGAATAGTTCAATATTGATAAAGTCAAAAGGCCCATGAATGTTTAATAGGTTTTAATTTGTGTCTTTTGTGATGGCCCATTGACTTGGTCCCTCTAGTAAAAGTCCATGATCGAGTGATGGATTTATTTATTCATTTATTTAAATTCCATGAATATTTATATTGAAAGGCAAGATTATTAGTAGTATTTTTATGCATAATCAATATGCAATAAAAGCGCTATATAAATTGAATAACGTGCAAAGTGAGACCAAAACTTTTGACAATTTAAATTCTCCCAAATAAATAATACCGAGTTAGAAAAGGATGTTTGACATCCTCACCCTCCACTAAGCTTTCTAAAATTAAAATTACTATAAATGTGTAATGCTTCCCAGTTATGGGGATTATACATTTAGAAATAATTTGAAATTTTATTAAGTGCATGAAATGCCTTAATCGAAGCATATTCCGGTTGTAAGGTGAAATTCAAATGTTAGATTATAAGAGTTAGTGGGAATGAACTCGGGTAGTTCATGATCTTAGAAACCTGTTTGGTTGCGGTTTGGTGAACTATGGGGAAAGCTATTGAAATGTTTATTCGATAAATTAATATTAGATATCACTTCAAATAATTATTGGGCCAGAAACCGGTTAGGCTGCAACCCATTTAATTAATTGAGGATCTTAATACCCACTGTGGAATTGATGCCAATGATGATTCCCGATTTTCACATGGGAGTGTGGGATTCAAAAAATGCAGTGGGAGCCAAAATTAATTTTAAGTCCTTAAACTTACTTGGTTAAGTCAAAACAAGCAATCGAATTAAATCTAGTTATTTTCTGTAGTTATTTTCTCGTATATCTCTCTCAAATATGACAAACCCACTTTCAATTCTGCTCGAAAAGAATACTCTTACTGGACCCAACTATGTGGACTGGCTTAGACATTTGAGGATTATCCTCAATAAAGAATCTCTGGGATACGTCTTGGAGGCTGATATCCCGGCGGCTCCTGCTAGAACACATGCCAATGAGGAAGAGGTCCAAGCCCATGCAAAATGGGTTAAGGACGACCTCCGGGTGAGAGGATACATGGTGGGATCTATGACTAATGATCTTCAAAGGTCGCATGATAAGATGCCCACTGCAGGAGCTATCCTTACTCACCTGGTAGAGCTCTATGGTGAGCCCAATCGAACTGCTTGATATGAGATATCGAAAGAGTTCTTCCGAGCAAAGATGAAAGAAAGTGAGAACGTTGGTGATCATGTCCTCAAAATAATTTCGAGGATTGAGAATTTGGAAGCTCTCGAATTCACCAGGAACGCCACCCTTCAAACTGACTTAATCTTGCAGTCTCTTCCTGATTCCTTCTCCCAATTTGTAGTTAACTTTAACTGCATTGAGATAGAGTGCAATTTAGCTGGGCTAATGAACATATTGGTTACTGCACAATCTCAAATGAAACCAAAGGGGAAGGAAATTGCCTTGATCATCTCTTCTGGACCTAAAAAGTCTTAGTCTAAGAAGAAGAACAACAAGAAGTAGTTTGGCGAATGTGGAGCTCAAGGGGGTGTTCAAAAGGGTAAGGGAAAGGCTCAAGGGGTTTATAAGAGCAAAGGACCTAAGAAAACAGATAGATGTCTCGAATGCGGTGAGCTAGGCCACTGGAAGAGGAACCGTCCCAAATTAGGCAAAGGAGCAAAAGGTATGGAACTCTTTGTTTTTGAAACTAACTGTTCTATGACCGTCTTTTCTACTTCCTAGATTTTGCACTCAGGGGCTAGTGCCCATGTTTGTTGTTTGGATCAAGATCTGCAGAGAAGTAGAAAGCTGGGTCGAGAAGAAGTGATGATTAAAGTACGCAGCGGGGAAAGCGTCGCGGCTACTAGAATTGGATATACTTCTCTTTATTTGAATTTTGGACATTTATTGTTATTAGATGATGTTTTAGTTTTGCCCAAGGGGCTTAAAAACATTATTTCTATTCCTATCTTAGTTAAGATTGGATATACATTCCGTTTTTCTAAATTAAATTGCAACATTTATTATGGAAATAAATTAGTTGGCAATGCTTCTTTAGTAAAAGGTTTGTATTATTTAAATGTCTGTCATATATCTGATGTGAATGTTGTAACTCATAAACGTGATAGGCAAGAAGTTAACCTAAGACTCAAGTGGCATCTTAGGCCATGCCGGAGAGCACAAGATCCACAAAATGGAAAAGGATGGGCTATTAAGCTCACTAGAGTTAGATCCCTATCCAACATGTGAATCATGTCTCCTAGGTAAGATGGCTAGATCGCCCTTCACAGGGACTTTTGAAAGAGATACTCAAGTCTTAGGGTTAGTGCATTCCGACGTCTGCGGAGCATTTGAAGAAATGGCTCATTGGGGGTTTCTACTACTTCATCACTTTCACAGACGACCATTCAAGATATGGTCTGGTGTATCTGATGAAGTAAAAGTCTGAATCCTTTAAAACGTTGAAAGAGTTCGAAGCCTTAGCAGAAAATCAAATTGGGCAAAATATAAAAACTCTACGATTGGATCGTGGAGGAGAATATATAAGTGCTGAGTTCGATGAATTCGTTAGACAACAGGGAATAATGTTACAACTAACACCACCAGCAACTCCCCAACTAAATGGAGTAGCCGAGCGAAGGAACCGAACAGTGTTGGACATGGTTCATTCCACGCTTAGTTACACTGATTTACCCATTTGGTTGTCGGGACATACACTCCTAACTGTTGCTTATATATTGAACATATGTCCCTCCAAATCCGTTCCTAAAACTCCGCATGAGATATGGAGTAATAGGAAACCATGTGTTAAGCACATTAAGATTTGGGGGTGTCCCGCTTATGTCAAGAAGACTAAAGTGGAGAAATTGGAGAAAAGATCCCTCATACGACGTTTCATTGGTTATCCTGAAGATTCCATTGGATTCTTCTTTTGACTGCATGACGATCAGAGAATAATCATGGCCCTGCAAGCTCACTTCCTTGAAGATGAGTTTATCTTAGAAGGGGCCAAAGGTAGGAAAATTGTTCTACAAGAACAAAATGAAATTCCCTTAGAGACATCTATCCAAAAACCAAGGCCTGAACCAATAGTAGCACAACCACCACGTAGATCTGGTAGAATATCACATGAACCTGAGAGGTATGGGTATCTACTACAGGGGGGCCAGAGCTTCACACTATAGTACAAGAAGGTCGTGAAGATGATCCTTGTATGTATGATCAAGAGATGGTGGATGTCGGCACTTCAAGATGGCGAGAAGCCATGGAAACAGAGATGGACTCTATGCAATCAAACCATGTCTGGGCTTTGGTAGATCGTCCTGAAGGTATCAAACCTATAAGATGTAAATGGATCTACAAAACAAAGATAGGTAGCGATGGCAAGGTTGACACCTTTAAAGCCAGGCTCGTAGCGAAAGGTTATAGTCAAAGAGAAGGAATTAACTATCAAGAAACATTTTCGCCCGTTGCCATGATAAAATCCATCCGAATACTGTTAATTATAGCTGCATACTTAGATTATGAGATATGGCAAATGGATGTCAAAACGGCTTTCCTGAATGGATTCCTCGAGGAGGATATCTATATGGAACAGCCAAAGCGTTTTGTGTCCGAGACCAATATCCATAAAGTATGTAAACTTGAGAGGTCCATATGCGGTCTCAAGCAAGCATCTAGAAGCTGAAATCTTCGTTTAGATGAAGTAGTAAAGGGATATGGCTACATCAAGAACGAAGATGAACCCTGTGTCTACAAGAAGGCTAGAGGGAGCAAACTCTCGTTCTTAGTACTATATGTGGATGGCATTCAGCTTGTAGGAAATGATGTAGGAATGCTCACCAAAGTCAAGAAATGGCTTTTGAGTATGTTTTCCATGAAAGACTTGGGAGAAGCAACATACATTCTAGCAATTTGTATCTATAGAGATAGAATGAATAGAATGATAGGTCTCTCCCAAGCCCTTTACTTAGAAAAGGTCCTAAAGAAGTTTAGGATGGACAATTCTAAGAGGGGGTTTCTTCCCATGAGGCATGGGGTACACGTAACCAAGTCTATGTGTCCTCAAAGTGAGCAAGATAGACAGGAGATAAGTAACGTGCCCTATGCTTCAGCAGTTGGCAGCCTGATGTATGCAATGATGTGTACTAGAACCGACATTGCCTATGTTGTAAGCGTGGTGAGTCGATTTCAGGCAAACTCAGGAAATGAATATTGGATGGCTGTGAAGAATATCCTAAAGTAGCTCAAAAGAACTAAAGATATGATTCTCATCTATGGAGGTGGAGACCTGAAGATGGAAGCTTATTCTGATTCAGACTTTCAGTCTGATGTTGATGACCGAAAATCCACTTCAGGGTTTGTTTTTACTCTCAATGGTGGAGCTGTGCCTTGGAAAAGTTCCAACCAAAGCACAATTGATAATTCCACCACTGAAGCTGAGTATGTGGCAGCCTCAGAGGCAGCCAAATAAGCTATTTGGATGAGAAAGTTTCATGGAGAACTTGAATCGATCCCTAGTGCTTAGCTCCCGTTACCATTTTATTGTGATAACAATGGAGCAATAGCGCAAGCTAAGGAACCGAGGTCTCGTAACAAATCCAAACACATTGAGAGAAGATTTCACATCATCAGGGACATCGTTGGCAGAGGAGAGATAGCAGTGCAAAAAATAGCCTCACCTGACAATATAGCTGACGCGTTCACCAAACCACTACCTCAGGCTATTTTGGACTAACACCTAGAAAGTATGGGTATTAGATACCACATTGAGTGGCATTGAGTGCAAGTGGGAGATTGTTAAGATTATGCCTTCAGATGACATATAGGATAGTATGAATAGGGCATTATCTTGTATTGAACTTAAATATTATTTATAATAAATGACATTATTTAGTTTTCACTTAATTCTTATCTGCATCTATAACTTGTGTAAAATATTTTGTCCTTGTTTTCAATGCAATCTCTCTACTAGTTCGCAAGTAATATGAAGTCTTTAATGGGCAAATAAAGACTTCGAATACTTGTTCAATCTTAGCTTCGACATTGCAGTGCCAGTCGAACACCATGTGATGGTGGGAGCTTAAGACTGTAGGCACATCAGTGGAACTGATATGCTGGAACACGGCTCGCATCGGTTCTGTCACATGGAATCTCACTCTGTGACTATCAATGACGGAACTGATTATGCATAATAGGTATATGTGAACCTTTTACCTCAAAAAGCAGGCTGAACATGCACTTGTGACGTCAAGTCTTTCACTAGAGTAATTAGACCCAATTCACCCGTTGGTGGGGGCGACCTAAAAATGCGGACTTGATGGGCAAGTGGTGGTCTAAGTAGATATCTAACATGGGATTTGTTCTCTCATAAGTGAAGGAGAATGTACCTTATGTAATTATAGATAAATAGAGATCAAAGTCTTTGGCCAAAGCAAAAGAGACGATTGTGCTAAGCACCAAATCGAACTCAATGATCTTGTATTATTATACTTTATACATATGGTCAAGTCCAGTGAATTTAACATAACCATGATTCTAACTTGACCGGGAATGTGAACAAAGGGTTTATACATATATGGTATTTACGATTGGAAGGTTGTGGAATGATCCAATAATTCGTATTTCATTTAGGCTACGAAGTGGGCCACGTGACTCGTTAGGTGTTATCCACTTCCTTTGGTTTCCTCTCATTACCAAATGAAACGAACCTAAAGAGTCGTGCTAAAGAATTGATGAAGAAAATTGAAAAGGATTTTTTATTTTCTATTTTAATTTGGAGAGATTTAATTTATTCGATAAGTTACATAAATAATTAATTAATTGCTTATTGGATAAGATAATTATTTAAAAGGATAAGATTAATTATTAGTTAATTTCTTAGAGAATGATATTAATGAATTAATTTATTTAATTAATACATTTATTTATTGGATAAACTAAATAATTAAATGAATCAAAAAATTAATTAACAAAGCAAAAGAAGAAATCCTGGTCCCCATGTGGGGCGTCAATGAGGACGCCCATTAGCGCTAGTCGGATGATCAAAGTGGTCTCTTTTGTTTTGTCTTGGTCAATAAGTCATTGAGGTATAAGAGACTTCTCTTGACTTTAACCTAGACAACAATTGAATTACATCTAGTGTAACTCTCCAAAAAATAGAAAAAAGAAAAATATCCTCCCCTGTCTATACACATAGCCGTCGCCCATGTAGAGAAAAGTAGGGAATTTTTCGTCATCAATTCGCGCGTGATAATTTAGAGGCAACGTGATTCGTTGTTGGATTCATCTACAATCAACCTCAAGAATTCAAGACTTGAAGAACATGAGTATTGAAGAATTCAAGAAGTTCATCAGTCTAATGTTTTTATGAAGAATTGGATTCTCCTACCACCTCGCTTCAACGGGTAAGTTGAATTTATTCGTTAAATTGGTTTTTAGATTCAATTATGCAATTAGAGTAACACTGTGGGTTTTTCATTAAATTTTTGAAATCCTTCCTGTAACACCCAATAATCTCCGCTCCTAATTTCATAGAAGTGAAGGTAAACATTACAATCACCGCTAATTAGATTTTGTGAATTATTTGATTGTAGTGATTCGCGTTCGACTAAAAATATTTTTCTACTTACTTATATAACTATTATTATATCTATATGTGAAATAGGTTAGTAGTTTATACCTCATGGTGGAATAGTTGATGCATTATATCATTTAAGGTATATATATATACACATATATGTTCATCTTCATCAAATGATTAGTAATAGTTAAGTGGGTCTATGCCTAACTATGCCTAACTACATATATATATATATATATAGGCGCATGCACACACACACACACATAGCTATATATACATACCATGCATGCTCTAATAGAGAAGGAAGACTAGGAGGTGGCAACTAGGAAGTACATCTCATCTACCAAAAAACAAACGTGGCTAAGGGAGAATTAATCTCCATTTCTTTTTCAATACCTTTTTTTGTTTTTTTGACCAAGACTCCTTATATAATACAACTCACACTCACGGCTGAACATCTCCCCAATTCAGCCTTCTTATCCTCTTAAGATACAAACAATTGTAGAAAGAAACAATTTACATAGGGAGAGAAAGGTTTGCCAAGGATACTCTAAAGACATCACCTTCACTTGATTCTCTTAAGGTATATGGTAGTTAATCATTGCTTTTGCATGAATATATTGTAGACTAAATGTAGTTCAATCCGTATATGACCTTGAATTGAGAATATCCTATCATATATATGTATTTTAGTTAACTTCTATGGCATGATGTTTAACTGTGTTTGGAACTTTCAGTTTCTGAAGTTACGTTTAAAGCTGTAATGAGGTACCTAAACTTGTGAGTTTGATTATGATAAATTTTCTAGAATAACTTGATTGTGTGGTAAACATCTCTGAAAAATTTGGTAAGGAGTAGAGTTGTGTGGAATTTTCTAAAAATCGTTGAACAAAATCGCCAGTCTGTTCGGCGGAAGTGCAAATTGTTACTGTTTTGAAGATATTTCGTGTACTTGGAAATTTTTGTTTACTCTAAACCTTTTACAGTAGCTTGATACATGTGTTATAGAGAGGTCATATAAATTTCGGAATTTTTCAGTAAACAGGGGATTTTACAAAAATATTTGAGTATAAGGTGTCTGTTCTGAAACAAATCTGCCGAGACGGTCCAGTTTCGTTGATCAAATCCCCAATTTGACAAGGAAATTAAATCTAGAAAATTTATGTAGACTTTTACAGCATCCTATATGTTATCCTGAAAATTTTGAGAAAGAAATTCCAATCCGAGAATATGTTAAAAAAATTGTTGAAATATGTTGCGCATGTAAGGGAGCTAGTTGGAACTTAATTGCCTATATGTTTGGATAGTATGATATAACTTGTTGCATGTGATTAGCTTAAAGTGTATTGTTTTATGAAAATGATGGTATTTTGAATCACAGGATACTTTCGTGATTCCGAGGCCGAGGCAACGACGCCGGTTTATTATAGTGAGGGTTTCTCTTATTCTTTCAACTTGATCTTGCTTACCATTTTTCGTTCCCTTTATCTAATAAATCATAGCCAAGTGTGACCTCATAAAGTTTCATTGATCAGACTTTTATTCTCATCAAAGGTAAGTGTCCAACCGTGTCCCAATTTGTAGTCTATCGTTCTTGTTTCCGCTCGCTCTCGCTCGAATACAAATCAGTGTACATATTCTAGTAGGAAACTCGTTGAAACGATTATTCTTCTTGGCTCTATTCCGTCGGCTAAGGGAGCTAAGTGCTATACGGGACAAAGTGCCACGTGACGGCGGGGACCACCGCTTGAACCCGTAGGAGCCACCTCTAGAATCCCGAAGTCTGGCATCCATCCGCGACGTGTCATTTTCTTGATATACAGCTTTGATTCGAAAAAGCAGAGTGAAGGGAGCTAAGTGCTATACGGGACAAAGTGCCACGCGACGGCGGGGGCCACCTCTTGAACCCGTAGGAGCCACCACTAGAATCCCGACACCTGGAACACTTCATAGAACATAAAGGTGTGAAGCCTCCTGCTGGTATGGGACAGTGGAAGGTGGATCACGATCACATGATATGATTACAAAAGTACATGGGTTATGTCCTCTGATTCATACGTAACATACTCGATTAATTTAACTTGTGATATGTTATTCTATTCTTTTGCTTGCCATCGTATATGTCCATGTCGTTATTGATTTTCGCTGCAGATTCTATCTCTCCTGATAAGGTAAAGCAAGCCATTAGCCTACCTCACTGGGTCATTCGGACTCACCCCTCCTTCCTTCTTCCTTTTCAGATAAGCTTAGAATGTCGGATACAAATGGAGAAATGAGAAATAAAGGAAGCATTGGTTTGTTTCTGTCAAAGGGAGTAATGTTTTGGGATGTACGATTAGGTATGTATATGTTTTGGCTTGGAGATTTGTAATTGATAGGGTTATTGTTTAATTGTGTAAGACTGATGAATAAGGTATTGTTGGTTTAAGTGGAATGAAATTCTTTTAGTTTTAGTAGATGAAGAATTGGTATAGTTCTGACGCTTAGCGCTAGCTCGAGAAAGGACAGTCTCGTGGATCGAGCTAGTGTCGCGGGCCACCAGGTGGTCGGTGGGCGTTACACTTCCGCTGCATTTATGAGTTTTTACGTGAAACCTAACAGTAGTACCCTCCAGCAAACCCTAATTACAGACGTACATACAAAGTAAAAAGTTCTAAAGTTTGCTAAAATTATTTAAGAGAAAAGCTTATAGAACTCCATAGCCAAAAATCCTCTCAAGCTTTTTATACATTCTAAAGACAGTCAAAGATATCTCAAACCTATTCAAAGAAGAACCCTAAACTCCTTTTGAGATGTCCAAAGTTGTTTAAACTTCCCAACATCAAACAAACCCATGACAAAACCCTCAACATCTTTCATCTAAGTAAGAAAGTTTGTTGATTCACAAGTAGTATTTTTGTGTAAAAGACGCTTGTTGAAGGAGGTCTTTATTGGAGTTGCAGTCTATGTGATCAAGGAGCTCAAGATCGTATTCCGTTTCATCTATTTTGTAGAAGCCTCTGTGTCATCCTTCGATAATCAATCTAGTGAATTCGTCCTAGTGCAAAGGAGAAGAAGGACGTAGCTGGGATTACATCACCCAGTGAACCTTACAATATCTTGTGTTATTTAGTGCTTTGCTTTACTTATTCATATTATATCTTTGCAAAAGGCACTAAACCGGTTAAGCGACTATTTGGCAAAAGAGAACCCTAAACTTTGAAATCATTTGCGTTCTACTAACCCTGATTAAGCGATTAAAATGTTACCCTACTTTGGTAATCGTTGAAATCACTAAGTCTAAGTTATCTATCTTTAAGCGCCTCACCTAGCGCTCCGCTTACTAAGAGTTCAAAACCTTCAAAAGTAATATGAAATTTTTAAAGTTAAAAAAGACTTCAGGGTCTATTAAAACCCCCCTCCTCCCCCTCTTAGACCCTTTCATATGCCACTTGGGACCATGAAGTGGTATCAGAGCAGTTGAAGTAGAAACCTAAGCGTTTTCGAGAGTAACTGCTTATTTAGATCCATTTTTCTAAACTTAGTTGCTTTAATCTTTTTTAAAAAATCTCATATCATGGCTTTTAACAAAATGCCAAAGTTGGTTGAGTTAAACTATGACTTATGGAAACTTAGAGCATTTGCTTATCTTTGTTCATGTGATAATTAGATGTGTGATGTAATTACAAATGGCCCCATTCAGATCATGAGAGTTATAACTCGAACCCCTTGAGCGACTGAAGCAACTCCAGATGGTTATGTCGAGAAACTTAAGTTGGACTGGATGCCAGAAGATCGGAAAAGAGCTAACCTATTGGACGAAGTGCTCTCTACTCAGTGCTAATAGATTATGATCGATTGTTCAACAAGATTAAGCAATGTAAGACTTTGAAAGAGATATGAGATAAATTGGCCATTGTGTGTGAAGGTTCAGCACAAATGAGGGAGAACATGCTCTCCATAGCCATGCAAAGATTTGAGCATTTCAAGATGCAGCCCAACGAGATGCTAGATTAATTGGACATAAGGTTCACTTTGCTCATCACAGAGTTAGCGTCACTGGAAAAGGAGTTGACCAACAAGGAGATGGTCAACAAGATATTCAGGAGTCTTGCAAGCCAGTACTTGATAAAGACTGTTTCCATGAGAGAATCACAGACGTTGGAAATTCTAACTCCAGAAAATGTGTTTTCGGAGTTGAGGGCATTTGAATTTGAATTGGGTGAAGTCAGCAACACGACGACTTCAGTGCCTAGATCAGGAGCTTTGATCGCTACCACAAAAAGTAAAGGAAAAGCAGTTACCGAGGTGAAAGCGACAGAATCCAATGAGGAGAAGAAAATGGCACTATTGGTCAAGAAATTTCTAAGATATGAATAGAGAAATCCTTTTGGACAAACTTCATTTCAAACCCCTCCACCTGCACCAGCGCCTCAGTATCAAGCGCCAGTGTATTCTGCCCCTCAACCTCTAGTGGCAGTTTAATAACCAGCGCCTCTGTCTCTGACTCAGAATCTCTCAGCGCCAGTAATTTCCAAAAGGTTATCAACTGAACAGAAAATGAAAACTAACCTTTGTTACAACTTCAGGAAACCAGGGCATTACCAGGTAAATTGCCCTTATCCAAATGTGTCTAAGCCCATAAGGCAAGACCACGTGGATAGAAACCAATTCAGGAGCAACCTTCGTCAACAAGGTTTGCTAGCGAAATCTGAACCATTTTCCACACCTGAAAAGGACTTGGAATCATCAGATGAAAGCATCGATGATGAGCCATCAAGCGACTCAATAATAATTTGTCTCGTGGCGAGAGACGAAGAAGCATCTGATGACTCGCTATCTAAGGTAACCACTGAGTTGTCTCATCCTCTTTCTTATGATGAATTACTTGACAAAGTAAATGAATATTATGAAGATTGTCAAGGTGCCGCTAAGTTATATCAAAATCACTTTGATACCATTTTATCGCTCACAAGTGATAACATGATGCTCAAACTAGAGCTGCAAGTTCAGCAACAATGGATTGAGAAGAACCAATCGCTTGAAAGTGAAATTATTCAATTTAAAAGTGATCTTCGTATAATAGTCAAGAGAGAAGCTGAGTTGATTGCCAAACTTGCCAAATCAGAGCAACTTGTCTCATCATTATCTAAAGCGTCAAGAAAGCTAGATAATGTGACTGAGGTAACCAGACTTTTTGGTGAAAAGACCGGTTTAGGTTGTGAAAAATTTGGTCATAAATCAAAAGCGTGTAAGGTTACAGAAACCAATAAAGGAAAAGGTGTACTCATTGTTGAGAAGAGTTCAAACAGTCAAACGGTGATTGAACCCAAAGACAATGGTACAAGGCCAAATGAGAAGGTCAAAGCCAACTCAGGCAACAAGGAGAAGACAAAAGTAAATGATTCAGAAAATAAGGTCCATCCAAATGCTCAAAAGGCTAAGGATAAACCTTCTACAAGTGAATCAAACGCTAAGCGTCAATTGCCAAAAGCGACTCCTAAGCCAATGCCAAGGAAATACTAGTGTCAGTATCCTCAAATATCTAGATCATATTATCGATACTATGATTATGACTATGATTAGTATTATAATCGAGGATATTATTATACACCTAAAAACCACACACAACTGAAAACAAAACCCAAGAAGGCCAGTCTTCCCGTAATGAAGACTAGGCAAATATGGGTTCCGAAAGTTTTAATTCAAACTAAAGCTACTAACATTGAAGGACCCAAGAAAAAATGGGTACCTAAAAAGAATTACAACTGATTTTTAAATGCAGGTACCTAGAGCCAACACCCATACTTTAGTTTGGTACATTGATAGTGGGTCGTCAAGGCACATGACTGGCTCAAAGGATCTCTTGGTCAACTATTGTGCAACCAATGATCCTCAAGTTATATTCGGTGATAACTCCAAAGGTAAAACCAAAGGTATAGGTATCATGCATAGGGAGAACATACAGATTTTGGAATACTTCATGAGTATTTTGCGCCTAGAACACCTCAACAAAATGGAGTAGCTGAGTGACGGAACAAAACGCTTAAAGAAGCCGCTACAGCAATGTTAGCAGAGTCCAAACTGCCTCAAAGGTTTTGGGCAGAAGCAATCAATACCGCTTGCTACACTCAGAACCAGTGTATGATCAACAAGCAACATGAAAACACTCCTATGAGTTGTGGAAGGGACGTTTTCATATTTTCATGTATTTGGTTCAAAATGTTTCATTCATAACAATGGATCCCACAATCTAAAGACATTTGATCCTAAAACGGATGAGAGAATCTTTTTAGGCTATCCCAAAAAGGGAAAGATTTTTCGCATCCTAAATGAGATCAAATCGAAGGTTGAAGAATCCTTTCATGTTATGTTAGATGATTTTAACTAAAACCGAGTAAGGTTAATGTCGATGATGTAGGAGTTGACGATCTTGCCCAACAAGCGTCACAAATCAATCTTGATGATGATGTTGGGTTGATTCCTATTCCCCGGGTGGCTTGTGGCAGCGAAGTTTAAAAATTAAACGTACAACCACCCGAAACAGGAATAATGGTGTGCTCGATTATGCTATAGAGAAGGTTGCGAGAATTTTTTCCTTTTTGATTAAATTCTCACAACAACCAATTTGATCTTTTCAACCCTGTGGTGCATTCCACACGATTTCTTGGAGAAAATCGCCCGTCAATTGTATCTCCGGTGTTAGTGCTCCAAACGTCACACCTCTAAGATGTATCAACCCCTCGTTCAATTCACCACCTACTTCGTTATTGGTGCTAGCCAATGAAATAGATCTAATTCTAAAACCTGGGCTTGATTATGTGAAGGAATAGAATATGTGAATCGTTAAGTTCAGCACATGAACAAAACAATATCTTGTTGTAATAAGGGAATGGGCGATTTTTGGCTTAAGGATGACAAAGAAAATTCTCTCTTAATTTTCAGTTGGGGTTCGAATTTTGCACTCCTGAAAGACTTAGGGTTTTAGTCTTGCACTCACATATATATAGAATAGGAACCCTAGAGTCCTTATTTAACTGCAAGAATTGGAGAAGAAGAAAACTCTTTCCTTCTTCACCTAGGTTTTGAAATCCAGCTGCCAAGGCCCTAAAAATCGGCCATCATCCTTATTTGGAGTTCAAGAATTGATTCTTAACTCCATATTTAATTATGGGCGAAACCCATCAATTAAATATTCCCATATAATTAAAACCCGTTTAATTATATTCACTTATTCCAAATGACTTATTTAATTAACTTGGACCAAGCCCAACTAAATAAAATACTTGGACTCTACTAGGTCCATTAGTTGAATCCCCTCAATTAATTCATATTCCATATTAGGAAAGGACTAGACTTTCCTAATTTCCTCAATTTCCTCAAATCATATAAGCAGTGACTCTCACGAGTTAAGTGTGTGACCCCTTAGGCTCGTCTACTATGTAGTAGTAAGTACACTTTCCCAAAGTGCTAGTGTGCTTTCCTAAAATAGAAAGCACTAGATTACATCATTCCTTTGATTTAATCAAGCCTCGAATTAATCACCACGTTAATTCTCGGCATTTACAAATTGTGGTTACTGTCTAGCAATGGGCCACAAAGACCTAGATAAAGACGAAGATAAAGATACGCCTTTTGTGATCTTGATCCTTGTATAAATAAGATCCCTCCATCTGATCTCCCGATTGAATCTAGAGCAGTGGCTAAGGTCGAAGCTCTATTAATTTAATAACTATGTTTCCCAAATATGGTGAGATCGACTTTCAACTATCTAAACAAGGAAACCCTATGACTCTTTAGATATCATACTTCGGCCGAAGATTCCTAAAGTCGATTCACTATGTAAACATAGGAGATTCACTGACAGGACTAATGTTAGAGATAGATCCCATCTTGATTCTCATGTGTCTTCATACACAATCAACCCATGTCTGATTTTGCCCATTTAGGATCATCTAAGTAATCATGTAACAAATCAAGACATGTTCGATTGTGTATAAGACATCAAATGGAACCTCAGCTTCTAAGGATTACTCTTATACTACAAGACCACTGGAAGTTCCAAATTCGACTGGGATTCCATTTAATGGAACTTCGATGGGGTTGTTCAGTATACCTATTCCCGTAATAGGAACCCTCATATATGCACAGGCTTTCACCGTGCCAATATCTATGAAACGAGATACACTGTATCAAGAGTATGCATCATATAAGCAAGTCTTTTGGGTCTCATCGATATCCCTTCATCTCGACGAGCTCATTCACGACTTGGAACATATGTTTAGGGATCATAGTCTTGGAGACATATTCCATCATTGCCATTCTTGATGCGTAATGATGTCCCATAGCTATGTGTGATCCTTCAGGACTTTATTCTAAGTTAAGAGCAAGCTATAAACACAAATAAAGAATGCCAAAAGATTAACTTTATTTATATGAAAAGGATCGTTTAGCTAGAGTTATTATTACATAGAATGGCGCCCAAAATTGGTGCGCCGGGCATAAACTCTAACAATCTCTTACTTGCCCTAGTGCCAATTCCCCTTTTCCTTACGGCCCATTCTCCCTAGATGTCCTTCAAATTATTTTTGGCTTAAGGGTTTGGTGAGCGGGTCCGCCACATTGTCTGCCGAGTCTACACGTTCTACTCGAACGTCGCCTCTCTCGATGACCTCCCTGATCAGATGGTATCGCCTCTGTACGTGATTGGATTTCTGATGAGACCTTGGCTCTTTTGCTTGCGCAATAGCCCCGTTGTTATCACAGTACAAAGGTACTGCGTCTACAACGGATGGAACTACAGCAAATTCTTGTATGAAGTTCCTTATCTAAACACGTTCCTTCGCAGCCTCTGAAGTTGTGATATATTCTGCTTCAGTGGTGGAGTCTGCCACAGTTGCTTGTTTGGAACTTTTCTAGCTGACGGCTCCTCCATTGAGCAGATAGACAAATCCTGAGACCGACTTCGAGTCCCGAGACCGACTTCGAATCGTCCACATCTGTTTGGAAACTCGAATCAATGTATCCCTGTAACTCCATTTTTCCATGTCCGTATATCAAAACATGTCCTTAGTCTTGTTAATGTACTTAAGGATCGCTTTCGCTGCATTCTAGTGCTTTTCACAGGGATCAGCCTGATAACGGCTGCACACACTCAATGCATACGCTTCATCGGGTCTTGTGCATATCATCACGTACATTATACTACCTATGGCCGAGGCATAAGGTATGTGGGACATTCTTACTCTTTCTTCTCGAGTCTTAGGAGACATCGACTTGGAAAGTGGAATCCCATGTCCCATTGGCAAGAATCCTCTCTTGGATTCTTCCATCTTAAATCTCTTCTGGACTCCTTCTCTGACATTCCTCAATTTCTGCTGGTTCCGATTGGACAAGAGCAGACTTGAACTATGAAATCTGACAGTCTAGTGAAAAGGTGGCTTGTGCACAACTCATAATAGCTTATCACATTTAATGCACTTATCAGGCATTTAATGCATTTGAATTTATTTCCCGTTGGAAATAAATGTCCGTTGATGATTGCATTTACGTCTTCCATAACTTGAGAATTTTTTTTTGGTGAATCTGATCGTTGATCGCTTGAGGATTTTGAGCTCTGGATTTCACAACCTTGAAACAGTCCTTTAGCGTTTTTTCGGACGCTAAGAACAAATCTTCATCTTCACTTGAATTCAGATGCTGATCCTAAACTTCATCTCTAATAGATTCACCTAAAATTATATTTGCGACTCGGTATCTAATACTCATTCTAAAATCTACAAAGATAAAACTTACAAGCCTAACAAAATAACAAACATTCAAACGCTTATACAGATGTTCTATGAAAGCATAAACTTACATTATTTTTGGGGTCTAACATAAAATCTTATCTTGTCATCATCAAAACATCTTACGTGAAATTTACTAACAGTTTTCCCCTTTTTGATGATGTCAAGACCTTAACTCTTACAACTCTTTTATAGTCTAAGAGTTTAAAGAAAAACCCAAAATAAATATAATTTAGCATTAGAAATTTAGTTATGTTAGCTAATGTCAGATTAACCTTAACAAGATCTTTCAGCGATTAATCACATTTATTCATATATATAAGATTTAACGAGTACATGATTTATGCTGAAAGAGTAAACGTAAAAAACGACATCATTCACAAAGAAATAAAAGATAAAACAAGAGAATCATTTTCTTTGTCACTTCTTGGAAGCCTCTTCTTCCTAGAGAATCTCTTTCGCTAGATCCATAGGGACTCGGTCAATGTATGTCATTGTTGTATGATAGACTTCATTATAGTCCTCGCTTTTTCTTTTAGCACTTAGATTCAACTCTAGTAACCTTTCCACCCATTCCCTTGGACGGATCCTGAGCGTTCTGATTAAATCATGGTAAATGTTCTGAATTCGGCCGTTGGAAGGTTTCCAATTTAGAGGTCTTCTCAGCAGTGTTGCATATGGATGAAAACCCATATCTTCTAAAAACTCAACATCAAGGTCTGGAAGACTATGCCTACCTCAGAATTATCTTAGCTTACGCTTCTTAGTGAGCATCTTATTTAGACTCACTATCTCTTCAAACATGGAGCGCCAATTTTTGTTGTCTGTTTTACATTGGCTCCAGTGAGGTTTTTCCTTTGGCCTTGGACTCTTGATGTTTTTCTTTCTCTTCCCTCTTCTTGGCATCATCAAGGGAATTCTTTAGTTTAGTGATATCTTTCATCAGAAGCCTAACTTCATTAACAAGTAGAGCGACTTGTTCAGCTATACTTTGAGTAACAGAGTTGGAAATATTGTGTCGGTTAGTGTCTGCTGAGGCGTTCTGGACTAATGAGCGATTGAACTCTTCGGATAAGTCAGTGATAAATGAAACCCTTTGATCAAGCATCGTAGCAGTACTCTTTGTTGCAGCGTTGGCAATATCACGACTTCGAGTGTTAGATACTAACTTGATATGTAAATCATCATTTTCCAGCAACTTTGTGCAGGAACCCTCTATGGTGTTGGGATGGTTCCGAACAGCTCGTCTAAAGTCTCTTGCCTCTTGATCACTCTCCAAGTCTGATCAGAAGAAGAAGAATGCGCCAAGGATAAGCCCATATGAGCTAGAAACGACAGACTTTCCTTTGGATTTATCTCTGATGAATGGCTCTTCAGGCTCCTCGACCATTTCAGCGTGTACTTCTTCTATCGCAAATTCAAGAGATTGAGTCACTTTCTCAATTTGAGCAACTTGTTCAACAAAGAGCGTATCAACCACTGTAACGCTGGGAGCATCTATCATCTGAATATCATTATTTGTAACTTCAGCATCTGCAACAGTAGGATCCATCCCTGCTTCAATTTCTGTGATCTTCACAGGAGTGTCTCTTTTCATGGGCACAACCCAAAGTGGGTCAATTGCCTCCATAACATGCCTTGGACTCTGATAAAAAGTTCTTATAATAAACATCACAGCGTCTTCATATGCTTCAGTACTCAACGCTAGATCAGCGTCTTTCGCGAACTCTATTCCAGCAGTATATAGTGTCTTGTAGTCCTGCAAAAACGGCATAAGCGGTTGGGCTAGAGCCTAATCCATTGGCCAGATTAGAGAAATGAACTTGGCCACTTGGATGTTATGTTCACAAAATAAGACGGGATGTAGGTTGTACCCATGGAAGTTATTAAAACTGAAGTGTTGGTTAAAAGTGATATCCTGTGATTGGGCGTTTTCAACAATCACTCGTCTTTCTCAGTGAAATACTGCAAAATCATCGATTAATTGAAATTGGTCTTCGCTTGGTCCTGGAAGGGCATCCCGCTTGCTTGTAGAAGCGTCTTCAATTAAGTCAATCTGGAGTCGCTGAACAAAGTTCAACTCATAACCCCCTTGACCTATTTGTCTAAGTTGTTCACGCATGTAACTTTCCATGCCTCTTCGACAGTAAGGTAAGGCATCTACAGGACCCACAAACGACTCACACCTCTGTAACAAAAATAAGGCATACGCTCTACACCTATACTCTATTCCAAAATTAAACAAAAAAGGATACCTGATCATCTCATCTATAGAACGGCAATGTAAAACAAATTCCTTTGCCCATCTAGATGCATCCATTATCCAGCGTTTTCCAAGAGTTTCAGCTAGATCAGTATCAATCTTTGTAGCGAGCAATTGCTTGAATCGGTGCTTCTCTTCTACAAAATTTTCTTCCCAAACTCTGGTAAGGAACTCTCGAGCTTCATCCTCAATCCAAAAGTTAACAGGGTTAGCGTGATTTTGAAGCGTAGGACCATTTCCCTTCCATAGTTGTAGCGGCTTCTTGGAAGACTTGTTGGCTTCAAAATAGACAATTTTGGGGAGCACTGAATAGCGTTTGCTCTCGAAATCTGCCAGATCCTTTTGTGGAGTTTCTAAATACTCCAAGCGAGCAGTGATCTCTTTCATCGTAGTGACTCTGCTGTTGGCAAGGGTCTCAAAAAAAATCATCTTCTGAGCGTCTGAAATAGATGGATTGTGGAGTGTAGTCTGAAAATTGAGCTCCATATCAATCAATTGCCTAAGCGTTGTTTCTCTCCAGGCATAATAATACTCCAAATCTTTAGTATAGCCTCTAGGAAAGAAATTGACCACTTGAGGAGGAGGACCAGTTGGTGTGGGGATAATCTTGGCCATTTCTGTCGACCACTCAGCATCCACCATCGTTTCTTTGGCTAGTGAGATTTCAGCGTCTGGAAGGACACTGTCTAATTCTATAGCAACTTCCACCATAGTTTATCAATCAACATCCAAGTCTAGGTCGGTCTCTGAGTGGGGAGGTGCATCAGTAGCTTGTGTAGTTTGAGCTGACACATGCAAGCGTTTGAGAAACACAAAGGATTTCTACTAATTAGAAATTGAGATATAAAAGACATAAACTCTTACCTTGAGGACTATTTTTTACTACAGTAGTCACTTCATCTACAAGAATTTCCATAGCCTCAGGCTCTGGGACTTCTTCAACTTCAAGGGGTAAAGAAGTGAGAGGATCAACACGTACAGGAATATGGAATTCTTCTAATAAATTCAGAACATACTGGATATTATATTCTCTATGGGCTGAAAAACAATTTATCCTAGTGTTAAAAAGAAAAACACGAGGAAATGATAAAATATGTTATCTAAAACAAGTACATACCCCGATTGCTAGCTAACTCGGTTGAGAGAGCTTTAGGAACGGGTTCTGCAATAGGTTCAGTGATTGGTTCAGAAGGAAGAGGAGTAGGTGGAACACTAGAAGATTCTTCAAGCGTTGTTTCTACTTACGAGCAAGAGACACTTCCACTTCTTCTACTTCTTCTTTCTTCTTGGGCAATATGGTAGTCGTTGGAGGAGGGGAAAGGGTTTTTGCTGGGAAAGGGGAAGGAGACTTTTCTTTCTTCTTCTCTTTCTTGCCTTTCTTTTGTTTCTTTGCTGGCTGGGATGGCTCAGCGACTTTCACAACAACATTTCTCTTGGGTCGCTTAACAACAACTTCTTGTGGCTCATCTGAAGAAGAGAAACTCGCTTGATCCTCATCATCACCATGGACTTGACCTTCACCTTCACCTTCGGCTAGGGTTTCAGCCAGGAGACGCTCGCGCTCCTCTTTGGGAATCGTTGCACCACCATAACGCTTGGGGTGTAGCAACTCACCGATCATTTTCTTACCATAAAACTTGGTAGCCAGAACTTTGGATCCCTTGGATGTAGCAAATCCAGAAGCACTAAGAAGAAAACTTAACAAAATCCCATAAAGGGTTGGCAATGATAGATTCTTGCATCGCTGCCTTCAAGCAATTGAAAACATATAGTGCCCAGTTGTCCTTCAGCCTGGTCAACACTGCGATCATCATCTTAAACTGTATAATCAAAACCCTATCAAAGGAACCTTTTCTTCACTCTATCATCTTTGCATAGATGTCAGCGAAAATGACATACTCACCCTTCACGTCATTTTTCTTGAAGTTCGACTTGTAGTCCACATCTATTTCATCACGGCGGACAGTTTCCCATACTTTTGTAGAAGCACCCATGGCCACTTCTTCCATCTCGCATCCCTCGGAAGGCAGTTGCAGAAGGTCAGCGATTTGTTTTGCAATAAGAACAAATGGGGTTTCAAGAGAGCGAAAGGAGCAGGTAATAGAGTTGCCATCTGCAGAAATGACAGCATTCTTGAAGAAAAATTTAACTTCATCCTCATGCAGAAGAGAGTGAGAGGTGAAATGGTTTTTCAGGCCGGATTCGTCAATGAGAGCAAGAATTTCTCTCATCCAAAAGCTTTGGTTGTCGAACATGTAATCCCAGTTAAGAAGGAACCCTGCGTTGCAACCCATAGGTTTGGTAAGTTTTTCGGAAATAGAAGAGGATGACTTTGGTGGAACTATTGAAGAGTTTGAAGAACTTTTGAGGAGACTGAATAAAATTTTTTGACTTAGAAAGAAGATGAACTTTTACAGCAGGAGATTTTTGGAAGTGATAAAGTTTTTTAGTAAAAAATCGAGGGGTTTAAATAGAGGTCAAAAAGTAACTCCTAAATTACTTTGATTAGTGCCACGTGTAACGCCAATTAATTTGGAAAGGAAATTCATTGAATTTGGGCCGTTAAATAATAAAGACAGATGTAAATAATAAACTTTGAAATCCGCAGTTACTTTTTCAAAAATATTAAGTTTTTTAAATTTTCAGCGTGGGGTGCACGTGCCTGTTAACACACTGACACGTACCCAGGCAAGTACACATGTTAAACCGCCTATTTGGGATAGTGGTAAAAAACCGTCAGTTTGAAGTGATGGGGACGTGTGGCCAGTTATCAAATCTTATCTTTTGGACTCATCCACACGCTACCCTTTAGTGATGAAAACAATGCATATTTTTTTGGAGAAGTTACTTAGCGTTTAAGTGGGAATATTCATAACGTTGAAGTCTTTTTGAAATTAACTTAAATAAAATTCTTCCAAAGTAGAAAATATACATTTAATTGTTTCTATCAATTTAATTGTTTTCGTTTTCTCAGAGTCTAAAAATGAACTTAAATAGAATTCTTGCAGAGTAGAAAATGCCGTATATTTTCTGGACTCCTTTTCCATCTTAAATTGATAGAAACTAGATTTACAGTCAAACTTTGAAAACACTTTAGCATCCTTAATACATTCAATTAAGTGTTCTTTACTTGGAATATAGTAACCATAAAACTCTAGCGTCTTATTGATACCTTGATAATTGATTACTAGTCTAGCTTTTCCTCTTTTCATTTCACCATGGTTTCTTACCAGAAATCTAGGGCTACTATATGCAGAGACTCTAGGTTCAATGAGTTTAAGATCAATATGCTCATTTATGATTGTTTGCATATCCTTCTTATCCTCCATATTCATATGGATTGGCTTGTATCGAACATACTCATACTTGCATTGTTCTTTTACTTTTAGAGTAGCTTTGATCTTGTTTTTGTCCCACCAAGCCAAAGGATTCTCATTAACGTTCCTTTGAATTAGTCGCTTAACATTTTCGAGAGAAAGCAAACTTTCTTCGTCAATGTTAACTATGGACCTGTTCTGTAGTTCATTCTTAAGAAGTTGTATTTCTTCTTTAGAATTTTCATAGCAGTGTTTGTCCTCACTTTCATTAGACCATGTAGTGTAAAGGATAAAAGAGCTTTTCCAAATCTCCATTTATCCATCATTTTAGGATGAGTTAATTTGGAATCAGCCATAAAATCACCACGTTTGCTGCGAAAATTAAGAGGCATTATTCGATTAAATGTCTTTGCTAATCACATAACCTATATATGATGACCACAATTTGTAATAAATATTAACAAGTTCTTATGGTTACCTTGTACATATTTTGCAAATGTCTGAATAAAATTATTACCCAGCAAAATATTTGCGCCTGTATCATGAAAATAAACAGGTGGAAGCTTTACCTTATACCGAGGGGTACCAGCGGCTCCTCCTATCCTGATATTGGCCTCTTGTATTCCTTTATTGAGAAGGAGGATTTTCTGAGAAAAATCCCTTCCTGCAATAATAGGTAAGGATTCCATAGCATTGCTTGGAAATACACCGGGTTTTGCTCTACAAATCCCTATTCCTGAATCAATATAAGTTGCAAAGTATTCTGACTTATATTTCTCATATAACATACCTACATATATGTATATTGAAAAAGGGCTAGTCATTTATTCAACCTGAATAACATGCCCATCCAAGCTAAATTCCATCCCTTTACCTTTTCTTCCCCAAGGTTTATGTTCCTCAAGGAAGCTTAATCCCAAGGTAACAGTCCCTTGGTCACGTCCTGCTATTCCAATAACATACTTCATGTCCTGCCATTTCTAGCATACATTCAAATCTGTTAGTATTATTTTGTTGCAAGTGATATAGATCATCACAAGGAAAGTGATTATCCTTCTTTCCATCCTTCAGGGCAACTAATTTATTCATTATCTACCCGAATTGCTTGACGAGTTGAATCTTCAATTAATTTTTTTCCTTTCAAACTTCGAATCCTTTCTTCTGAAAAGGACATTCTACTATTAAAATCTATTCTAGAACTCATTGAGCGATCTAGAACGGGATGGTCTCGGATTAAGATGTCAACACCCCCAATTCTTGGTATTTGAATAGGATCGGGTGCCATTACCTTAGCAAATTCTTTGAAAATTCTTGGAATTTTAATATATTCTTTCCTGATAAACAAATCAGAATGATGAATATTGGAAAGTGCATATGCAATTCTATATGCAATAAGATCATTTCTTTTAAAATCTTGAAGAAGGGTTAAGACTCGACTAAAATCTTGGTCAGCTAGGTTATATGCCATTCTGGGATGAATGTCAAACATAAGTTTGCCTGCTGATAAGTCCATATTTTACAGTATTTTATGCCCCATTGTGATATGATTTGATCGTTACTTTGATCACTTTTTATCCCTCATAATGCTTTGATTGGTATAGATTTTGTTTTGTAGGATACAAGTTGATTTACGCATGAAAGACGAGAAAGGAGATCCAAATTGAGCTTGAAATTGAAGAAAGAAACAAAAGAAGATAGTTGATGAAAGATTTTACACAATACTCATATAGACACGAGATTTTCGTCAACTTAAAAGCCTAATCAGATTAAGGTTTCTTCTCCAATATTGTAGAGCATTGTCTTAGCTTCACGTAGCAACTTGAATCAACTCAATCCGACATTTGTAGAGAGAGTTATGATCAAAATACGAAAACTGCGAATTCAGCGTGAGACGACCGCGGCACAGGACCGCGGTCTTGATTCGAAAAAATGCTTCGCACTTTTTGTGCCGCGGCTTAGTGCCCTGCTGCCCTATTTTTTATATCCGCCATTTTTGGTCTTTATAAGGCATTCTTCACTTACCTAAAGGCTAGACATGCTCTAAAACACCAAGGGGGAGCCATGGGAAGTCCTAAGGAAGCTTGAAGAGCCATCATCATCCTCATCATCATCATTTTCATCATCAAAGCTTGGATTCACACTTTATAATAGGGAGTAATTCAACTCTTTCTCTTGATTAGTATTTCAATTATGTCTTGTAGAGTTGTTGAATCACTTGTTGTTGTAAGTATGAGCTAAGTATCTTTGTGGTTGGGTTATGTGAATACTTTGTGATGTTTTGTGTTTAATGAATCATTAATTTCCGGATTTATTACATTCTTGTTACATGTTTGATTTTATGCTTAATGCTTTCACATGAATGATCACCATGTGTTTGATATAATGCTTTGTCTTGAGACCGAGAGGAGATAGATAAAGGGAGATCGAAAAATCAAACATCATAACGTAACAATTGACTAGAGATAGAATCGATTGCGTTGTGTGGCTTTTTGTGATAAGATGACCCGATTGAATGTAGGATCTTCGTAAACAAGGAATTCCTTTGAACCTAAATGCATGTTAGTTAATTCAATCTTTACTATAGAGATATAGGAAGTTGTTAACTAGTATAGGCTTGTTATTTCAAGAGATTGAATAATAAATACATTTGGGGGTTTCGCCATAACAAGAACGTTCTAAGAATCCGGATAATTGAGAGTTCATGAACATAGAATAGAACATAGTAGGATCATAACCCAATCACCTCTTTCCATTCGATTTATTATCTTGTTTATCACATAGTGGTCTTTGATTATTTTCATAGTATAATCAACCATCATCTTATAATTTGATTTAGCTTAGAGTTAGATAATATAGCAATTACGAGTATTGAATCCAATTGTCCCTGTGGAGACGATACACCCCGGGCTAAATAGTCCACTTTATTACTTTGCACGACCTAGTATACTTGCTAGGATTTCGCGTGTCAAGTTTTTGGCGCCGTTGCCGGGGACAATTGCGTTATTTGATATTGTAATTCACTTATCTTCTCTAAGACTAAGTTGCTGTTTTTCAAGCTGCTGTTTTTGTGTTTTTAGTTGCTGGTTTTGTGTTTTAAGATGTTGGTTTTGTTTTTTTTTAGTTGTTGGTTTTGTGTTTTAAGTTGCTGTTTTTGTTTTTTTTAGTTGTTGTTTTGTTATGTTTTTTTATTTGTTTTTATTTTTATTCTTGAATAGATGAGCATCAATGACTTTTATTGGTCAAAACAAGGATGGGATGAAGGTGCCGAATACGGGAGTCGAGTGCAAGGTTTATGTTCGTGGTGTGGAGACGCTCATCATAGCGATTATTGTCAACACGGATGGAGAAGTCAGCAAGACTTGCCATTGAGTTATTATGTTATGAGAGATTCACAAGCATACCTGCATCAAGATAGGCCCCCCTTTCTAATGCAGGGAGAATTTGGATCGACTAACTTTCAGAACCATGGGGATTATCAGCAACAATGTGATAGGAACCCAAGTTTTGAGGAGTTGATGATCCAATGGATGAAGTCGAACGATGAGCGATCTCAAAATCTCGAAGCATCTATAATGGAATTACAAACACAACTCAACCAACTTTCCAACTTATTGGCAGAGAGATCATCAGACACTTCTCAGGGTGGCACAGAGGAGAATGATGAGGTATGACACGACAAAATCCTAGCAAGAGAACTAGGTCGCGTAAGTAGTAAAGTGGATTTCTAAGTCCGGGGTTATCGTATCCGCAGGGACAACTATAATCTAAGTACCAAGACTACTATATTACTCAATTCTAAGTTAAATCGGTCGATAGAAAGGTTGATTAACTAATTAATAAATGCTAGAAAATAAACTAAGGCAACATCACACCAAATAAAGGGAGGAAACAATAGAGAGAAGCGATCAAGGCACATGGTTCAACCGATTATGCATTTAGATTGTGATTTAGGTTCTATTGGATTATTAGATTGATTTAGCTAAGGCGAAATTCCCTAACGTACGTACCACCCAATCTCTTAGCATAGCAACCCTACCCTTGGTAACGATTTCCTATATATCTCTATATGAAAATCCGATTAACGAGGATGCATTTAAGGTCTAGGAATTCCCCACGTGAATGGAAAGCCACCTAAAGAAACCGAGTCTATCTCTAGTCGGTTTAACTATAGGGTATTCAATGTTTATATCTTCCCTAGGTTATTATCTCTCGATCTCTAACCTAGGCATTTTATCAAACACTTGGTGATCAAGCAAATGTAGCATTGAGATCAAATATTGAATACATAGCTAAAACCAAAATTAATCCAATAAACACCAACAAATCAACAATCAAAATAACATAAATGGCCTATCCATGGCCTCAATCAAACATGTTTAGCTCATATCATGTCAAAAGTGCAAATATAAATCATACAAGTCATGGGAGATTTGAACAAATTCAAGAAACAAATATGTAAAAACTCCCTAATTCTTGTAGAGATGTGGATTCCTTGTTGAATTCTCCATGTTTTGACATTTAATCTTCTCTTCTAAGCTCTCCCTCTCTCTATTTTCGTGTGGTTGCTGATATCCAAGGTGAGTTAGGGTAAAAAATGGCTAAAAGGGGTATTTATAGACCAACCCGCTGCCTCGAACGCCGCGGCGTTGGCTACTGCATGTGAACGCCGCGGCGTTCGTGGATGAACGCCTCGGCGTTCGTCCACTGCTGCTCCAGCCAGTTTTGGTAAACTTCGCATAACTTTCTCTACCAATGTCGGAATTCACTGATTCAAGTTGCTGTAGAATCCTAAAACAAAGATCTACAACTCGCCAGAAGACACTAGGGCCGAAATCAAACGTTAAAGATGACAAAATTGTCTCACAAGTCACCGAATGAGAAAACTCCATCGTAAGACGTCTCTTCCGATGACGTTTTCACCTCCTTCCTTACATATCTGATCTTTGTCTTCAACATAAGAAATGTACCTTTGCCTCTTATCTTTCCATTGGTAAATCAAGTGTGTAATTTGGACATGGGTAGAGAACTCTATTCAATAAACTGTATCACTGCACAGACAGTTTGTATCTTTATGCATGATTTACCTTCAATCCTTGTTCTTTTCCTCCAAATGTTATGTTATTCTATAAAATATGAGAAGACAAGGATCAAAGAATCATATGTGATCAAATTATCAAGGAGATAATCAAAACTAAGTCGATAAACGGGGGAAAACTAGTGTAAAAATAACATATATCAACTACCCCCAAACTTAGCTTTGATCGTCCTCGATCAAATACAATCAAGCACACACATGAAGATTGAAATTTCCATTTTCCAATTCATACACATAAGAGCAAGCATTATACCTTCAAAAACGATTATGAAAAGCTACACGATGCTTTGAACATTCAACAATTTGAAAACCTCACAAAATCTTAGTTTCCATCCCTATATCATGAACTCCCACATCCATATTCATGTCAAGAGCACACTTTAGAAAAGATTATGCAAATCAATTGGAAGGTAAAGACATTGAAACAATTCTATATTCGTTAACCCATCGGTGTGTATAAAGTGCAAAAGTCACAATCAAAAGGTCTTTCCGGCTTGTAACGTAAGGCTAGGTGATGGCTAGGACCGGAAGATATGGATAAAGTGACTAAGTCAAGAGAGCCTATAACTCAAAATCATCAATCTAAATTCGCAAATAGACTACATAAACTTTCACAACTTATCACTTATCCCTTTTTCATTCTCTTTTGCCTTTCAACTTACAACCCCCAAACTTGTTTCTTTTCATATTGGGTTGTACACAGATTTCCAAGCCAAATGATCCAATTGAGTGCCAAGATCAAAGCCTAGTCAAGAGCACATTTTTTTTCTTTTTTTTTTTCATATATATCTCTCTCTCGACTATTTAGCCCATTGCTCAAGTTTTCATTTCATCCCCTTTTTTTACATAATACTTCAAACCTCAAATATCCCAACATGGCCAAAACATCACTATCTAACTCATATACATTCAAATCAAAACAAGGTGACTACCCATATTCAAGTCAAATGATATGAAGTTCTAAACTCTCTTGATTAGGTGCAAGACATTGTTTTTCTTTTAGGGTAGAAGGTGGTTGTCGTGGCTTATGAAATAAAGACGAATGGTGGTTTCTAGTGTGCTTAGCACATTCCATTCTTATCAATACGGCTCAAATCAAGGTCTAGAGATTATGCAATATAGAGAAGGCCAAAATGTAATGCTAACAACAATGAAAGATGGCCTAAATCATTTTATGACTTCACAACATTAAAACACACTTCAAAGTCAACAAAATTGAAAGTCCAAAGTTTTAAATCCTCAAAAAAATCGCATAAGCATGACTAAAAAGGGCTTTCAAGTCACAACATATGACATGTTGACCACAGATAAAGGACTTTGACTTCGAGAGAGTAGAGATATTCAAACGCATTATGCTCTCATGCAAGGGTGCACCAATTCATGAATTCTATATCAACAAGGTTGTACCCCCAAACTTAAATTAAACATTGTCCTCAATGTTCATGAAAGAAATGCAAGGTAAGAGGGATAAGAGATACAACCCTGAAATGGAGAGAAATGGAGGGAGCACGGTGGTGGGCTCATATCCCAGGATCAAACCGTGATCAAAACCTGAAATAAATAATTCTCTAGGAAATCACATCAACAATAAGACAGAAGAGAAAGTAAGCTAAAGACAAAAAGGAAAAGAAAAGAAAAAAAATAAAGTAAAATAAAAATAACGAAGCTTGGGTTGCCTCCCAAGAAGCGCTTGTTTAAAGTCATTAGCTTGACTCTTTTTTTATTTTTCTTCTTCACCCAATACCAGTGGTACCCTTAGTAAACATTTGATCGAGGCCTTGTTTAAACTTCACAGTCTTCTTATCTTTTGTAGCCATTTCTCTCAAGGACTCGCCTACAGGTACGACTTGGTAAACATGATGAATGGTAGAAGAGTGTTTCGTTTCATTAGACAAGTCAAATTTCACCTCTTCTTCTCCAACTTTGAAAGTTAATTTACCATGCTTAACATCAATAATTGCTCCAGTTGTGGCTAAGAAAGGTCGTCCCAAAATAATGGGGACCTCAGCATCGTTGGCTATGTCCAGTATTATGAAATCGACTGGAATGATAAGATTTTTCGCCTTGACCAAAATGTTCTCTAAGATGCCTACAGGGTGCTTGACCGAGCGATCTGCCAATTGCAAGGAGATTGTAGTGGGTTTTAAGTTCGTGAATCCGAGCTCCCTACACACAGATAAGGGCATGAGTGAAACACTAGCACCTAAATCACATAAAGATTTTGAAAAATTCAAATGACCAATAGTGCAAGGTATAGAGAAACTTCCTGGATCTCTTAGTTTTGGCGGAAGCATGTTTTGTAGAATTGTTGCACATTCCACCGTAGTAGGCATCGTATCATGCTCTTCCACCTTTCTTTTCTTGGAGATGATCTCTTTAAGAAATTTAGCATAGTTGGGCATTTGTGATAAAACATCTACAAGGGGAATATCAATACGCAATTGTTTAAAAATATCAAGAAACTTAGCAAATTGCTTATCTAACTTCCCTTTTTGTAATGCAAGTGGAAAAGAGGGCCTTGGTTTGGGTACGGAGGGTTCGGGTGAAGAATTTCCTGAAATAGGGGAGAACGCCGCGGTGTTGGAGGGTTGAACGCCGCGGTGTTTCACTCTAGTAGGTGCAATGGCACGGTGTTCCTTGGGAAACGCTGAGGCATTTGTTCCGGAGTCAGATGCTGCCTCGTTTTCATCCGAACGGTGTGGTGTATCATCCTTTTTACCTCCCAAATCTGAATCGATGAAGTTCTTTCCACTTTGAAGAGTTATCGCATGAAATTGTTCCCTTGGATTTTGCTCGGTGTCACTTGGTAAAGTTCCTTGAGTTCGTCCTGAAAGCATGTTGGCAATTTGGCCAATTTGAGTTTCTAAGTTCTTTAGTGCGACTTCTTGATTTTTTAAGCTTGCTTCTTGTCTCTTGGACATCATTTCTTGAAATTGAAACTTTTGTGTCGCCTCCGTCATGAACTTTTTCCACACATCTTCCATATTATTCTTTTTCTCAATTTGTTGTGGTTGTTGGAACCCCCCTTGCCTTTGAAATGGAGGTTGCTGAAAAACGGGTGGTGGTGGTTTCTCCATATTCATATTTTGGTTCCACGAGAAATTTGGATGATTTCTCCATCCCGGATTGAAAGAGTTCGAGTAGGGATTGTTTTGTTGACGACTTGAATTTTCCATGAAGTTAACACTTTCAACCGAGTTCGGTGCCACACATAAATTTCTTTGTAGGCATTCAAAGTTCGTGTGGTCACCTCCACAATTCTCACAACCGGCTCGAACATGATTCACCGCACCTTGCATGAGTCCTAAAGCATCTAACCTTTTGTTTAGGGCCTCCAATTGAACGGCTACTGTGGAGCTATTCCCAATTTCATACAATCCGGCGGGCTTCTTGGGCAACGTGATTCGTTCGGTTGGCCATTGATAGTTGTTCTCGGCCATGAGCTCAATTAATGCCCAAGCTTCCTCAGGTGATTTGTTCATGATAGTACCTCCCGCGGCGGCATCTAGATTCGTACGGAGATTCGGTCCCAAACCCAAATAGAAAGTTTGAACAAGTGTGGGCACGGCTAACCCATGGTGTGGGCATTTCCTCAAAAGTTCCTTAAAACGCTCCCATGCCTCATAAAGTGATTCCCCCTCATATTGACGAAAGCTGGTGATTTCATTTTTCATTGCGGCCGTCTTACCCGGTGGAAAATACTTAGACAAAAATTTATCCACCATTTGTTCCCAAGTACGGATAGAGGCGGTTGGCAAAGAGTTGAACCATTGTTTAGCTTTATCTTTGAGAGAGAATGGGAATAACCGTAAACGTATGGCATCGTCGGTGACCCCGTTGTTCTTGAAAGTGTGGATAATCTCCATGAATGTTGCTATATGAGCGTGTGGATCATCATGGAGTAAACCGGAGAATTGAACCTGGTTTCCCATCATTTGGATATACCCCGGCAGGATTTGAAAAGTGTTAGCCTCTACCGGTGGTAGAACAATTGGCCCGGCAACTCCTTGAATGTTTGGCATCATATAATCCCTCAAAGGGCGTTGTGGAGGCGCCTCTGGTTGGTTTTGATGGACTCAAAGATTTGCAAGTTCCCGACGAACTGCTTCTTCTAAGATAGTGGGATCTATGTGAATAGGAGGAGGATTTAGATTTGGATCCATTGTGGCTTGATAATGTTGAGACTCTCTTTGTAGTCCTACCCCTCGAGTAAACGTTCGTTCAATTTCAGGGTCCAACTCCGCTAGTTCCACTCGACTAGTACGGGTCATGCACTAACCGAGATCAACCTTGCACAAAGAAAGACACACAAATTAAAAACAAAAGAAATGATCTAAGCTCAGAAAGAATAAGGGAATCTCAATATTAGATAAAAATAGTTATCCCCGACAACGGCGCCCAAAACTTGACACGACAAAATCCTAGCAAGAGAACTAGGTCGCGTAAGTAGTAAAGTGGATTTCTAAGTCCGGGGTTATCGTATCCGCAGGGACAACTATAATCTAAGTACCAAGACTACTATATTACTCAATTCTAAGTTAAATCGGTCGATAGAAAGGTTGATTAACTAATTAATAAATGCTAGAAAATAAACTAAGGCAACATCACACCAAATAAAGGGAGGAAACAATAGAGAGAAGCGATCAAGGCACATGGTTCAACCGATTATGCATTTAGATTGTGATTTAGGTTCTATTGGATTATTAGATTGATTTAGCTAAGGCGAAATTCCTTAACGTACGTACCACCCAATCTCTTAGCATAGCAACCCTACCCTTGGTAACGATTTCCTATATATCTCTATATGAAAACCCGATTAACGAGGATACATTTAAGGTCTAGGAATTCCCCACGTGAATGGAAAGCCACCTAAAGAAACCGAGTCTATCTCTAGTCGGTTTAACTATAAGGTATTCAATGTTTATATCTTCCCTAGGTTATTATCTCTCGATCTCTAACCTAGGCATTTTATCAAACACTTGGTGATCAAGCAAATGTAGCATTGAGATCAAATATTGAATACATAGCTAAAACCAAAATTAATCCAATAAACACCAACAAATCAACAATCAAAATAACATAAATGGCCTATCCATGGCCTCAATCAAACAAGTTTAGCTCATATCATGTCAAAAGTGCAAATATAAATCATACAAGTCATAGGAGATTTGAACAAATTCAAGAAACAAATATGTAAAAACTCCCTAATTCTTGTAGAGATGTGGATTCCTTGTTGAATTCTCCATGTTTTGACATTTAATCTTCTCTTCTAAGCTCTCCCTCTCTCTATTTTCGTGTGGTTGCTGATATCCAAGGTGAGTTAGGGTAAAAAATGGCTAAAAGGGGTATTTATAGACCAACCCGCTGCCTCGAACGCCGCGGCGTTGGCTACTACATGTGAACGCCGCGGCGTTCGTGGATGAACACCTCGGCGTTCGTCCACTGCTGCTCCAGCCAGTTTTGGTAAACTTCGCATAACTTTCTCTACCGATGTCGGAATTCATTGATTCAAGTTGCTGTAGAATCCTAAAACAAAGATCTACAACTCTCCAGAAGACACTAGGGCCGAAATCAAACGTTAAAGATGACAAAATTGTCTCACAAGTCACCGAATGAGAAAACTCCATCGTAAGACGTCTCTTCCGATGACGTTTTCACCTCCTTCCTTACATATCTGATCTTTGTCTTCAACATAAGAAATGTACCTTTGCCTCTTATCTTTCCATTGGTAAATCAAGTGTGTAATTTGGACATGGGTAGAGAACTCTATTCAATAAACTGTATCACTGCACAGACAGTTTGTATCTTTATGCATGATTTACCTTCAATCCTTGTTCTTTTCCTCCAAATGTTATGTTATTCTATAAAATATGAGAAGACAAGGATCAAAGAATCATATGTGATCAAATTATCAAGGAGATAATCAAAACTAAGTCGATAAACGGGGGAAAACTAGTGTAAAAATAACATATATCAAGGTACTTGATACAGGAGTTAAACAAGTTGTTGATTCGGCACCACAGTGTTTGTACTCTATTGCTACACCAGCACTACCTTCAAAATCTATGTGTGGTGAAGTAGATACAACATCACTGGAGCACCTTCAATTCAGCATTGAGATCGCAAAATCCACTCCATCAAATGACCAAGAAAAAACATTAGAAATATTCAAGAATCCAACACCACCTACCATCATATCTCTCGAATTCTTACAAAAGTGTATCAATAACCAGAGAGACAGAGTGGAGGAGGTTGAAGTCAAGGTTTACAACTCTAGTGATCCATTCGATACATATTTGGAAAACCCAAGTGATGCTACGGTTGAGAATGAGAAAATTAGAGGATATCTAAATCACTTGGATATACCACCATTTAAGTTGTCAAAACCAAGTCTATGGAAGTATGGAACAGCCACATTTGAGTTGCAATCATCCATTGATGATCCTTTCTCACTTCCAATTAAACTTTCATCTTTATACTTCAATTATGTATTTTTGAAAGAGACCTTATGCTTACTTCTAATTCTTTTAGGTTGTGTGATAGATATTGGAGGGGAGAAGCCTTTACGCAACTGGAAAAAACATAAAAAGGCTCATCCATAGAAAGTTGGCATTGCTCCTTATGATCCACCATGAGCAGTGCAAGGGAGTCGAGCTAATGACTTAAAACAAGCGCTTCGTGGGAGGCAACCCACGTTTTTCATGCTTTCTTTCATTTCCGTTATTTTTCTTTTGTTTTGTTTTTCTCGTGTTATGTGTTTTTAGTGTTATGATGATGTTTTTTGTCTCTTCTTGTTTTTCTAACTTCACAGATGGCTAGGCTTTATTGTCAGACTCTCCGTCTTGTTGCTCTTTCGCTTTTTGGACATCACTTAGATTCAAACATCAGGGACGTCTTTCCTTCCTTTACTTTACATTTGTATGTTCGCTCATTGGGGACAATGTGCTAGATTAGTTGGGGGGTGGGATAGACGTCCTAATTTTATTGTGATGTGGTGATTTTGTGTAACTTGTACTCATTTGTTAAGTTTCATGCTTGATTTGGGATTAGAAAACTGTGATAATCAATGATTTCATATTCATGATTTGTTACACTTTTGCTTGGAACATGATTCGTTTGAATGTCTCTACTTCATCTAAGATGAAATCATTTGTCGTATTTTATATGTGAAAACCTTTTTAGCCATGCTTATGTGAATTGTTGAGGATTTAAAGCATTGGACTTTCAATTTTGTCAATTTTGAAGTGTGTGTTGAGTTTGCGAAGTCATGAAATGATTTAGGCCATCTTTCATTTTCTTTAACCTTACAATTGGCCTTCACGATACTACATAATCTCTAGACCTTATTTTGAGCTATATTGATAAGAATGGAGTGTGCTAAGCATACTAAAAACCACCATTCGCTTTTCTTTCGTAAGCCACACCAACCACCTTTTAACCTAAAAGAAAGAAAAACAAAGTCTATTTCCCAAGTAAGAGAGCATATAACTTCATATCATTTAGCTTTAATATGGGTTTACGCTTTGTTTTGGGTGTCGAATCTCATAGATTAATGGGTTAAAAGGTGTGTTTGTTCTTGATGATTTTGAGAAATTTTGAGGTCTTGAGTTTATGTGAAATAAAGAGAGGAAAATAAAATGTTGTAAGTTGGCTAAAGAGTTGAGAGATTGAAAGTTACCGAAAAATATATTATGTGAGCTCTCTCTTGACTTGGCTACGAACTGAGCTTCAATGTGATTTATTTGGTTTGGGAATCATTTTTCCACCCCTAGCATCAAAAGAAACAAGTTTTGGGGTTATGAGTTCAAGGGGAAAAGAAATCAGAAAGCTATAAGTGGCGAGATGTGGAGATTTATTCGGTTGATAAGTGAGTGTTTAGCTCGATGATATTGAGTTGTATGCTTTCTTGAGTTTACTCGCTTTATCCATATATTCCCGTCCAAGCCATTACCTAGCCTTACGTTACAAGCCAAAAAGACCTTTTGATCTTGACTTTCACATTTCATGCACACCAATAGGTTAGCAAAGTTTTGAAGTGTTTTAATGTTTTTATTATCTAATGAGTTTGCATAATCTTGTTTAAAGTGTGGTCTAGACATAAAAATGGATTTGGAGTTCATGATTTCGAGATGGATTCGAAGATGTTTGGGGGCTTTCAAATTGTTGAGTGTTCTAGGTAAAGTGTAACTTGTCATAATCATTTTCGAGGGTCTAATTCTTTTACGTGCTTGATTATTGACACATGAACCTTTCAAGATCCCAAACCAAGTTGTAAAATCTGAACTTATGAGTACTTGTTCGCCATTTAGTGATCGAGACGATCATAGCCTAGTTGGGGGGTAGTTGATAAGTCCATATTTTACAGTATTTTATGCCCCATTGTGATATGATTTGATCGTTACTTTGATCACTTTTTATCCCTCATAATGCTTTGATTGGTATAGATTTTGTTTTGTAGGATACAAGTTGATTTACGCATGAAAGACGAGAAAGGAGATCCAAATTGAGCTTGAAATTGAAGAAAGAAACAAAAGAAGATAGTTGATGAAAGATTTTACACAATGCTCATATAGACACGAGATTTTCGTCAACTTAAAAGCCTAATCAGATTAAGGTTTCTTCTCCAATATTGTAGAGCATTGTCTTAGCTTCACGTAGCAACTTGAATCAACTCAATCCGACATTTGTAGAGAGAGTTATGATCAAAATACGAAAACTACGAATTCAGCGTGAGACGACCGCGGCACAGGACCGCGGTCTTGATTCGAAAAAATGCTTCGCACTTTTTGTGCCGCGGCACAGTGCCCTGCTGCCCTATTTTTTATATCCGCCATTTTTGGTCTTTATAAGGCATTCTTCACTTACCTAAAGGCTAGACATGCTCTAAAACACCAAGGGGGAGCCATGGGAAGTCCTAAGGAAGCTTGAAGAGCCATCATCATCCTCATCATCATCATTTTCATCATCAAAGCTTGGATTCACACTTTATAATAGGGAGTAATTCAACTCTTTCTCTTGATTAGTATTTCAATTATGTCTTGTAGAGTTGTTGAATCACTTGTTGTTGTAAGTATGAGCTAAGTATCTTTGTGGTTGGGTTATGTGAATACTTTGTGATGTTTTGTGTTTAATGAATCATTAATTTCCGGATTTATTACATTCTTGTTACATGTTTGATTTTATGCTTAATGCTTTCACATGAATGATCACCATGTGTTTGATATAATGCTTTGTCTTGAGACCGAGAGGAGATAGATAAAGGGAGATCGAAAAATCAAACATCATAACGTAACAATTGACTAGAGATAGAATCGATTGCGTTGTGTGGCTTTTTGTGATAAGATGACCCGATTGAATGTAGGATCTTCGTAAACAAGGAATTCCTTTGAACCTAAATGCATGTTTGTTAATTCAATCTTTACTATAGAGATATAGGAAGTTGTTAACTAGTATACGCTTGTTATTTCAAGAGATTGAATAATAAATACATTAGGGGGTTTCGCCATAACAAGAACGTTCTAAGAATCCGGATAATTGAGAGTTCATGAACATAGAATAGAACATAGTAGGATCATAACCCAATCACCTCTTTCCATTCGATTTATTATCTTGTTTATCACACAGTGGTCTTTGATTATTTTCATAGTACAATCAGCCATCATCTTATAATTTGATTTAGCTTAGAGTTAGATAATATAGCAATTACGAGCATTGAATCCAATAGTCCCTGTGGAGACGATACACCCCGGGCTAAATAGTCTACTTTATTACTTTGCACGACCTAGTATACTTGCTAGGATTTCGCGTGTCACCTGCATAGAAATTTCCTACCATTGTACGAAGACAACCATCTCTTAAGTTATTAATTCTCTTATCCATTATAGATAAATGTAATGGAGAATTAACACCTTCTTTGAAAGTTGCTTTAATTACTACTTCAATGGTTCCTATATGGATCCATTTCATAGTAACCGCGACTTCTTTTTTGAGCCGACTTAATTCCTCCAGAATTTCTTCCTTCATAATAAGTTGCGTATCGATCACATTACCGGTTAATTCCATAGGGATTGCAAACTCCCCTGAACTCAGCTTGTATATGATGTTATGCTGCCTTTGATTTAATCCTATTTGATTTAGGATTCGGCAAATTCCACTAACTCTGAAACCATCATATGGTCCAAGGTTAAAGTCTTGCCTCATTATTCTTTCCATGGTTTTATCTGAAATAGATGACCTTGAAAAGAATCCTGATAGGTTATCCGAGGTTTGGATCCTATCTCCCTCGTTGAAGATTTACTTATTCGGTTGAAGTTCCATCAGAATCACTTTCTATTTCCTCCTCGTAGACACTTTCATCTGAGGGTACACTTTCGAATTGGTAAACTAGTACCAAGTCTCTGTAGAACATTGCATCTAGTATGCTAGTAGTGGCTTCAAATTGTTTTAATTCACCACTTTTTTGCGGACAATCTGGTGAAATGTGGCCACGAGCTCCACATGTCCAGCAGTTACAATCTTTGAAACTTTCATTTGTCCGGGTGTGTGCCCGTATAAAAGGTCGTCTTGTGGGAGTTTTTTTGTTGGATTTTCGAGATCCTTGGGAAGACACCCTTGTCGGTCCAGATCTTTGGCCAGATTTATAAGATCGGGCTTAGATTTTGACCACCGAGACTTTCTCCTGATAGAAGATCGCCTTTTGTTACTGATGTTATCAGATCATTCATATTGCTTTCTCTTCTTTCTTTGCTCTATTGATTCGCCAATAATTGTTGGAAAATCATTATTGTCACAACAAAGAGGGGTTTTCTTAATTTTTCCTCTTGGCCTTTTCATGTTCTTTTGGATAGAGGCTTGGTGACACCAGTCTTTTAGTTTGTCTTTCAAGAAAGACACTCGTCTAGCGACTATATCAATTTGCCCTTCTGGAACCTTGTAGGAGTGGATTAACATTTCCCTTTAAGGACTGCAATTTTTTGCAAAAAACATGGGTGCAGCAATTTCTGTATTGACATCCGCATGGAAGAAATATTTTCTTAACCAATAGACACTACTACAAAAATGACCTATGACAGCGATTTTCAGGGAACCGCTGTGGAAAACACAAAAAAAATAAAAAAAATAAAGGACCTGTGACAGCGGTTCTGGAAGAACCGCTGCCACAGGTGGCAACTGTGGCAGCGGTTCCGCCACGAGTGCCACAGCGGTTCTGTTTTTTTTTTAATTATTTATTGCCCTGTCATGATAGTGCCTGTACAGTATTTCAACTAACAACAAAACATATTCAACATAAACAAACATCACCCCAAACTTCAATATTACCATCTCTTTCCTCCAACAATAAAATATTATAATCTCCAACAAAATGTACAATCAACTAATTAAATTACTAATGACCTTACGAAATGCAATAAATCAAATCTCAATTTACAACAAGTCACAATGTACAAAAACTACATTACCTAATTCCTAAGGAGCTGCTAAGAAAATGTAACGTGCAACTTCGCAGCGTACTTCATCAATTTGCTCATCAGTATAGAAGGATTGACAATCCTTAAAGTACTGCAAGATATATGTATATATATAGAGATTAATTGCAAAGTGAAATAACATTTCAATTACCTACCAAAGGTTTAATAATTTCAAAAGTAATAGAATTAAGTATATATATAAGGATTATGTATAACGCTGTTGGGATTATAGATAGTCCGTGACTAATAATCTCTTTCAAACGAAATAGCCACAATCCACCTCGTTGGTCTGCCGGGGGCACTACAAAAGCAATCAAAATTACGTTGTATTAGAAGACGAACTTCTATACGAATATATAATCTCATGAAACTAGAAAACGCTAACCTTTATAGTAAACCATTTACAGACCGAGTTTTTGGATTTGTTGGATTGGTTGTTGCGGTTTGCACGAAATATGTGCACAACTCTATAAAAAAATATAAAAAACAAGAAAATATGTTAAAAATAAGAAATTATGTGAAATAAATACAATTTAAAAAAATATTAAATGTAATGGATACATTGATTGAATGAAAAACTCACTGATTGAATTTTAGTATCATATCATCTCGGTATTGCGGCACACCATGCACAGAATCCAGATAGTAAACAATCTCTTTAAATGGATCAATTGCAAGCAACAACCAATGACCCCTACAAAGCATTCAAAAGATAAGTTGAAAATTTGTTTTGCGTAGCTAGTTTTACAAATTAAAGTCGAGTCTTTAGTAGCTCACCCGGTGTTGTAAGGTGCAAGAAATAACATATTCTGTTGTGCACTCTGTATCATAACACGTGCTATGTACTGCACTTGTTGAACTGACGGGTTTGTTTGAGCAGCTATGAAATGTGGGCTAAGGAACCTGAAACTTGTTTCTTTCCCTTCGGGGATCACGTAGTTAAACCACAAACACCTAAATTGAGCATAAAAAATGAATTTCGAGTAACGAAAATAATCGTAGTTTAGATGTAATAAAATAATTAAAAAAGGTACTTTATGTACGCTATAATGATAGAGGCTCCTATCTCTTTTCTATACAGAAGGTGACAGATCTCCTCCTTTCCAATGAACTCTGGGAATGAAAAATTCATAATGGCTTCGTCCATGTATATATTGATCTAGGCACCAATCTTCATCATCTTCGTGTACTTTCCCAGAAATACAAGGTCATTAAGGAGTCCATCTAGTTGAAGATCTGCACATATGTCTACTTCACCTGCAGGCTCGGCCACTTGAGATTTTCCTTTGACAGCTGACCGCTTCGACGTCCCTGACTTACGGTTTCCAGATGATTTGGATTGTTTAAGCAAGAAAATAAAATATGAATGTTACACACCAAAGTATATTTAATAACCTCAAACAAATTGTTATAATTTATTAATGACTAGCTTTTAATTACATACCGGTGCAGCAGTGACAATGACAAGACTCGATGGCCAAGCAACAAAGGTACCCAGAGCATGAGAAATGGAGAATATTTCATCATTGAGAGGGACGGGCAGGAGTGTATTAGCCTCAACTGCAGTGTCAATGCGCACTTTCACATTGTTGGTGGCTAATTGACAGTTGTGAAGTGTTCTATCAGTCTTTGATCGATTGTATAGCTGTCTTTTAGCCACCACACGATATCATGGAGATGAAAGTGCTAATTGACATGGAGTGATACCCTACACACACACACACACACATATATATATATATATATACAACATTATATTAGAAAGTTTTGTATGATTTACAGAAATAAAGAGTCGCAAGTTGTATGATTAATAAACAAGTTCAAATTTTTACCTCAGGAAGCATCTTATAACCTGGTTCTGGGCTGCTATCTTTCAACGAAATCACGTCATCTTCATGTGGCTGACGCGAGTTAGGGGCTTTCAAAACATCAATTCGTTGTTGCATGGCAACCATAGTTTCGGAGAGGTTTTTCACTATGTTTCTCAAGTTTTCCACCTCCTTTTCTGAAGCAGGCTTTGGATCCTTAAAATAGTCTCTTTGTGAGACCCCAAAGCCAACACCCCTAACGCGACCCGGATGCTCTTTCCTTTTAATGGCTTTAGCCAATAGGTCATCTCGACTCGTCTCATTTCCACTATGGCTAGTGCCCTCTTGTGAAATGCTCTCCTGTAATGATATATTTTTAAAAATTAAAAGAAATAGTGAACATTTTGATTGGACAATAGTATTTCAAAACAAACATAAAACAATTAATAGAGCTAAAATTGCCAATAACTCACCATTTCATTCACCACTCTTCTAACATTTTCATTATCAATTTGATTTGTCGCATCGGAACGCGCAACCCTCCACACGAGTGCTCGTGTCACATCTGTACAATCGAATCCCGCATCTCTTCTTTTATTTCTCTATCTTTTCATTAAAAAATATATGTATGCATTAACATAGAATTATTATTAAAAAAATTGTAAGGATTCACTGCTAAATGAACTACATACCTCCATTTGCTCCACAACAGCATGTCCAAGACTCCCTTTCCGGTAAGGATATTCAGGGTCCTTTGCTCTTTCCTGATTGTCCATACTTATTTTCTGTTTATTACATTATCAAATTATTAGCTAAATATAAACGTAATAACCAACAAATGAAACTGTAAATTAAAATGACTAGCTACCTGCCAAGGTTCACCTAAGCGAACCCCTAAAAATGCCGCCCAATCGGCTTGGGATATCTCATATTGTGGAGGTGGGTTTACATTAACGTTTCCATCATCATCTCGCACATACTTTCTGCTTATGTAGTTCCTGAAGTTACGTGTTAGCCTCCCAGCTTCTGCTAGTACGTACTTTTGTCGACTTTCGTCAATATCAAACGCCAACTACAAAAAACAAACAATAAAGTATATATAAAATTACAATTTAGAGAATATGATAATACATTAACACTTACAAATATGATAATATCCAAATTACCTTCATCTCATCCCAAATGTTTTTTTTTGTTGCTGACGGGACTTTTCGCCAATTACTCATGGCAATCAACACCTTCTGCCGAACCTGCACGCCTATATACCCAATAAATATTGATTTGTTAGGATTAACTGGCTGACCTCTGTCATTCCAGCCGACAGGTAGCCTTATGCCTTTACTTCTGGCATTGATAACTTTTTTCATAGCCGTGACACCTCTCCGTATCTCCTTCTCATGACCGCTATCTGATCCATATACATCATCATCGGGAAAACTACCATCAGGATTTGAAGCCATCGACCTACAAAAGACAAATAATACAGAAGTTAGATTCATATAAATTTGGCAGATTCATTTGGCAATAATAATTTTCAAATAGAAGTAATAAATACAGAAGTTAGATTCATATAAATTTGGCAGATTCATTTGGCAATGATAATTTTCAAATAGAAGTAATAAATCACAAAATAAACAAAATTATCCTAAACCACAAAATATACAAAATTTAATCCTCAATTAAACATAATTAACCTCCAGCTAAACCAAATTAACCTTAAAATCAATCAACCCCCTATTTCCCTTAAATTTTTCACAAAAATTGGCAAATCTCAAGAATATAAATTTTCTAGCAACTAAGTATAAATATTGAAATAAGTCTATCATACAATTAGAAAATAAACTCAAATACCTTTCATCGTTTTCTTTTTGTCGTTGGCTTAGCAGTCTTTTGCTTCCCATCGGTACGACCATTTTTCTTAGTACGGCGACGAACTGACGGATTAATCCATATCCCCTCTTGGTGATCTTGTCGCATATACAATTCATCATCACTTATATCCAAGTCATCATCACTATCAATTGATTGTGAATCACCTAATGAGATAGGGTTTTCTCCATCATCTTCACTTTCTTCATAATCAGCATCAATACATGTATTTTTGTTTGCCGATAAAACAATGGACCACCTCTTATCAATAGAATCGGTAACAAAAAACACTTGTTTAGCTTGTGACGCTAAAAGGAAAGGTTGATCTTTGTATCCCACCCTTTCAAGGTCTACTCGAGTGAAGCCTATTTCACTATTATCGACACCATGTTTATTGTCAACCCACCTACACCCAAATACAGGCACCCGAAACCAACTATAATCAAGCTCCCATATACGTTCAATCACCCCGTAATATGATAAATCGACATAGATAAGATTATTATCTTTCGCACTTGAGATATGCATTGCTTGAGCTACAAGACTCACACCACTATTCTGCATTGTACTTCGTTCATCTTGGTCTTTTGTATAGAATGTGCGACCATTTATACGGTAACTTGAATAACAAAATACTAGTCTGTCCGGACCCATCGACAGTCGTGTCAATTCATCTGAAACTGAAAGCTGTTAAGAATTTCATGTTAGATGTTTTGATGATGACAATTAGGATTCCATGTTAGACCCCAAGAAATGTTAAGTATAAAAGCTTTCGAAGAACAAATGTTTAAGCGCCTGAAAGCTCGTGTTTTTATACTAGGCTTGTATTTTTATCTTTATAGAGTTTAGACTAAGAATGTGATACTAAATCACTAGAAGAGTTCTGTGTGAGTCTACCAAGTGATGAACTTGAAGATCAAGCGTCTGAAGAAACAGTAAAGATAAAGATTAGTCTCAAGCGTCCGTCAAACGCTAAAAGACTATCCCAGGTTACGATCTCAGCGCTCAAGATTTGTTATGAACCTTAGACCAAGTACTTAACACTAAGTCAATGATAGAATTCTGAGTGAGTCTATCAAAGATAAAGTGAAAAAGTCAAGCGTCTAAAAATTGGGCAAAGATTATGACCTTTCTCAAGCGTCTAATTAACAAAGAAGGCTACTTTCAAAAAGGCTAAACTCCAAAGGCTCAAGTGTCTAGTTCTCCAAGCGTAACCTGAAGATTCAAATCCAAGTTATCAAAGATGCATGAATCAACGGAAATTATTCCCAAACGGAAATAAGACAAGATGCATCAAAAATTGGATAAGTGCTCTTAAAATATAAGCACTACAACTTATGGGCAAGCCATATCTTTGACCGAGACTGTCAGATTTATGAAACCAAGACCATGCCTAACCAATTAAATATACCCAAAGTTAGGATTGTCAGAACTCATGGAATGTTTAGGGAAACGAGATTCCAACCATGTCCAACAGACAAAATCTCAAAACAACCTATAAATAACCTTTTCAGTAAAAGTGACAAAGCAATACACATAGATAAACATCTGGACGTAAAAACAAGAAAAGGGTCCAAAACTTTGCTGAATTTATTTTGAGAGAAAAAGCTCATAAACTCCAGAGCCGAAATCCTTTAAGCTTCTCAAATACATTCCTAGACACTTACCCATATTTCAAACCTCTTTTTAAGAAGAACCTACACTACTATTGAGATATCTCCAAGTTGTTTGAACTTTCCAAAAACAAACAAACCCGTGACCAAAACCATCAACACCTTTCATCTAAGTGAGAAAGCTTGTTGACTTACAAGCAATATTTTTGTGTCAAAGAAGCTTGTGGAAGAAGATCTCTGTTGGAGCTGAAATCTGTGTGACCAAGGAGTTCCGAGATCAAGCGTAACTTGCACCATTTCTGAGTGAAAGAAGCAAGGGGATAGAAGGTCTTTAGTGGAGCTGAAATCTGTGTGACCAAGGAGTTCCGAGATCATATCCAATCTCCCTCTATTTTGTAGAAGTCTCTGTGTGACTCTTCGATAATCATCATAGTGGAAAACCTCCCTGATAAAAGGAGAAGAAGGACGTAACTGGGATTACATCACCCAGTGAACCTTATAAATATCCTGTGTCATTTACTGCTTTAACTATTTACTGTTTTATTGCTTTACTATTCATATTGCATATACTTTGATAAAATACCAAAGCAACTAAGCGACTACTTTTGATTAACAAACCGAACGCTAAGCTATAAAATACTTCCGCTGTGCTAACCCTGATTTAGTGACTAAACTCTGCCCTACTTTGGCAAGCGTTGAAATCACCAAGTCTAAGTTAACTTTTCCCAAGCGCCTGAAACTAGCGCTTAAGTCATTATCTCTCAAGCGCCGCACCCAGCGCTTAAAGCTTTTCGAGCGTTCAAATACTTCAAAGTGATACGAATTTTTGGAAGTCGAAAAAGACTTCAAGGTCTATTCAACCCCCCCCCCCCCTTCTAGACCCTTTCGTATACCACTTGGGACCAACAAGTGGTATCAGAGCGGTTGAAGTTGAAACCTAAGCGTTTCCAAGCGTAACTGCTTGTTCAGATCTATTTTTTTTAAAAAAAATAAAAAGTTGTCCCTTTAAAATTACTTTAAACTTTTCATGGCATTCTCTAAAGTTCCCAAGTTGACCGAGTCAAATTATGATTCATGGAAGGTCAAAGCGTTTACTTATTTGTGTTCATGTGATGATGAAATGTGTGATATCATTTCAGATGGGCCAATCAAAATATACAAAGTTATCACCAGAGCGCCCGAAGCCATAGAAGAAACACCTGACGGTTATGTGGAGAAGCCCAAACAAGAATGGTCCACCGATGAGCGTCGACGAGCCAATCTAGACAATGTCGGTCGGAATGCGTTATACACAGCCATTGGTGACAATGACAACTTATTCAACAAAGTCAAATCATGCAATACAACTAAAGAAATTTGGGATAAGTTGGCTACTATTTGTGGTGGCTCAGCACAAATCAAGGAACCACTGAATTATGTCATCCCCTTTCTTATGATGAATTACTTGACACGCTTTTAAGCCCATGGGACTTATGCTATGGATTCAAAAACTTGACACGCTAATACCTAACGTGCTTTTAATAGCAAGTGCACTAGTCGTGTGTAGTAATAAAAGTGGACAAAATAAGTCCGGGTTGTCGAACCACGGAGACTTGAATTTTAGTTTATGATTAATGAAAATGGACAAAAGTAAATTGCAATAAAACGAGTAAGCAAGTGAAGAACCAAAGAGAAACGAACTATAGATTAAATCTCACGTATGATAAAATGACTAAGGCACATGCTACAACCGAATCTACTCGTCAATATAGATGAGCTACTCTTCGAATTATTAGACTCCTATTGCTTTGGTGGAAATTCCTTAGATAATTATTACCCGATGTCTCGGCACATAATAATCCTATGATTAATTGATGGTTCTCTAAATATGTCTATCCGAGAATCTAATCAATAACCACGCATTAACGTTCTAGAGTTTCCCCGGATAAATCCGGCTAACCGCACCCGGAAATCTTTACCTATGTCTAGGGGCAATTCCACATTAGTTTCGGATGATGAGTTGATTCCATTGAACCCTAATCTATCTTCTCTCGAATGACTAGACTAGGCAAGATAGCAAGCATATGGTGATCAAGCACATGATTGTAATAAAAGCTCAAAATCAACACACAAAGCAATATGAGAATTAATACGAAAATTCACTTCACATATATTGATTCATAAATTGGCTTTCACATGGCCTTAGTTCTACAATATTAGCCTCTCATCAAGGCCTTAAGAAAATCTAATACAAACATATACATACTCATGGAAATAAACATGTAAATGCAAGTAATTAAAACTCCCTCAATTGATTGATGATGGATCCTTGCTTTTGAACTTCAATCCTTAACTCCTCTCTCTTTGTTCCCCTCCAAAAGTGATGAAGAATGGTGATGAATGATGATGGGTGAAGAGTAATGGCCAGCTGCCTCCTCCTCCAAGCTGTGATCGGTCAAGAGTGAAGAAAATGGCTTAAGAAGACAAGAAACTGCTGGGCTCCCTAGTGTGTGTCTCCCCTAGTGTGTCCTCCACTACTCTAAAGTGTGTAGTATAAAATTCCATAAAGTAGATCTACTAAGAAACACACTTATGACATCCCCTCCATACATGTGATGACCTCTTGGCTTTAAATGTTCCATTCCCCCATCAAATGATGATCTTTTGGCTGAAAGGAATCAAAACTCGGGTGTGGTCACGCCTAGGCGTGGGCATTACGGCGCTTGGGCGCCGCTGACAGAATGCTGAAATTAAATGCAATGTGTCCTGCGCAGAAATCGTATTTCATTCATAACTCTCTCCACGAAACTCCGATTTGGATGCTTCTAGTCCTCATTTGAAGCTAACACATAGTTCTACAACATTGTAGAAGGGAACTTCATCCAATTCGGTCTCTAAACATACGGTAATAGCGCTCGAACGTGGAAACTGGTGCAGATACGGCGCCTAGGCGTGGATAGGACGGCGCCTAGGCGTGGACAGCAGAATGTTGACGTTATTTGCATCTTGTCCGGCGCCTGGGCGTGGTAATACTGGCGCCTGGGCGTGGACGACAGAAGCAAATTGGCCTGAACTTGTTTTATACGTCGTTTTTTGCCTCGTTTCTTCGTATGCTCAAATTTATCACCTGTAATCACTTAACACCCCGCTTAAACGCAAATGTGGCATGATTTTGTCAATAAATGAATCCATAGCATAAGTCCCATGGGCTTAAAAACACGTAAAAATGCCTCTTATCAACACCCCCACACTTATCAATTGCTCGTCCTCGAGCAATAAGAGTTCTAAGATAAGGAAACATCATCAATCAAAGAGAGAAACAAAAAGAAAACTTCCTAACTCACTTTCGTGGAGTAAACGGTTGCATTTAGCGAATGCAACAAGCCTTTGAACCTTTGAGTTACCTCAAAGGACGAGTTATAGTCTCGTGAAGGTTTGCAGACGATATACCCACAAAATCAAAAGATTTTCAACCCCGATCACTCAACATAAATTACAATGATTAATAGCACACAATGGTATGAATTCATCTGTTTAAGCTCAAATTATAAATATATACATATCACACACTTGCTCATGTTACGCCTTAACATTGAAAAGATCATCCTAAGGGTGTAGTGTAATAAATCTCAAGTATTATAGTCAAGTGGCATTCTTACCACTTTTCAAGCATTAACCCCATATTTATCAACTTTTGATTATTCACATGGTACGAGAATTGAATACAACTTCATAGCCACTTAAAAATTCATCACTTCATTCCACTTTCGGCTTTAACTTATGTACTTTCAACTCGAAACATTAGAGGCTAGACCATGTGCAATGTTTGATCCTTTTAGGCTTTCAATGACACCCTTGTAACGAGCTTTAGGCCAATAACTCCTAAACCAGACGGCTTTCGGGTATCAAATGTAGAGACATTCCTAAGGGCTTAATCGCTCGAGTGTCAAAGGCCACAAAATCAAACTAGGTCCTTATTCACTTAACACTTGCATTGGCTTGAGCTCTAGCTCAAATTAGCTTAATAGTACAGTATTCTAGGCATGGTGCTCTTTGCCCCCAGTATCTATTAAGCCTGACTTTTTCAGTCATACCAATGTTCAACCTCTTTTTATTATTATTAAGCACACGAAGTTAACGTTCTCAACTCATAACACATGTGAAAATTCTAAGTTGATATTTCCGGGATCAAGCCTTTAAGTGTTTCAAAATGGTTGCCCACTCAACTCCTCTACCCTCGATTTATGTGCATATGTGAATCATCTTAAGGTCAATCTAGTCTAGTTAGGGTCTCACAAACAAGGAATTGCGTGTATAGCCATTAAAAACCAAATTGAAAACCAAATTGATAGAGAATGCATACCATGTATTCACGTTAACCATGCTCAATTCATCAAGTGACGGGTTGAAATTCTATCCAAAAAAAATAAAATAAAAAAATAAATAAAAACATTCACAAAATGCACAAGCTCACATGTAGATGTGTGCCATCCCCCAAACTTGGACTGAGTTATCTAAAACACCCCCCCAAACTTAACATGAACATTGGCCCCAATGTTCGAAAGAAAATAAGGGTAAAGTACACATCACCTTATGGGAGCTGAAAAGCAAACCCGAGTCCACTTAAGGCAATCGAGTCCAAGGATGGCAATCACTGTGTCGATCACTACATAGGTAAAAAAAAATGCTAGCCATACAAAGCATCAAACATTGGATAGAATAGAAGAAAACAAAACGAGACGAACAAAAACGAGAAACATGCATGGAAAGAAAACATCAAGCATCCAAACATAAAACATAAAATATCCAACAACCCAACAAAAGATAACCAAAAAAAAACGAAACATGCATGGAAATAAAACAAGATAAGCCTAATCTGTAGTGCCAAAACGGTCAATGTAGTCCTCATCCGTTCCGCCGAGATCATCCAAATCAATCAACGGGCTACCCTCATCATTATGAGCCTCATCATCACCTCCTACAGGAACGAGAGCACCTGACTCGTGCAAATCTGCGGGCTGCTGAGGCGGGGGGTGCGGGTAAGGTGGAGGAGTAGAATAATCAAATGGCCCCCGACCGACAAACTCATTATGCTCGACAAGAAGCTGACGGAAATAAGCACAAGTGTCGGACATGACCACCCTCATCTCATCTCGCAACTCATCCCTCAATTCATCCTTTAGTTGTCTAATGGCTGCGGCATCCATAGGTGGGAACTGGGAAGAACTAGTAGACCGGGAAGAAGACGGGCGAGGCCTCTTGGAAGCGGCCTGCGGTGGGGGAGCCTGTTGGTCATCAGCGACCACAGCGAGATAAGAACCCGGGAGCTCTGTACGCTCCATAGGAAGTATCGGAACCCTAGCAGCTTTGCATAAAACTGTGATCAGCGACGGGAGAATGATGGGATTCTTCCGAGTGGGCCCTTCGCCCTTTTGCTTGGCCAATTCTTTGTCAATCAACGGCCCTAACTCATTCTTCAACTTCCTAAAGTGATCCGTCAAAGACTTGTGGATCACCCGGGCAAAGTCCACAGCTTTCTTGGACATAATAGCATAGATGAGGGTGGCCCGTTCCTTGTTTGCCTCTGACCGATTGGTACTCGGTATTAAATTGAATCGGATGAAGTCGAGCCAGAAAGCAGCCTCGGGAAGTAGAGCCCTACGGGGGACATGAGCTTCTCCGGGTACCCACTCCCAACCCTCTCGGGCAATAACCCGCAAAATATCCGACAGGCTAACCCGGAGGCGCCCTGCATTGTAAAGAGTGGTGAACTCGCATGTCTGAGGGGTGGGGGTGCCTATGCTCTCCCTAATCTGTCTCAACTCATAATCGACATGTTTGCCCCGTACCAAAAGGGTAGTCCCCAGCCATCCTCGCGTCTCAATCTCATCATAAACCCCGGAGCTGAAGAATTCCAGGACCCAAGGAAGACGGATGGCCTCGGGCTTTTGACAGAAAAACTGTAAGTGATGGAACTGTATCAATTCGTGCACAGAGGGCTGTCCCCGGGTGGTCAAATAGTGCTCCTTAATAAGGGTGCGGGGGGTGCTCAAACTCTGACACATAATTTGGACTTTGGAGTTTTCGAAACGGGTATTATCGGGAGTCTCGGGCTCATTAGCGGAACCCTCACCCACTTTTTTCTTACCCTTGGACGGTTTGTTGGTAGTTCTCGTCATTTGCAACAACAATGGTTAAAATTATCTCAATTTCTCAACTACTCAAATCAACCCGAATGCAACCAACCCAACACAACAATCGTCAACGCCCAACAACACAACAAAATCAGAGAGCAACCCACAATCCAGCAACAATATATCACAAATTAAACAACAACAAACCACAAATCGACAACAACCCACAAATCGATGACAACCCTCTAATCCAATAAATTCCTCAAATGCAACAAAAAACCCACAATCGGACGAAGCCCCAAATAATCCTCAAAATATAACGTAAGGCACCTACTCGTCGGCTATGAATCGGAAATGGAAGAAGGGTAAAGCCAAAACTCACCTTTTTTCCCCAAAATTATCGCACCGAGTCGGATGTGAAAGAGGAGCCACTGTGCAGCGAGTTATGTTGATGGAAAGTGGCGGTGAAACACGGTGGAAATGGCCGGAAATGGTGAGAGTGTCGCCGGAAATCGCGTGGGAGAGGAGTTGTGAAGAGTTTGTGAAGGATTTTGACCGTTTTGACCCACAGATATGTTTAAATCAGAAACGGGCGCCTAGGCGCGCGACACAGCGTACCTGGATTTTTGAGTGAAACTTTCCGCGCCTAGGCGGGAGTTTTTCGGCGCTTGGGCGGCCCTTTCAGAAACATGTTGAAACACATAGGCGCTATGGGCGCCTAGGCGCGCGTCGATAGGCGCCTAGGCGGGCTCTTCAGAAATATTATGTAAAGAATTTCCATTTCCTGTTTCAAAAGGGGAAAGACAAAACACTTAAAACACAAACTAACAAAGATTTAAGACTAGAAAATAAAGCAACAAACGGGATAATAAGAGAAAAAGAAAAGGAAACGGAAAGAAAACATGGGTTGCCTCCCAAGAAGCGCTAGTTTAGAGTCATTAGCTCGACTGAAAGCGAAGAATCACGAAGGGTCCGCGAGGATGAAGGACTCTTTGTCTCTCGGTCCATCCATCCCTAAGTAAGGTTTTAGACGTTGAGCGTTGACCAAGAAAGTATGTCCTTTATCTGTTGTAAGCTCGACGGCGCCGGATGGATAGACATGGGAAATCAAAAATGGGCCCGACCATCGAGACTTAAGCTTCCCGGGGAAGAGTCGGAGTCGAGAGTTGTATAGCAACACCCGCTCTCCCTTGTGGAATTCCCGGGGGAGAATATGTTTGTCATGCCACATTTTGGTCCGCTCCTTATAGAGTTTTGCGTTCTCATAGGCAAGATGACGCCATTCTTCGAGCTCGTTGAGTTGTAGCAAACGTTGTGTACCTACACGTTGAGAGTCAAAATTTAGAAACTTAATGGCCCAATAAGCACGATGCTCAAGTTCAACGGGCAAGTGACATGTTTTGCCAAAAACAAGACGATACGGGGACATGCCAATTGGGGTTTTATAGGCGGTCCGATAAGCCCAAAGAGCATCATCCAATTTAAGGGACCAATCCTTTCTTGATGCGTTGACAGTTTTTTCTAAAATACGCTTAATCTCCCTATTCGAGACCTCCACTTGGCCACTAGTTTGTGGGTGGTATGGGGTCGAAATTTTATGCTTCACCCCGTACTTGGTCAATAAAAGTTCAAACTGCTTGTTGCAGAAGTGGGTGCCCCCGTCACTAATGATGGCTCGGGGAGTTCCAAATCGAGTAAAAATATGCTTCTTCAGAAAACGAGTGACAACCCGAGCATCATTAGTAGGCAAGGCCACGGCTTCCACCCATTTGGAGACATAGTCTACCGCAACAAGGATATATTTATTTGAACAAGAACTGGGGAAAGGGCCCATGAAATCCACACCCCATACATCAAACAACTCACACTCTAACATGCTATTTAAGGGCGTTTCATGATGTTTAGAGATGTTCCCCATTCGTTGACAGCGATCACAAGATTTGACATAATGATGTGCATCTTTAACAAGAGTAGGCCAGAAGAAACCTGATTGGAGGATCTTAGCTACCGTTTTGGAGGGCCCAAAATGGCCACCCACCGCCATATCATGACAATGAGATAGGATAGCATGCACGTCCGTTTCGGGTATGCAACGTCGAATTAAGCCATCTGCACAAACTTTGAATAGAAAGGGTTCGTCCCAAAGATATTGCTTCACATCAAATAGAAATTTCTTCTTTTGATGAAAAGTGATATCCGGGGGAAGACGGCCCGTAACAATGTAATTGGCAAAGTTAGCATACCAAGGTGAAATTTTGTCAGAAATAGCAAGGAGGTGTTCATCCGGGAATTCCTCACGAATTGGTATCTCATCTAACGGATCATTCACTAGCTCTAATCGTGAGAGGTGGTCGGCTACTACATTTTCGGTGCCTTTCTTGTCTTTTATCTCTAAATCAAATTCTTGGAGTAACAAAATCCACCTAAGAAGTCTTGGTTTAGCATCTTTCTTGGCAAGCAAATATTTTAAAGCCGAATGATCGGTGTAAACTATCACTTTGTTTAGCACGAGGTAAGAGTGGAATTTATCGAATGCAAAGACTATGGCTAGTAATTCTTTTTCCGTGGTGGCATAATTCAATTGTGCATCGTTAAGAGTTTTACTAGCATAGTAAATGGTTCGAAATACCTTCTCCTTCCTTTGGCCAAGGACCGCTCCAACCGCGGTGTCACTCGCATCACACATCAACTCGAATGGTAAGCTCCAATCGGGGGGTGACATGATAGGGGCGGAAACTAAGCGTTCCTTCAAATCAAGAAAGGCCTGCATACAAAAGAATTGAAATCAAAAGGTGCATCTTTGACAAGCAAATTAGACAACGGTTTCGCAATTTTAGAGAAATTCAAGATGAATCGCCTATAGAAACCGGCATGCCCGAGAAAACTCCTAACAGCTTTGACCGAAGTGGGCGGGGGAAGTTTTTCAATGACCTCAATCTTGGCTTGGTCCACTTCGATCCCTTTTTGAGAGATCTTGTGGCCAAGCACAATCCCCTCCCGGACCATTAAATGACATTTTTCCCAATTCAAAACAAGGTTGGTTTCCTCACAACGTTTAAGCACAACATTTAAATGAGCAAGACAAATATCAAAAGTTGTTCCGAATACAGAAAAGTCATCCATAAAAATTTCAAGGAAATCTTCAACCATATCATGAAAAATAGCCATCATGCATCTTTGAAAAGTGGCCGGGGCATTACACAAGCCAAATGGCATCCTTCTATAAGCAAATGTGCCATAAGGACAAGTGAAAGTGGTTTTCTCTTGGTCCTCGGGATCTATGGCAATTTGATTATAGCCGGAGTAACCATCTAGAAAATAATAGAAATCATGCCCGGCTAATCGTTCAAGCATTTGGTCAATAAAGGGGAGGGGGAAATGATCCTTACGGGTGGCATCATTCAACTTACGGTAATCTATACACACACGCCACCCACTAATTATACGAGTTGGGATTAGCTCATTATTCGCATTCTCAATTACCGTTATCCCCCCTTTCTTAGGCACCACTTGGGTAGGGCTCACCCACGCACTATCAGAAATAGGATAGATTATACCTGAGTCGAGCAGTTTAATCACTTCCTTCTTTACTACCTCTTGGATTTGTGGGTTTGACCTCCTTTGGGGTTGGCGTGTAGGCTTGGTGGAGTCCTCCATAAGTATTTTGTGCATACATATCGCTGGACTAATGCCTTTGATGTCCGCAAGTTTCCACCCAAAAGCCCGTTTGTGAGATCTCAACACCGTCATTAATTGCTCTTCTTGTGATCCTGAAAGAGATGAGGAAATGATCAATGGGAGTGTTTCATCGTCGTTCAAGTACACATATTTAAGGTGGGAGGGGAGGGGTTTGAGTTCGAGAGAGGGGGGTTCTTCAATAGATGGGCGAGGTGCTCCTGACAATGATCTATCAACTTTGATGGAGCCTCCCGAATGAGAGGAAGATTTGTACTCCAAGCTTAGAACTCTTTCCACTAGATCATCTCTCTCCGAGTCCACTTGCATGGATTTCATAAGATCCTGTTCGAGAGAATTTTCAATTGTATTGTCCTGTAAATACTCAACAATCAACTGGTCAAATGTATCAATTCGATAACACGAGTCATGATCAATAGGGTGTTTAAGGACTTTGTAAACATCAAAGGTAACTTTGTCATCGCCCACATTCAAGGTAAGCTTACCATTAGCAATGTCAATCACCGCCTTACCCGTGGCTAGGAATGGTCTCCCTAGGATTAATGGTACCTCCACATCTTCTTCCATATCGAGTACCACGAAATCAACGGGAAAATAAAACTTGTCGACTTGGACAAGAACGTCTTCGATTATCCCCTTGGGCCTCTTGATTGATCGGTCGGCTAGTTGAAGGCTCATTGAGGTCAGCTTGGGATTTCCAAGGCCTAGCTTTTTAAATAGTGAGTATGGAAGAAGATTGATGCTGGCCCCCGAGTCACATAACACCTTCTTGAACGATAAGGACCCAATCGTGCACGGGATTGTGAGGCTCCCGGGATCTTGGAGCTTAGTTGGCAATTTATTGAGCAATACGGCGGAGCATTCTTCCGTGAGGCACACCGTCTCATTCTCCTCCCACTTCTGCTTGTTGGAGAGTATGTCCTTGAAGAACTTCACATAATTCGGCATTTGGAGAATGGCGTCAATAAACGGAATATTAATTCTCACTTCCCGAAGGATTGCCAAAATTCGAAGAAAGCTCGGATCCATCTCCTTTTTCTTCTTTTTGTGAGCATTTGGGAAGGGGAGACGAACTTTGATAGGGGGAGAAAGCGTTGGATTAGATGGATGAAAACCCACTGAAACAGGAGGCGGCGCCTGGGCGCGTATATTGGCTCCTAGGCGCGGATCTGTAGGCGCCTGGGCGCCGTCAGAACAGATGCATCTGGCAGGGTTGTGGGTGGCGCCTGGGCGCCGTCAGAAAGGCGCTCGGGCGCGGAAAACAGAGAATCTTGTCCAGAGCAGGGGAGATCTGGCGCCTGGGCGTGCATCTCGGGGCGCTCGGGCGCGGATGTATTGGCAATGTCACTCTCTAATTGTTTTCCACTTCTCAAGGTTTTGGCATTGCATTGAGCCTTCGGGTTCTTTTCCGTGTCACTTGGGAGAGTCCCCGGGGCTCTACCGTTAACCGCATTAGACAGTTGCCCCACTTGTGTTCGCAAGTCCTTCATCTCCATACACATATCCTTTATCATACCCCGAAGTTCGTTGAAAGATGTATCGGACTTTTTCATGTGAGCATCTAGTTTCTCATCGATTGTGGGAGGTCGCATTTGCACTTGACCTTGACCTTGTCCATTGAAATTGCCTTGCCTCGGGGGTGGGTTATTGAAAGGTGGCCGTGGAGCTTGATAGATCCCCGGTTGATAGATCCCCGGTTGTGCGTTCTGTGCGGGGTTGGGCCTTTTTGGAAAATTCTCGGGTACATGAAAGTTCACCCAAGGTTGATTTTGATTCCCCACATAATTAACGTTGCCAACCTCCGGTTCCAAGACTACTACTCCCTCAACTACTTCCTCAATACAAGCAACCTTTTTAGAGGATGAGGCCTCTTCATCGTCGGGGTAAAGCTCGTCTTCTCGGGCCAACTGTTCGACTTTGTCCCATACACTTTGACAGTCTAACCCAAGGAGATCTCCTCCCGCACCCGCGTTGAGTCTATGCCGAATACGTGACCTAACCCCATCGTAGAAATTGAGTACTTGTTCATTCAACCCAAAATTATGATCGGGACATTTACGGAGCATGCCCTTATATCTAGCCCAAGTCTCGGCTAAAGACTCATTGCTCCTTTGCCTAAACCCTTTTATATTACTCCGGAGCTCATTGATTTTGGAGGGTGGAAAGAATTTATTTAAAAAGGCATCGACCAACTCACCCCATGTTGTAATAGATTGTGGAGGTAAGGATTTGTACCATGTTGTTGCCCTATCCTTCAATGAGAAATGGAAAACTCTTAGACGAATTGCATCAAGATCCCGTGGGTGAAATTGAATGGTCACAAGAGCATCGTCTATAGTCTCTAAATGAGCGTGAGGTGATTCGTCCGGTTCTCCATAGAAAGGTTCTCCTTGCACCATATTAAAAATGTGAGCCGGAATGTGGTAGTTTGGTGCAAAGAAGTTAGGCACGACCACGGGCCCCGGAATAGTATGGACCCTAGGTGGTAAGCTACCCCGAACCGACGGGAGTTGTGGAGGAGGTACCGCTTGCATGGCTTGTAGAACACCTTGTAACCACTCCCTAGTTTCCGGTAAGTTCATGTCCGGGAAATTTCCATTCGGGTTTTGGTTGAGATTATTGGCCATTTCTCTGGCTCGCCTACTAGTCTGAAGAACTCGTTCAATTTCGGGCTCCAACTCGTATAGAGGCTTGTTTGAGGAGCGGGTCATGCACCTCAAGAACCTAACAATTAAATACAAGAACAAAATTAGACTAAACACGAAAATAAAAGAGAATCAAGAAATAAACGAAAACTAAGAATTATAAAAAATGTAAACGAAAATCAAAAACTAAAATAAACAAGTCCCCGGCAACGGCGCCAAAAACTTGACACGCTAATGATAAGTGTGGGGGTGTTGATAAGAGGCATTTTTACGTGTTTTTAAGCCCATGGGACTTATGCTATGGATTCAAAAACTTGACACGCTAATACCTAACGTGCTTTTAATAGCAAGTGCACTAGTCGTTGTAGTATAGTGGAAAGTATTCCCGCCTGTCACGCGGGTGACCCGGGTTCGATCCCAGGCAACGGCGCCAAAAACTTGACACGCTAATACCTAACGTGCTTTTAATAGCAAGTGCACTAGTCGTGTGTAGTAATAAAAGTGGACAAAATAAGTCCGGGTTGTCGAACCACGGAGACTTGAATTTTAGTTTATGATTAATGAAAATGGACAAAAATAAATTGCAATAAAACGAGTAAGCAAGTGAAGAACCAAAGAGAAACGAACTATAGATTAAATCTCACGTATGATAAAATGACTAAGGCACATGCTACAACCGAATCTACTCGTCAATATAGATGAGCTACTCTTCGAATTATTAGACTCCTATTGCTTTGGTGGAAATTCCTTAGATAATTATTACCCGATGTCTCGGCACATAATAATCCTATGATTAATTGATGGTTCTCTAAATATGTCTATCCGAGAATCTAATCAATAACCACGCATTAACGTTCTAGAGTTTCCCCGGATAAATCCGGCTAACCGCACCCGGAAATCTTTACCTATGTCTAGGGGCAATTCCACATTAGTTTCGGATGATGAGTTGATTCCATTGAACCCTAATCTATCTTCTCTCGAATGACTAGACTAGGCAAGATAGCAAGCATATGGTGATCAAGCACATAATTGTAATAAAAGCTTAAAATCAACACACAAAGCAATATGAGAATTAATACGAAAATTCACTTCACATATATTGATTCATAAATTGGCTTTCACATGGCCTTAGTTCTACAATAATAGCCTTTCATCAAGGCCTTAAGAAAATCTAATACAAACATATATATACTCATGGAAATAAACATGCAAATGCAAGTAATTAAAACTCCCTAAATTGATTGATGATGGATCCTTGCTTTTGAACTTCAATCCTTAACTCCTCTCTCTTTGTTCCCCTCCAAAAGTGATGAAGAATGGTGATGAATGATGATGGGTGAAGAGTAATGGCTAGATGCCTCCTCCTCCAAGCTGTGATCGGTCAAGAGTGAAGAAAATGGCTTAAGAAGACAAGAAATTGCTGGGCTCCCTAGTGTGTGTCTCCCCTTGTGTGTCCTCCACTACTCTAAAGTGTGTAGTATAAAATTCCATAAAGTAGATCTACTAAGAAACACACTTATGACATCCCCTCCATACATGTGATGACCTCTTGGCTTTAAATGTTCCATTCCCCCATCAAATGATGATCTTTTGGCTGAAAGGAATCAAAACTCGGGTGTGGTCACGCCTAGGCGTGGGCATTACGGCGCTTGGGCGCCGCTGACAGAATGCTGAAATTAAATGCAATGTGTCCTGCGCAGCAATCGTACTTCATTCATAACTCTCTCCACGAAACTCCGATTTGGATGATTCAAGTTCTCATTTGAAGCTAACACATAGTTCTACAACATTGTGGAAGGGAACTTCATCCAATTCGGTCTCTAAACATACGGAAATAGTTCTCGAACGTGGAAACTGGTGCAGATACAGCGCCTAGGCGTGGATAGGACGGCGCCTAGGCGTGGACAGCAGAATGTTGACGTTATTTGCATCTTGTCCGGCGCCTGGGCGTGGTAATACTGGCGCCTGGGCGTGGACGACAGAAGCAAATTCGCCTGAACTTGTTTTATACGTCGTTTTTCGCCTCGTTTTTTCGTATGCTCAAATTTATCACCTGTAATCACTTAACACCCCGCTTAAACGCAAATGTGGCATTATTTTGTCAATAAATGAATCCATAGCATAAGTCCCATGGGCTTAAAAACACGTAAAAATGCCTCTTATCACCATACACCTAAAGAGCACACACAACACAAACCGAAACCCAAAAAGGCCAATCTTCCCAAAATGAAGACAAGGCAAATTTGGGTTCCGAAGATTCTAATTCAGACTAACGTTACTAACAAAGAAGGACCCAAAACAAAATGGGTACCTAAGAAGAATTAGAACTGCCCTTTGAATGCAGGTACCTAGAGCCAACACCGATACCTCAATTTGGTACATAGATAGTGGGTCGTCGAGACATATGACTGGATCTAAGGATCTCTTGATCAACTATCGTGCAACCAATGGTCCTCAAGTTATATTCGGTGATAATTCTAAAGGTAAAACTAAAGGTATAGGTATCATGCATAAGGGGAACATCATGATCAATGATGTATACTATGTTGAGGGTCTTAAACATAATCTCCTAAGCATAAGTCAATTTTGTGATAAAGGCTTTGAAATTAAATTTTCTAGTGACTTGTGCGAGATAATCGATGTTAAGACAGGATCTACTAAATTAAAAGGAAGAAGAACAAACAATGTATACTTAGTAGATTGGGATTCAACATTAGATTACAACCCTACATGTTTTGTAGCTAAGAATCAAAATGAATTGGGTTGGTTATGGCATAGAAAAATGAATCACCTCAACTTTAAGGCAATCTCTCAATTAATATCGCTAAATCTTGTAGAGGGATTACCTAGGGGTTCCTTTAATAAAGATCGCTTATGTGATGCTTGTCAAATGGGTAAGCAAGTTAAATCATCTTTCAAGAAGAAACTTCATCTATCGACCTCTCGAATACTTGAATTACTACATTTAGATTTGTTTGGTCCTATTCAAATCATGAGTGTTAGTGGTAAAAAGTATTCACTAGTAATAGTTGATGATTTCTCACGCTATACATGGGTAGAATTTTTAGCATCTAAAGATGAAACTAGTGCCAAGCTCACCTCTCTAATTCGTCAACTACAAAACTCAAAAGATCTAAAAGTGACAAGAATTAGAAGTGATAGAGGAACTGAATTTACTAACCATATTGTTGAGAAATTTTGCAAAGACTTTGGAATACTTCATGAGTATTCAGCGCCTAGAACACCTCAACAAAATGGAGTTGCCGAGCGACGGAACAGAACGCTTAAAGAAGCCGCTAGGACTATGTTAGCCGAGTCTAAGCTGCCTCAAAGGTTTTGGGCCGAAGCTATCAATACTGCTTGCTACACTCAGAACCGGTGTATGATCAACAAACAACATAAAAAGACTCCATATGAGTTATGGAAGGGACGTAAGCCGAATGTTTCATACTTTCATGTATTTGGTTCAAAATGTTTCTTTCATAACAATGGATCCCAAAACCTAAAGACATTTGATCCTAAAGCAGATAAAGGAATCTTTCTAGGCTACGCCAAAAATGGAAAGAGCTTTCGCATCTTAAATAAGATCAAATCGAAGGTTGAAGAATCCATTCATGTTGTGTTTGATGATGCTAACCAAGAACCGAGTAAGGTTAGTATTAATGATGCAGAAATTGAAGATTTATCTCAACAAGCGTCACAAATCAATCTGTGTGATGATAGTGATATTGATGAAGATAATGAAATCATTGTACCTAATCCTAAGATTACTCGTAAAGATATCAACGATGATATTGCAAGAAACGCTGATGATCATGAAGGGAATGTTCATCAAGAGCAAACTCAAACTGTAAACACTAAAGCGCCTACGCAAGGAATTGGTCAAGCGCCTGCACAGCTTAATCAAGCGTTAGATCAATCTCTTAACCCGTTCCAACCAGACAGAAAATGGCTTAGAGACCATCCACCAGAACTAATTATTGGAGATATTGGAGCACCTGTTAGAACCAGAGCCGCTACAATAAATGAGGCCATGTTTGCAAGCTTCCTATCTCAAATAGAACCAAAGAAAGTGGATGAAGCGCTTAACGATCCAAGTTGGATTGAAGCCATGCAAGAAGAGCTAAATCAGTTTGAAAGAAATAAGGTATGAAGGCTAGTACCTAGGCCAACTCACCAAGGAGTTATTGGGACTAGATGGGTTTATAGAAACAAAATGGATGAGAATGGTACTGTAATTAGAAACAAAGCCAGACTTGTAGCACAAGGATACTGTCAAGAAGAGGGTATCGAATTCGACGAGACATACGCTCCTGTCGCCCGTCTTGAAGCTATTCGGATGTTTCTAGCGTGTGCAGCATTTAACAAATTTACAGTGGATCAAATGGACGTAAAGAGTGCATTTATGAATGGTAAACTCCAAGAAGAAGTATACGTGGAGCAACCACCAGGATTCATCAACAACCATGGGAAGAGTATGGTCTACAAATTGGACAAGGCACTTTATGGTCTTAAACAAGCACCAAGAGCATGGTATGACACTCTTTCTATCTTCCTCATAGGTAAAGGCTTTTCAAAAGGCAGCGTTGACACAACGTTATTCAAAATTACCCATAATGAAGATATTCTCCTAGTTCAAATTTATGTTGATGATATTATATTTGGATCTACCAATAAGCGTCTATGTGAGAAATTTTCAAAAATGATGCAAGATCAATTTGAAATGAGCATGATGGGTGAATTAACTTTCTTCCTAGGATTACAAGTTAAACAATTCCCTAATGGCATATTTATAAACCAAACTAAATATACTAGAGATATAATCAAGAAATTTGGTATGGAAAATGCATCACCTTCCAAAATTCCAAAAGAAAATTGATATCACTAACTATAGAGGTATTATTGGATCACTTCTTTATCTTACAGCTAGTAGACCTGATATTATGTTCTCGGTATGCATGTGTGCACGATTTCAAGCCGATCCTAGAGAATCACACCTAATTGCTGCCAAAAAGATCCTTAAGTACCTAAAAGGCACACAAAATGTGGGCCTATGGTATCCTAGCGATTCTCCTTTTGAACTAATTGGTTATTCAGATGCAGATTTTGCAGGATGCAAAATAGATAGAAAAAGTACTAGTGGTACATGTCAATTTCTAGGTGATAGATTAATTTCATGGCATAGTAAGAAGCAGCAGTCCATCGCTACTTCCACCGCCGAAGCTGAGTATGTAGCCGCTGGAAGCTGTTGTGCACAGATCCTTTGGATGAGACAACAACTTAGAGACTATGGAGTAGTCTTAAGTCCAACTCCTATCCATTGTGACAATAAAAGCGCCTTAGCGATGACTCAAAATCCAGTTCTTCACTCTAGAACCAAACACATTGACATCCGCTATCACTTTCTACGTGACCACGTTCAAAAGAAAGATATCTCCATGCACTTCATTGGTACAGAAAAGCAACTGGCAGATATCTTCACCAAAGCGCTCAACGAACAACGTTTCCTCACTTTAAGAAGTGAACTAGGTATGAAATTTAGGGGGAATTCACTTTATTTTATGTAATTTATGGGGAACCTACATAGGGGGAACCTTAAAAGAACTAACTATATCTAAGTGAACATGACCAAAAAAATGTTTTTCCTTGCATTGGTCATACGCACTTAGCATTATACACTTAAGTCATTCGGACGCTTATTACACAAATCTTTCTTAGCGTCTGTGCTACTTTCAAAACACTGAACGCTTAAGCTTATCCCCAATCAAGCGCTCAGTAAAATGTATTTCAAATAAAGCGTACCTTACCCGACGCTAAACAAAAATTAATGGATTAGTCAATCAATGCAATTAATGCTGACTTTACATCTCTTATCTCTGTTCAAGAAAACCCAAGGGTACTCATTGATTTTTCAAAAAATTGGTTCAGCTTATGTACACGTGTAAATACACTCACCATGTATTCTAGGCGAGTACATCTAACGCTGAATATTTTAAAATTAAACTCTAAAGTAAACACTGACACCGAAAGTGTGTTGTTATTTATCGAAACCAGTGTGAGAAAAATATTCCATCTTCACATATAAATGTTAAATTTTTCATTATTACGCACAAGAGTCAAAAGATTGTAAACAATGTGCTTGAACGCCCAAGCGTAAAAAGGGATTTGGAAAGAACTTTTAACAAACTGTCAAGCGTCAATGTAAAGTATGAAGAGCGTCAAATTTCTACACACTACAAATAAATCAAAATTTTGGCGGGTACTTAAATGGTTCTTCAAAATGATGGTTCTCAAACAGTTTGTGATAGTATACGTGTCAACTTTACACACACGCGTGTATCACACCTAAACTCTGAATCGTCTTATTTCAAATCTTTACTCGGACTTCAAAAAAATTATATGTGGGAGTTACCAAATGTAACCGTGCCTACCTTTTAAAATTCTCGTCCACAGTTATCTTGCTCAAAGGCTGAGATCTAATTGATTTCCACGTGTCAAAATCCTAACAAAGAGAGAAAACACAAATTCAAAACTATGTTGCTAAAAACTAATTTTGTGCAGAAAAGAACCCATTTATACTCAAACTCTCTGCAAAAAAGCAAAAATCTCTCAATCGCTCTTTCTCAAAATGGCACCCAAGAAATCAGCTGCTACTTCGACTGAAAAAGTCTTCAAGGTAACCGAGGGTCTTGTGGTGGACTGGAAGTTCCTGTACGAACACACCCAAATTGACCTATCGGAGATGATGGATTCTGTTATCGAGGCTGGGCTTCAGAAGTTTCTAACCAGATATTCATACATATTTCCTGGTGAAGTCGATCACTTCTGGAGAAATGCTAAACTGTCAGAAGACGAGACTTCCATCTCTTGTCTATTTCCTATCTCCAAGAAAGAATCCAAGTCATTCACTCTTTCTGCCACCACAATCGCTCATAACTTTACCCTACCGAACGAAGGAGCAACCTTGGACACCATCACTGACGAACTTGGCTCTCAAACAGTTTGTGATGGATTGGGGTGGTAGAGATTTGTACCACATGGTCGCCCTTTTCTTTAAAGAGAAATGGAAGACTCTTAGACGAATTGCATCGAGATCCCGTGGATGAAATTGGGTAGTCATGAGAGTATCGTCTAAAGTCTCCAAATGCTCATGAGGTGATTCATGGGGCTCTCCATAGAAGGGTTCGCTTTGCACCATGCTAAAGATGTGTGACGGAATGTGATAATTTGGTGCAAAGAAATTTGGAAAGACTACGGGCCCCGGTATAGTGTGGACCCTTGGAGGTAGACTTTCTCGGACCGATGGAAGTCTTTGAGGAGGTGCCGGTTGCATAGCTTGGAATAGATTTTGCAACCATTCCCTGTTTTCCGGGAGATTTATGTCGGGAAAATTCCCATTTGGATTTAGATTGTCGGCCATTTCTCGAGCGCGTCTACTAGATCGAAGAACACGCTCTATCTCCGGCTCAAAATTGTATAGAGGCTCGTTAGAAGAGCGGGTCATGCACCACAAATTACACCTAACAATTAAACACAAAAAACAAAATTAGAATAATAAAATAAAAGAAAGGTTAGAAATAAACGAAGAACTAAGAATTAGGAAAATTTAAACGAAAAATCAAAAACTAAATGAACAAGTCCCCGGCAACGGCGCCAAAAACTTGACACGCTAAAAGCTAACGTGCTATAATAGCAAGTGCACTAGTCGTGTGTAGTAATAAAAGTGGACGAGAAGTCCGGATTGTCGAACCACAAGGACTTGAATTCTAGTTTAAGATTTTATAACAACAAAGATCAAAACAATAAAGGTAAAATGAGTGTGAAATGCGTAAGATAAGAACAAGGTTGAACAAATGATTTAAAACAAAATAGAAAGGGAGACTAAGGCACATGCTAGGTTCAAATTGATCAATTATACTTATAAAGATTCTCGTTGAAAGATTACGCTTATATTGTTATGGTGAGAGCTCCGAGGGTAGAGAATAACCGATGTCTCGCGGATAAACTCCTATGCTTAGATCGTGATTTCCCAAATATTCCTATCCGGAAATCTAACCACTAAACATGCATTAACGTACTAGAGTTCACTCGATTTGAATCGAACAACTTCACCCGGGAATCTTTACCTATGTCTAGGGCAATTCCTCATTAGTTGCGGGTCATGATGTGAATTTCTTGCACCCTAAGTTAATTTTCTCCCGAAATATCAACCTAGGCATAAGATTCTAATATATAGTGATCAAGTATATGCAAGATAATTAAAAACACAAATTCACATCACATAACAATATAAGAATAACCTCAACAATCATCTATTATAAGTATATATCACAATTTGACCTTACATGGCCTTAGTCTTATGAAATTAGTTCATAATAGATAGTATGAAAAACAATAATGAGTAAATACACATATTCATAGACATGAATGAAAATGAAAAGGCTACAAAAACTCCCTCTAATTGAATGATGATGGATCTTGAAGTTGAGCCTTCAATTCCTAGCTTTCTCCTCTTAGAATGATGAAGAATGGTGATGAATGAAGCTTGAGGACTGATTCCTCCTCCTCCTCTCCTCTAAGAATCTAAAATTGATAGTGAATGATGAAGAGTATGGGTTCCCCCTCCTTTTATAGCCAAAATTCCACTAAAGTATGCATTAAAAATTCCCATTAAAGTTCCCCAATGAGAATTCCACCTAAGGTGATGCTTAAAGTTTGGCTTTTAAGATTCCAACCAGCTAAAAAATGCTGAAATTTCGGCCATTAAGAATTCCACCAAGCATAACCATGTGAAAACTTCAACAAAACACATGCATGCTGCCATTTTCTTGCTTTCCAGCGCAGTCTTAGTATTTTCCTCATAAACGTCTCCACAGATCTCCAAATTGGATGATTCAAGTCCCCATGTGAAGCTAACACATAGATCTACAACTTGGCAGAAGGACATTTTGTCCAATTCGGTCTCTAAGTATACCTAAATTACGTTTCAACATGGAGGTTGTTTCTGATTTGGCGCCCATAAAGTAAATCTACCAAGAAACACACTTATGACAACCCCTCAACACATGTGCTGAATTATGGCCAAAAGTGATTCTTACCCATCATATAAGGCTGGAATTTAGGCTGAAAAAGGAGTAACATTCGGACTATCCATGCCTAGGCATGACTAGGAGGGCGTTGGGGCGTATCTTCGCACATGTACTTCTCTGTTCGGCGCAGAAATCGTATTTCCTTCACAATTATCTCTATAGACCTCCGATTTGGATGTTTCAAGTTCCCATTTGAAGCTAAGACATACATCTAAAACTTTGTAGAAGGAAACTTTGTCTAAGTCGGTCTCAAAATGTACGGAATTATCGCTCGAATGTGGTAGGAGATGCATAAACCGCCTAGGTGTTGAAAAACATGCTTGAACTTGTTTTGTACATCGTTTTTCTTCCCTTTTCTTCATGTATTCTCATTTATTACCTGTATTCACTTAACACACCTATTAAATGCAAATGTGACATGATTTAAGCAATAAGTGAATCCAAATCATAAGAATTACGGTCTTAAAAACACGTAAAAACACCTCTTATCAACACCCCCAAACTTATCAATTGCTCGACCTCGAGCAATAAGAGCTATAAGGCAAGACCAACATCATTCAATGGGAGAAAACAAAACAACTAACTAACTCACTTTCGTGGAGTAAACGATTGCACTTAGCGGGTGCAACAAGCCTTTAAACCTTTGAGTTACCTCAAAGGACGAGTTATAGTCTCGTGAGGGTTTGCATAAAATATACCCACAAAATCTAGCAAATTTTCAATCCCAACCGAATCAACACATCTCAATATGATCAACAAGTGAATGGCATAAAATCAACCTTTTAAAGTTCACAAATATATATATACATATCAACTACTTTTGCTCATGTGACACCAATACTTGAAACGACTCCCTAGGGTATAGTGAAAAATAAATCTAGGGTATTATAGTCGAGAGGCATCCTTACCAAATTTTGGACATTAATCCCATATCTATCAACTTTTGATCAAACACAAGGCACAAGAATTATAGAAAATCTCATAGCCATTTAAATTTCATTATCTCAAATATTCAACATTCAATTCATATGGAATTTCCATTAAACTTCATTAAGGCTAGATCATGTGCAATGTTTTATTCCATTAGGCTTTCTATGACACCCATGTAACAAGTTTTAGACCAATGACTCCCAAACTAGATAGTTTTAGGGCATTAAGTGTAGAGACACTCCTAAGGATTTAATCACTTGAGTATCAAAGGCCACGAAATAAAACTAGATCTTTTAAACAATTCACTTCTTTTGGCTTGAGCATAGCTCAAATTAGCATAATAGTACAGTATATAGGCATGAAACTTTTCACCTCCGGTACGTATTAGCCTGACCACTTTTGGTCATACCAAAATTCAACCTTTCCAATTCATTGTTAGCATATAAAATTACTACTCAACTTATAACCTTATGAGAAATCTAAGTTAATATTTCTGGGAATAATTCCTTAAGTGTCTCAAGATGGTTATCCTCTCAACTCCTCTACCTTCGATTTAAGTGCATTGTGAATCATCTAAGGAATCAATTCTAGTCTAAGGTCCCACGAGCAATTTCAAAGATATATATATTCCATTAAATTCAGATTATTTCAAGAATTCATGCCATTTTTTCAAGTCAATCAATTTCAATGCATCAATTGGAAGGACTAAAATTTTTCATGCTTGATTTTCTCAACAAAGAAGCATATAAACATGATATCAAACAAACTTTCCCCAAATTCAAGTTAAAAATTAGGATTGCATTTTCAATATTCAAAATAGATACTCTTCTACCCCCAAACTTAAATCCAACATTGTCCCCAATGTTGTTACAACATGCATACACAAAGTAAAAGAACACTTACAACCAAGGATATTGAAGAACATCCTTAAGCTTCCAATGCATCCTTACAAAGTTTCTCCTCTTATCGAGTAAAATAAGAATCTCTAAAGGTGGGGTCCAAATGTGCATCATATCTAACACTTCAACTTTTTAAACCATCAAGCATAAGAAAAACATACATGCCCAAAGTGCATGCTTGAACACAATAAAAAGAAACAAACTAAACAAAACAAAAACGAAAGCAAAAAGAAAAGAAAACTTACAAACTTGGGTTGCCTCCCAAGAAGCGCTAGTTTAGAGTCGGTAGCTCGACTTGAGATAAAGAATCGCTAAAGATCCTGGAGGGGAATGGTCACTTTATCCCTCGACCCGTCAATCCCAATGTAATGCTTTAATCTTTGGGCGTTTGTCATGAAGGTTCGTCCATTATCCGTTATAAGTTCAATGGCACCAGAAGCATACACACGAGATACAACAAATGGTCCCGACCATTTTGACTTGAGCTTCCCGGGAAAAAGTCGAAGGCGAGAATTGTATAGTAAAACCTTGTCTCCTTCATGAAATTCTCGGGGAATAATACGCTTATCATGCCATGTTTTCGTTCTCTCCTTGTAAAGCTTGGCGTTCTCATACGCTTGATGGCGCCATTCCTCAAGTTCGTGTAATTGGAGTAATCGCTTGGTACCTACGAGTTGAGAATCAAAATTTAGAAATTTAATAGCCCAAAAAGCGCGATGTTCGAGCTCAACCGGTAAATGACATGCTTTTCCAAAGACAAGGCGATATGGGGACATGCCAATCGGAGTTTTAAACGCGGTTCTATATGCCCACAAGGCGTCATCTAGTTTAAGGGACCAATCTTTTCTAGATGCGTTAACCGTTTTTTCAAGAATGCGTTTAATCTCCCGATTCGACACCTCCACTTGACCACTCGTTTGAGGATGATATGGGGTTGAGATTTTATGCCGTACCCCGTACTTGTTCAGTAAGTGCTCGAATTGTTTGTTACAAAAATGGGTGCCCCCGTCACTAACGATTGCTCTAGGAGTTCCAAAACGAGTGAAAATCCTTTTTTTTAAAAATCGAGTAACCACCCGAGCATCATTAGTTGGTAAAGCCTCAGCTTCGACCCATTTGGAGACATAGTCGACCGCAACAAGAATATACTTATTGGAACAAGAACTAGGGAAGGGTCCCATAAAATCAATACCCCATACATCAAATAGTTCACATTCAAGCATGTTATTCAATGGCATTTCGTGTCTTTTAGAGATGTTACCTGTTCGTTGACACCTATCACAAGATTGAACATACAAGAATGCATCTTTAGAAAGAGTAGGCCAAAAGAAACCTGATTGAAGCACTTTAGCCACTGTTTTAGAGGGTCCAAAGTGACCACCTACCGACATATCATGACAATGGGCGAGAATTGATGCTATTTCCTCCTCGGGGATACATCGTCGAATGAGGCCATCTGCACAAATCTTAAATAGATATGGTTCGTCCCACAAATATCGCTTCACATCAAATAAGAATTTCTTCTTTTGATGATAAGTGATATCCGGAGGAAGAACTCCCGTGACAAGATAATTTGCATAATTGGCATACCAAGGAGCATCATTATGAAGTATAGCATACAATTGCTCATCGGGAAACTCCTCACAAATAGGTTTATCAAACACGCACTCAGGCTTAGGAATCTCTATCCTAGACAAGTGGTCGGCAACAACATTTTCTACTCCTTTCTTATCCTTAATTTCTATGTCAAATTCTTGAAGAAGTAAAATCCACCTAATGAGTCTAGGTTTGGAATCCTTTTTGGCAAGCAAGTATTTTAATGCGGAGTGATCGGTGTACACAATTACTTTATTCAAAATGAGATAAGCATGGAACTTGTCAAATGCAAATACTATGGCTAGTAATTCTTTTTCCGTGGTTGCGTAATTCATTTGTGCATCATTTAAAGTCTTACTAGCATAGTAGATGGTTTGAAATACCTTATCCTTCCTTTGGCCAAGGACCGCACCCACCGCGGTATCACTAGCATCACACATCAATTCGAAGGGCAAACTCCAATCGGGAGGTGCCATGATGGGAGCAGATATCAATAGCTCCTTTAGAGTTATGAAGGCCTGTAAACAAAGGGAATCAAAATTGAATGGTGCATCTTTGACAAGCAAGTTAGATAACGGCTTTGCAATTTTGGAAATTTTTTTCATAAATCGCCTATAGAAGCCGGCATGACCAAGAAAGCTCCTCACGGCTTTCACCGATGTAGGTGGAGGAAGCTTTTCTATTACCTCAATCTTGGCTTGGTCCACTTCAATCCCTTTTTGGGAGATTTTGTGACCTAGCACAATCCCTTCCCGGACCATAAAATGACATTTTTCCCAATTCAAAACAAGATTTGTTTCCTCACAGCGTTTTAGAACACGGTCCAAATGATCAAGACATGTGTTAAATGAGGTTCCAAAAACAGAAAAATCATCCATAAAAATCTCAAGGAATTCTTCAACCATGTCATGAAAGATCGCCATCATACATCGTTGAAATGTGGCCGGGGCATTGCATAATCCAAACGGCATCCGCCTATAAGCAAACGTGCCATAGGGACAAGTGAAAGTTGTTTTCTCTTGGTCCTCGGGGGCTATGGCAATTTGGTTATAGCCGGAATACCCATCTAGAAAACAATAAAAATCATGTCCAGCTAACCTTTCAAGCATTTGGTCAATGAATGGGAGGGGGAAATGGTCCTTACGAGTGGCATCATTTAACTTGCGATAATCTATACACACACGCCACCCGGTAAGCATTCGAGTAGGGATTAATTCATTGTTCGCATTTTCTATCACAGTTATTCCGCCCTTCTTGGGTACTACTTGAGTCGGGCTTACCCATGCACTATCAGAGATAGGATAGATTATACCTGCATCGAGTAGTTTTATAACCTCTTTCTTTACCACCTCTTGTATTTGTGGATTTGACCGTCTTTGTGGTTGGCGTGTAGGTTTTGGGGACTCCTCCATGAGTATTTTGTGCATGCACACCGCTGGACTTATGCCTTTTATATCCGCAATTTTCCATCCGAAGGCCTTTTTCTTGGCCTTCAATACTCTCATGAGTCGCTCCTCCTGTTCTCCTGTCAAAGAAGATGAGACAATTAAAGGTAGAGTCTCATTATCATTTAAAAATACATATTTCAAATGTAATGGTAATGATTTAAGCTCAAGGATAGGGGCCTCTTTGATAGAAGGGCGAGGAGGAGCCAAGAGTGATCTTTCTAATTTTTTAGCTCCAATGACGTGGTAAAGAGGTGGCTTCTCTACGCTAAACATGGTTTCCAATTTTTCTTCACTCGCTGAATCGACATCCATAGATTTGGAAAGACATGTCTCCAATGGGTCGTCTACCATTTGTGCCTGAAAAGTCTCATCAATCAACATATCAAATACATCGATGCGTAAACATGAGTCGGGATCACATGGGTGTTTAAGCACTTTAAAAACATCAAAGGTGACCTTTTCATCTCCCACATTTAAGGTTAGCTTACCATTGGCAATATCGATTACCGGCTTACCAGTGGCTAGGAATGGTCTTCCTAGGATCAGGGGTACCTCAACATCTTCCTCCATATCAAGAACCACAAAGTCAACCGGGAAATAGAATTTTTCGACTTGAACGATTACATCTTCGATTATTCCCCGTGGTCTCTTGATTGATCTATCGGCAAGTTGGAGGCTCATTGAAGTCGGCTTTGGGTTACCAAGGCCCAACTTTTTGAAAAGAGAGTACGGGAGGAGGTTGATGCTAGCTCCCGAGTCACACAAAACTTTTTCGAAGGATAATGGCCCAATCGTGCAAGGAATAGTGAGACTCCCAGGGTCTTCAAGTTTCATTGGTAATTTATTAAGCAATACGGCGGAGCATTCCTCGGTTAGGCACATCGTTTCGTTTTCCTCCCACTTTTGTTTGTTGGATAAAATATCCTTGAAAAATTTCACGTAATTTGGCATTTGTAAAATTGCGTCTATAAAAGGAATATTAATTCTAACCTCACGAAGAATTGCTAAGATTCGAAGGAAACTTGGATCCATCTCCTTTTTTTTCTTTCTATGTGCATTAGGAAATGGCAGACGGACCTCGATGGGAGGATGCGTTGGAGTTGAAGAGCCCACTGTGGAGGTTTTAGGAGGTGGCGCCTGGGCGCGACAATCGGCGCCAAGGCGCTGGGTCTCGGGGGCCTGAGCGTGATCATCGGGACGCTCGGGCGCACAATTGCGAAGCATTCGTTCACTGTGGATTGATTCCGGTGCCTGGGCGTTCTCATCGAGGCGCTCTGGCGCCGAAATGCGAACAGCATCATTGACTACCTGTTTGCCACTTCTTAAGGTGATGGCGTGGCATTGCTCCTTCGGGTTTTTTTCTGTGTCACTTGGTAAAGTTCCCGGGGCTCTCTCACTGATCGCCTTTGCCATTTGACCCATTTGTGTCTTTAAATCCTTCATGTCCATCATTATATCCTTCATCATAGTACGGAGTTCGTTGATTGCTGAATCCGATTTCTTTATTTGTTCATCGAGACGCTCTTCGGTTGTAAGAGGTCTTATTTGCCTTTGTATATGAGGATTACCTTGCCTTTGAGCTTGGTTATTGTTGAATGGGGGCCTTGGTGCTTGATAGACGCCGGGATGGGCATTTTGTGCGGATTGGGCCTCCTTGGAAAATTTTCGGGCACATGGAAGTTCAATTGAGGTCGATTGGCATTTCCAACATAGTTTACATTGCCAACCATTGTTTCCAAAGCAACTTCTTCGCCCAACTCTTGAACACAAGCAATCTTTTTAGTGGGTGTGATTTCTTCATCATCGGGATAGAGTTCATCTTCCCGGGCTAATTGCTCAATCTTGTCCCACACACTTTGGCAATCGAGCCCAAGGAGATCACCACCGGCGCCGGCATTGAGCCTATTTTGGATGCGCGAACGGACTCCATCATGGAATCGTAATACTTGCTCGCTCAATCTTAGGTTGTGATCCGGACATTTTCGGAGCATGTTTTTATATCTAGCCCATGCCTCGGCTAAGGACTCATGATTCCCCTGCTTAAACTCCTTAATGTTGCTCCTTAGCTCATTGATTTTGGAGGGTGGAAAGAATTTGCTCAAAAAGGCATCGACCAATTGTCCCCATGTTGTGATGGATTGGGGTGGTAGAGATTTGTACCACATGGTCGCCCTTTCCTTTAATGAGAAGTGGAAGACTCTTAGACGAATTGCATCGAGATCCCGTGGATGAAATTGGGTAGTCATGAGAGTATCGTCTAAAGTCTCCAAATGCTCATGAGGTGATTCATGGGGCTCTCCATAGAAGGGTTCGCTTTGCACCATGCTAAAGATGTGTGACGGAATGTGATAATTTGGTGCAAAGAAATTTGGAAAGACTACGGGCCCGGTATAGTGTGGACCCTTGGAGGTAGACTTTCTCGGACCGATGGAAGTCTTTGAGGAGGTGCCGGTTGCATAGCTTGGAATAGATTTTGCAACCATTCCCTGTTTTCCGGGAGATTTATGTCGGGAAAATTCCCATTTGGATTTAGATTGTCGGCCATTTCTCGAGCGCGTCTACTAGATCGAAGAACACGCTCTATCTCCGGCTCAAAATTGTATAGAGGCTCGTTAGAAGAGCGGGTCATGCACCACAAATTACACCTAACAATTAAACACAAAAAACAAAATTAGAATAATAAAATAAAAGAAAGGTTAGAAATAAACGAAGAACTAAGAATTAGGAAAATTTAAACGAAAAATCAAAAACTAAAATGAACAAGTCCCCGGCAACGGCGCCAAAAACTTGACACGCTAAAAGCTAACGTGCTATAATAGCAAGTGCACTAGTCGTGTGTAGTAATAAAAGTGGACGAGAAGTCCGGATTGTCGAACCACAAGGACTTGAATTCTAGTTTAAGATTTTATAACAACAAAGATCAAAACAATAAAGGTAAAATGAGTGTGAAATGCATAAGATAAGAACAAGGTTGAACAAATGATTTAAAACAAAATAGAAAGGGAGACTAAGGCACATGCTAGGTTCAAATTGATCAATTATACTTATAAAGATTCTCGTTGAAGATTACGCTTATATTGTTATGGTGAGAGCTCCGAGGGTAGAGAATAACCGATGTCTCGCGTATAAACTCCTATGCTTAGATCGTGATTTCCCAAATATTCCTATCCGGAAATCTAACCACTAAACATGCATTAACGTACTAGAGTTCACTCGATTTGAATCGAACAACTTCACCCGGGAATCTTTACCTATGTCTAGGGCAATTCCTCATTAGTTGCGGGTCATGATGTGAATTTCTTGCACCCTAAGTTAATTTTCTCCCGAAATCAACCTAGGCATAAGATTCTAATATATAGTGATCAAGTATATGCAAGATAAGTAAAAACACAAATTCACATCACATAACAATATAAGAATAACCTCAACAATCATCTATTATAAGTATATATCACAATTTGACCTTCCATGGCCTTAGTCTTATGAAATTAGTTCATAATAGATAGTATGAAAAACAATAATGAGTAAATACACATATTCATAGACATGAATGAAATGAAAAGGCTATAAAAACTCCCTCTAATTGAATGATGATGGATCTTGAAGTTGAGCCTTCAATTCCTAGCTTTCTCCTCTTAGAATGATGAAGAATGGTGATGAATGAAGCTTGAGGACTGATTCCTCCTCCTCCTCTCCTCTAAGAATCTAAAATTGATAGTGAATGATGAAGAGTATGGGTTCCCCCTCCTTTTATAGCCAAAATTCCACTAAAGTATGCATTAAAAATTCCCATTAAAGTTCCCCAATGAGAATTCCACCTAAGGTGATGCTTAAAGTTTGGCTTTTAAGATTCGAACCAGCTAAAAAATGCTGAAATTTCGGCCATTAAGAATTCCACCAAGCATAACCATGTGAAAACTTCAACAAAACACATGCATGCTGCCATTTTCTTGCTTTCCAGCGCAGTCTTAGTAGTTTCCTCATAAACGTCTCCACAGATCTCCAAATTGGATGATTCAAGTCCCTATGTGAAGCTAACACATATATCTACAACTTTGCAGAAGGACATTTTGTCCAATTAGGTCTCTAAGTATACCTAAATTACGTTTCAACATGGAGGTTGTTTCGGATTTGGCGCCCATAAAGTAAATCTACCAAGAAACACACTTATGACAACCCCTCAACACATGTGCTGAATTATGGCCAAAAGTGATTCTTACCCATCATATAAGGCTGGAATTTAGTCTGAAAAAGGAGTAACATTCGGACTATCCATGCCTAGGCATGACTAGGAGGGCGTTGGGGCGTATCTTCGCACATGTACTTCTCTGTTCGGCGCAGCAATCGTATTTCCTTCACAATTATCTCTATAGACCTCCGATTTGGATGTTTCAACTTCCCATTTGAAGATAAGACATACATCTAAAACTTTGTAGAAGGAAACTTTGTCTAAGTCGGTCTCAAAATGTACGGAATTATCGCTCGAATGTGGTAGGAGATGCACAAACCGCCTAGGTGTTGAAAAACATGCTTGAACTTGTTTTGTACATCGTTTTTCTTCCCTTTTCTTCATGTATTCTCATTTATTACCTGTATTCACTTAACACACCTATTAAATGCAAATGTGACATGATTTAAGCAATAAGTGAATCCAAATCATAAGAATTACGGTCTTAAAAACACGTAAAAACACCTCTTATCAGCAGCATTTAACAAATTTACAGTGGATCAAATGGACGTAAAGAGTGCATTTATGAATGGTAAACTCCAAGAAGAAGTATACGTGGAGCAACCACCAGGATTCATCAACAACCATGGGAAGAGTATGGTCTACAAATTGGACAAGGCACTTTATGGTCTTAAACAAGCACCAAGAGCATGGTATGACACTCTTTCTATCTTCCTCATAGGTAAAGGCTTTTCAAAAGGCAGCGTTGACACAACGTTATTCAAAATTACCCATAATGAAGATATTCTCCTAGTTCAAATTTATGTTGATGATATTATATTTGGATCTACCAATAAGCGTCTATGTGCGAAATTTTCAAAAATGATGCAAGATCAATTTGAAATGAGCATGATGGGTGAATTAACTTTCTTCCTAGGATTACAAGTTAAACAATTCCCTAATGGCATATTTATAAACCAAACTAAATATACTAGAGATATGATCAAGAAATTTGGTATGGAAAATGCATCACCTTCCAAAATTCCAAAAGAAAATTGATATCACTAACTATAGAGGTATTATTGGATCACTTCTTTATCTTACAGCTAGTAGACCTGATATTATGTTCTCGGTATGCATGTGTGCACGATTTCAAGCCGATCCTAGAGAATCACACCTAATTGCTGCCAAAAAGATCCTTAAGTACCTAAAAGGCACACAAAATGTGGGCCTATGGTATCCTAGCGATTCTCCTTTTGAACTAATTGGTTATTCAGATGCAGATTTTGCAGGATGCAAAATAGATAGAAAAAGTACTAGTGGTACATGTCAATTTCTAGGTGATAGACTAATTTCATGGCATAGTAAGAAGCAGCAGTCCATCGCTACTTCCACCGCCGAAGCTGAGTATGTAGCCGCTGGAAGCTGTTGTGCACAGATCCTTTGGATGAGACAACAACTTAGAGACTATGGAGTAGTCTTAAGTCCAACTCCTATCCATTGTGACAATCAAAGCGCCTTAGCGATGACTCAAAATCCAGTTCTTCACTCTAGAACCAAACACATTGACATCCGCTATCACTTTCTACGTGACCACGTTCAAAAGAAAGATATCTCCATGCACTTCATTGGTACAGAAAAGCAACTGGCAGATATCTTCACCAAAGCGCTCAACGAACAACGTTTCCTCACTTTAAGAAGTGAACTAGGTATGAAATTTAGGGGGAATTCACTTTATTTTATGTAATTTATGGGGAACCTACATAGGGGGAACCTTAAAAGAACTAACTATATTTAAGTGAACATGACAAAAGAAATGTTTTTCCTTGCATCGGTCATACGCACTTAGCATTATACACTAAAATCATTCGGACGCTTATTACACAAATCTTTCTTAGCGTCTGTGCTACTTTCAAAACACTGAACGCTTAAGCTTATCCCCAATCAAGCGCTCAGTAAAATGTATTTCAAATAAAGCGTACCTTACCCGACGCTAAACAAAAATTAATGGATTAGTCAATCAATGCAATTAATGCTGACTTTACATCTCTTATCTCTGTTCAAGAAAACCCAAGGGTACTCATTGATTTTTCAAAAACTTGGTTCAGCTTATGTACACGTGTAAATACACTCACCATGTATTCTGGGCGAGAACATCTAACGCTGAATATTTTAAAATTAAACTCTAAAGTAAACACTGACACCGAAAGTGTGTTGTTATTTATCGAAACCAGTGTGAGAAAAATATTCCATCTTCACATATAAATGTTAAATTTTTCATTATTACACACAAGAGTCAAAAGATTGTAAACAATGTGCTTGAACGCCCAAGCGTAAAAAGGGATTTGGAAAGAACTTTTAACAAACTGTCAAGCGTCAATGTAAAGTATGAAGAGCGTCAAATTTCTACACACTACAAATAAATCAAAATTTTGGCGGGTACTTAAATGGTTCTTCAAAATGATGGCTCTCAAACAGTTTGTGATAGTATACGTGTCAACTTTACACACACGCGTGTATCACACCTAAACTCTGAATCGTCTTATTTCAAATCTTTACTCGGACTTCAAAAAAATTATATGTGGGAGTTACCAAATGTAACCGTGCCTACCTTTTAAAATTCTCGTCCACAGTTATCTTGCTCAAAGGCTGAGATCTAATTGATTTCCACGTGTCAAAATCCTAACAAAGAGAGAAAACACAAATTCAAAACTATGTTGCTAAAAACTAATTTTGTGCAGAAAAGAACCCATTTATACTCAAACTCTCTGCAAAAAAGCAAAAATCTCTCAATCACTCTTTCTCAAAATGGCACCCAAGAAATCAGCTGCTACTTCGACTGAAAAAGTCTTCAAGGTAACCGAGGGTCTTGTGGTGGACTGGAAGTTCCTGTACGAACACACCCAAATTGACCTATCGGAGATGATGGATTCTGTTACCGAGGCTGGGCTTCAGAAGTTTCTAACCAGATATTCATACATATTTCCTGGTGAAGTCGATCACTTCTGGAGAAATGCTAAACTGTCAGAAGACGAGACTTCCATCTCTTGTCTATTTCCTATCTCCAAGAAAGAATCCAAGTCATTCACTCTTTCTGCCACCACAATCGCTCATAACTTCACCCTACCGAACGAAGGAGCAACCTTGGACACCATCACTGACGAACAAATTGAAGAAGTATGGGTCAGAATCCGAGCGTATGATGATGTTCCGTACAAACAGTACTTCGAAAAGAAAGATATCGTCAACAGATATTGTGTCTTGGCTGATTTCTGCAGCAAAAACATTGAATGCAGAGTGGGCACTTTTGACAAGATTAACCCGTTGCAATTTCGCATGATGACAACCATCCTCCTCAACATAAACATCAACTGGAGCGCCTATGTGTTCAGCAGATTCAGAGACTGTCTGCATGCTTCAAACAAACCTTACGGTTTAGTTCTTAGTGACCTGCTATTCAGAGCAGAATGTACATCTTCGGCTGGATTTACTGTGGCCAAACACAAATTCTATGGGCCAAGAATCATTCAGAATCTTTTTAACCCACCCAAGATCGGAGGTGCGGCCAGACCTCTCTCTGAGCGCCAAGTTGTCCGTGAAGCGTCAGACGAGGAGGCTGAGCGTCCAGCTCCAGAGGATGCTAAGCGTTCCATTCCGAAGAAAGCCGTGAAACGCCCGGCTGCTACCAAAAAGAGGGCTACCCGAAAGTCCAAGGCTCAACCTATTCCATCTCCTCCACAGGATGATGAAGCTACGGATGACGATGAAGAGGACAAGATTTCTCTCGTAAGCCGAAGAAAACTGGAAAAAGTACTTAAAAACATAGACTTCGAAGAACCTAATGTTGCACCCACTCAAGTGCCACCGGCTGAAGGGGTGAACGTGAAGCGTATCTTCAAGAAACGTAGAGGACTACGCAAGCGTCAAGTCGATGTTACTCCTCCAGAGCCTAAGACTACTGAGCCAAGCGCTCAAGCTACTATTGCTGTTGAGACTAGCTCTCAGGGTAAGTTTATTTCTTCCCACAGCAGTTTCTTACCTACTTATGTAGAAGATCCTCCCCTTATAGAGGATATCCGTTATACAGCTCTTCCTCTAGCCGTTGTTCAAGCGCCCAGTGATGTCCATCTGGATGTCGATATGACAGATGTTGTCACCATCGCTCATGCAGCCGCCACAGAACCTGCAGGCTTAGAGTTTGATGAACTTGATGTTCCAGAGGTTCCACTCCTGCTCACTATCCCATCTACAACCGAGGCACGCTCAGAAGATCAGTGCGACGCTGACGAAATTATCGTTCACCAAAACTTCTTTCAGCTGGATCCTCTAAAGACAATTGATCACTTAGTTGACTATCTACCCCCAGCGCCCAAAGAAGACTTCTTTCCTACCGGATATAATGAAGACAGTCTTATAAATGCAGAGAATGATATAGTCAAACTTATTAAGTTTGATCTCACTGTCCGAGATACCTTGCTCACCTCAGCGCCCCCGCGACAGGTTCAAGAAAGAAAGACCCCAAGAGCAAATGTTGATCTGGCCTATTATCGAGAGTACGGGCACAACAAACCAACTGGTCTTGCTCTCAGAGATTTCAACATACGAACCTATGACCGTGCTTATGGACTCATCAATCCCACTGAGAAGCTCTTAAACAGAGAAGGCTACTCTCACTCCTCAACTCTCGTAAACAGTCCTGAAAATATGTTTTCCGCTAATCCGCTCCGTTTATGGACGAATAAAGGTGTACATGTCGGAGACCGTCCAGCGTCTATCCTTGATATGATTCAGACAGAAGCTGATGCTTATTTTGATAGCGTTTGGAACGCTAACTATGAACCAGACAAGCATCGCTTTGAGGCAATCCGAGATATTCACCAGCAAGGATCTTGAGCTATCCTTAATGCAGGGACTGAGTACTACATGAATGAAGTGAATTGGGCTGAAGCGTATGTTGGGAGCAAATACAAATTCGAAGAGTTGGTCAGTGATCCTCATCTCTTCAGCGCCTGTATACATGATAAGAAGCGAAAATTTGCTCAATATTGCTTACAAAAGCGTCAAAGGAGAATTGGGTCAGTATTGAGGCTGCCTCTACTTCGTCAACTAACTGAGCAGTCCTTACGCGTAGCGTTGCACAGATTTGCAAACACTCCTCTACTATTTGACACTCAAGCGTCTTCCAGCGACAGTTCTTCCCCATCTTGCTTGAATTTCACTTCAAGTGACTGTGACGACAACTTTCGACTGATGATCAAGCTCATGACTCCCCTCGCTCATTTGGACAGAGTCTTCACAGCCAACCTGCGCTCATGGAATGGATCCCGGATAAACTCCTTCACCGACTATCCACTCCTTCCCTCCATCCGACAGGAAGTTCATAATCACTATGACTTCGTCTTATCTTCACTGGAAAGAAACCAAGCGCTTGCTCAAGTTGTCTATCCCTATTTGGAAGAATACTACACAAGTTATGTTCCTGAATCTCAGAAATTCAACGCTCTTCCAACGGACAGGCTGATTGGCTTTTCTCATCATTACTGCTCCGATGCTATCTTTTCCATCGGCCGAGCGCCTTCCAGAATCTTTCCCAATCACGTACTGGATATCCTTGGGCCAATGTACATTAGGGCCATGGATAGTCCACTTCGCACCTTCATTCAAGGTACTTACCTTCCTACCCTACATTTGAATGAACTTCTCCAAAGAGCTACATATCCATATGCAGATGAACCATTTGCCGGCATGGACTTCAACCTTACGGACTTTAGCCATCTCGAATCAGTCATTGTTGAAGCGCCAATTGAAAGGATAGATGCACTGCCAGCGTCACCCATTGCCAAAGCGCATATTGACAGGTTGCATGTCTAGCCAACGCCCATCATTGCTGAGGACTCCACAGATCAACCTCAAGCGCCTATTCCTGTTGACAGTCCATCTGCTTCTAACTCTACTGCTTCCACAAAGTCTATTATTGACCCGGAGCTTCAAGGGACCGTGTTTGACCCTGCTTATCAAGTCCCAATGGACTCACTCAAACACACGTCTCGCTTCAAGCTTCCCGTTAATCCGGCGGTTTCTTCTGCTCAAGCGACCATGACTGAAGGCCTTAAGAAATTTCAGCAAATGGCTGACGCTACTCAGGCGAGTCACCTGGCCTTGAAAAAAGACATTATCAATCGCTTCACTACTCTAGAGACCTCTCTGACAGACGCTACTCAGGCCCAACTCCTGGTCATGAAAGAACATTTCGATCAGCGTCTTAACACTCTTGAGGCCTCTGTCACTCAGATTGCTACTCAAATCAGTCACCTTACTCAGCATTTTTTGCCGACTGATGATGGCAATAAGGGGGAAGAGAAGAAGAAAGGGGAGAAGAGGAAAACTTCAAAATCAAGCGCTCAAGATCCTCCTCCGCCGCCCAAGCGTCAACATACTCCCACTCCTGCTCCTATACAAAATAAAGAGCAAGATCCCTATCCATCTTGGGTAACCACTTTTGCCCCTACCGGAGCGCCCAGTAAAAGAGAAACTCCAAGAGCGCTCTATCCAGATCTTCCAGTACCTTCTAGAGCACTGCTTGAGCAGTTTAACATCCCTCTTTCCAGAGCGTCCATTCCAGAACCTACCAATCCAGAAAAAGTAGTTGCGGAAAGGAAGATGTCTGATCTAAATCAAACCTTCAGAATCTGCTTAAGGTATATGAGTATTGACCCAGATGAATGGGATAAGCATTACGTCGCTTTCAAACAAAAGCAAGTAGATGAAAACAAGTATATAATCAATAAAGATCATGATGTGATGATGACATTAGAAGATCAAATAACTGAGGCAATCCGCGCAGAAATGACCAAGAGATACAAGATCAAGTCACGATCTTGATTGTACTTTTACTTTTCTTGCTTTCATCTCTTCCTTATTTCAGTTGTAAAAATGCCTGTACCTTCAATGATATATATAATGCATTTTCAGCTGAAACACCTCGTTGAAGCTCAACTAACCTTAACTAACTTACTAACCAACGCTAACCATTATTTTTGGCCGTCTAACTCTTGAACTATAAAAAGAGTAAGTATTGCCATCATCAAAAAGGGGGAAATTGTTAGGAATTTCATGTTAGATGTTTCGATGATGACAATTTGGATTCCATGTTAGACCCCAAGAAATGTTAAGTATAAAAGCTTTCGAAGAACAAATGTATAAGCGCCTGAAAGCTCGTGTTTTTATACTAGGCTTGTATTTTTATCTTTATAGAGTTTAGACTAAGAATGTGATACTAAATCACTAGAGGAGTTCTATGTGAGTCTACCAAGTGATGAAGGTGAAGATCAAGCGTCTGAAGGAACAGTAAAGATAAAGATTAGTCTCAAGCGTCCGTCAAATGCTAAAAGACTATCCCAGGTTACAAACTCAGGGCTCAAGATTTGTTATGGACCTTAGACCAAGTACTTAACACTAAGTCAATGATAGAATTCTGAGTGAGTCTATCAAAGATAAAGTGAAAAAGTCAAGCGTCTAAAAATCGGGCAAAGATTATGACCTTTCTCAAGCGTCCGATTAACAAAGAAAGCTACTTTCAAAAAGGCTAAAGTCCAAAGGCTCAAGCGTCTAGTTCTCCAAGCATAACCTGAAGATTCAAATCCAAGTTATCAAAGATGCATGAATCAACGCAAATTATTCCCAAACGGAAATAAAACAAGATGCATCAAAAGTCGGATAAGTGCTATTAAAATATAAGCACTACAACTTATGGGCAAGCCATATCTTTGACCGAGACTGTCAGATTTATGAAACCAAGACCATGCCTAACCAATTAAATATACCCAAAGTTAGGATTGTCAGAAATCATGGAATGTTTAGGGAAACGAGATTCCAACCATGTCCAACGGACAAAATCTCAAAACAACCTATAAATAACCTTTTCAGCAAAAGTGACAAAGCAATACACATAGATAAACATCTGGACGTAAAAACAAGAAAAGGGTCCAAAACTTTGCTGAATTTATTATGAGAGAAAAAGCTTATAAACTCCAGAGCCGAAATCCTTTAAGCTTCTCAAATACATTCCTAGACAGTCACCCATATTTCAAACCTCTTTTTAAGAAGAACCTACACTACTATTCAGATATTTCCAAGTTGTTTGAACTTTCCAAAAACAAACAAACCCGTGACCAAAACCATCAACACCGTTCATCTGAGTGATAAAGCTTGTTGACTTACAAGCAATATTTTTGTGTAAAAGAAGCTTGTGGAAGAAGATCTCTATTGGAGCTGAAATCTGTGTGACCAAGGAGTTCCGAGATCAAGCGTAACTTGCACCATTTCTGAGTGAAAGAAGCAAGGGGATAGAAGGTCTTTAGTGGAGCTGAAATCTGTGTGACCAAGGAGTTCAAAGATCATATCCAATCTCCCTCTATTTTGTAGAAGTCTCTATGTGACTCTTCGATAATCATCATAGTGGAAAACCTCCCTGATAAAAGGAGAAGAAGGACGTAACTGGGATTACATCACCCAGTGAACCTTATAAATATCCTGTGTCATTTACTGCTTTAACTATTTACTGTTTTATTGCTTTACTATTCATATTGCATATACTTTGATAAAATTTTATTGCAAACCGAACGCTAAGCTATACAATACTTCCGTTGTGCTAACCCTGATTTAGTGACTAAACTCTGCCCTACTTTGGCAAGCGTTGAAATCACCAAGTCTAAGTTAACTTTTCCCAAGCGCCTGAAACTAGCGCTTAAATCATTCTCTCTCAAGCGCCGCACCCAGCGCTCAAAGCTTTTCGAGCGTTTAAATACTTCAAAGTGATACGAATTTTTAGAAGTCGAAAAAGACTTCAAGGTCTATTCAACCCCTCTCCCTTCTAGACCCTTTCGTATACCACTTGGGACCAACAAAAGCTGTGGATTCTCTTTCTGTTTTTCTTCAAAATGCTTTCGGAACCAATCGATGAAACTCTTATTATGCTCTCTTGAAATCCAACTCTCATTTTTAATTGGATTGAATCTCCTAAGTTGGTTCTTATGCTATTCAACATATGGGTCAACCTCATCGGTGTTGTGGAGCACATATAGGTGTGCCTGATCCCTTTGTGTAATATGAACACTAACGAATTGCTTTCCCATTAATCCGACTCCTTCTGTTCCCCCTCCCACAACATGAGACTTTGGAAGCTCTGCAACATTAGAATCTGTCAGATACTCTGTGAAAAATGTAATGGCTTCATCAACTACGTACCGTTCAACAATGCAACCTTCCGGTCGACTACGATTTTTCACGTAGCCTTTCAATACCTTCATATAACGCTCAGCCGGATACATAGATCTCATAAAAGCCGGTCCACATAGTTGAGTCTCTCTAACCAAGTGAATGGGTAGATGAGTCATTATATCAAAAAAAGCAGGTGGAAAATACATTTCAAGCACACAAAGTGATGACAATTTGTTTTTGAAGTGCAGGAAATTGCTCAGGATCAAACACCTTGCTCCACATTGCTTTGAAGAAGAAACACAATTTAGTTATCGTATCTCTCACCTTTTTTGGCAAAATGGCCCGTATAGCAATTGCTAGCAAATGATCCATGATTACATGACAATCGTGAGTCTTCAAGTGCTTTAGCTTCAAATCCTTCATTGATACAAGAATACCCTTCCGGAACTTTCACTCCATTTAGAAACTCACATAATGCAATTTTTTCTTTCCTGGCTAGAGTGTGAGCTGTTGGAGGCAAATAAGTACGTTTCCCCTTATTTGTTTGTGCCAATTTTCCTCTTATCTTCATTTCAACCAAGTCTAACCGTGCCTTTACGCCATCTTTTGTCTTTCCGGGCACATTTAGAAGTGTTCCAATGACGCTATCAAATACATTTTTCTCAATATCCATTATATCGAGAAAATGTCTAACATGTAAAGACGTCCAATACGGCAACTCAAAGAAAATTGACCTTTTTTTCCACCCAGTTTTTGCAAGGCCACATGCAAAAGTCTTTCCAAATTTAACCTCCAAGTCTCTTACATTTTCAAACACTTCTTCACCAGTTAAGCACTTAGGAGCTCGGTCTTCTTCTATATTCCCATTGAAAGCTTTCTTCTACCGACGATATCGATGGTTCCGATTTAGCCATCTCCGATGCCCTTGGAATGCATATTTCTGGGAGTGTGTCAATCGACATTGATCTGTACTCTTGACACATATGGGGCATCCACATTGGCCATGTACAGCATATCCCTCGAGGTTTGCTTTTGCCGGAAAATCATTAATTGTTCCAAATAACATGACTCTGAGATTAAAATTTTCTTCTCTCAACCCATCATATACTTGAACACCGGTGTCCCACAACACCTTCAAATCCTCAATTAAAGGAGCCAAGTAGACATCTATATCATTTCCAGGTTGTTTCGGCCCAGAAATGAGTATAGGCATCATTATATGCTCTCGCTTCATGCATCGCAATGGGGGAAGGTTGTACATCATCAAAATCACCGGCCATGTACTGTGTGAGCTACTTTGCAAGCCATGAGGGTTCATGCCATTTGTAACCAATACAAGGCGCAGATTTCTTGATTCTTCACCAAATTCAGGGAAATCATCATCAATGTTTTTCCATTGAGGAGAATCTGAGGGATGCTGAATCTTGTCATCTTCAATCCTTTCTTCAAGCCTTCTATCAGCATGCCATGTCAAGTCCTTGGCTAACTCTTTACTACTGTACATGCGCTTAAATCGTGGTATTATAGGCAAATACCACATGGTTTTGACAGGCGCAGATCCATTTTCTTGTACCGTGAGTCGCCACATTTTGGACAGGCTTTCAATGATGCATAGTCAATTCTAAATAATACACAATCATTGAGACAGGCATGTATCCTCCCATATCCCATGCCAATTGAGGTTAACATCCGTTTAGCCTCATAAGTACGATTAGGTAACACATTATCCTCAGGTAGCATGCTTTTTAATAAACTAAGCAAGTCTGTGAAACTCTTATCACTCCACCCATTGTTGGCTTTTAACTTGTATAGGTTAAGAACTGCTTTCAATCTCGTGAATTTACTACCACTATACAGTAGTGTCTTTGAATCACTTGTCAAATTGTCAAACATTTTAGGACAATTTCGCAAATCCTCCTCAATCACATTTGTCATCTCCTCCAAACGATCAGGCTCATAATCATTCATGTTGAAATCGTGTGATGGATATGATGTACCACCTAAATCATCCAACGGAACACTGCTTTCACCGTGTCTTGTCCAACGTTTGTAGCTTTTATCAATTCCATTACACACCAAATGATCTTCTAACTCACGTAGACTAATTCTCTTTCCAAAACAACAACGTAAACACGGGAAAGTGAACCTAGTTCGATCTGGTGCATGGTCAACCGCAAACTTTATAAACTCTTTCACACCTTTCTCATACTGTTCCGACATACGATCTGCTAAACTCCAACTTCGATCCATTTTGATTCTAAATTAATCAAATTAAACAATTTTATCATCAGTTGATAGTTAAATTAATTAAATAATTTTTATTTTAATTAATTTCCCATTATTCTAGAAAAAATTCGGCAGAGTAACAACGCAAAAATTACTACCAAGTTCTTGACTTAATCTTCACCCGAGTAGGTTGAATCCAACAAAATTCGGATCTTACGATCCGCTAAAATCCAATTTCGATCTTAATTAATTAAATTAAACAATTTTAACATCAGTTTAGTCAAATTATTTAAACTATTTTCATTTTAATTTATTTCACGTTATCCTAGAAAAAATTCGACAGAGTACCGACGCAAAAATTTCTACCAAGTTCTCGACTTAATATTCCCCCAAACTTGCAACCAACAAAATTCGTATATTTCAACCACAACAAACCCAATATTATAATCTTCCACCCACAACAAACCCAAAATGCCGATCTTACTATACGAAAATATTGATCACCAGTTGGATCACATAAAACATCATATTTCTACAAATATTGATCACCAGTTGGATCAAATAAATCACATAAAACTAAAAATAAAGCACCATTTTATAAAAATATATTGATCACCAGTTGAATCACATAAAGCATCATATTTCCAACAGCTACAAATATTGATCACCAGTCGGATCATATAAATCACATAAAACTATAAATAAAACATCATATTTTCAGCAACTAAGTATAAATATAGATCACCAGTTGGATCAATGTACCCTAAACCACCAAATAACCACAATTTAATCTCAAATCAAACGGAATTAACACTCGACTAACTAAAATTAATACTAAATTCAGTCAAATTCCTAGTTCCCTTAAATTTTTTAATAAATAGGCAAATTTCAAGAATATATACAAATATATATAGATACACCCACACATACACAAATATATACATACACCCACATATACACAAATATATACATACACCCACACATACACAAATATATATACATATACACCCACATATACACAAATATACGCACACATACACAAATATATATACATACACCCATATATACACAAATACACCCACACATACACAAATATATATACATACACCCATATATACACAAATACACAAATATATATACATACACTCATATATGCATACACCCACATATACATACATCTATATATACTCTATGTGTGTGTGTGTGTGTATATATATATATATATATATATATTTATATTTATCTAAAAGAAAATACCAAAACTAAATGGACCACGGCGGAGGAAGCGGAGGTGGGCGGCGGCGGCGGCGGAGGTGGGCGGCGGCGGTCGCACTATCTATCTATATATATATATAGAGAGTTAATTTTATATATATAGAGAATATATACATATATATGCACATATATATATATATCTAGAAAGAGAAAGAGACAGAGAGAGATACTACTGGAGTGACGGCGTCGGACGGCGGAGGAGCGGCAACCGGCGGCACGAGAGAGAAGTAGATCGAGAGAAACTGAGAGAGAGAAGTAGATCTTGAGATAGAGAGAGAAACCGAGAGGGGCGGCGGACGGCGGCGGCGGTGGTGGTGGTGAGAGAGTTGAGAGAGAAAGAGTGAGTGAGTGAGTGTGAGAGAGAAGGAGGGGCCGCGTTGTAGAAAACCCGGCCCCTGTGCCAGCGGTTCGGCTGAATCGCTGGCACATGTGTGTTTGTGGCAGCGGTTCGGCCAAAATCGCTGCCACAAGTGTACTTTGTGGCAGCAGTTTTGGCCGAACCGCTGTCGCGTTCAAATTATTATTATTTTTTTTTTCTGACACCTATGACAGCGTTTCGGCTCGAACCGCTGTCATAGGTCCTAACCGAGTACCACTTATTACAGCAGTTTTCAAAACCGCTGTCATAGGTACGCTGTAATAGGACTTTTTTGTGGTAGTGAGATGTATTCATCTATTGCACAAATATTTATACATTCAATACCATAGAGTTCTTGTGTATATTATCTGATTTTTTCTGTGTTATTTTCACCGAAGTATCCATCTCCGAGAAAATGTAATTTTATTAACCTTCTGAATCTATCAGCAATTGCACTTTTAGATTCTCCGGCTAAAACTTCTTGCTTAGATGTTTCCAAAGTGTGTTCCCAACCCACCTTTATAGATCCTTCTAAGCTTAACTCCATTGGTCTTATAAAGTTTTCTTTGTTGAGTTCCAGTGTAGTGGCGGCTATTTTCATAGCGGCTACCCATTCATCAATTAGTTTTTCGATGTTTCTGAAATCGATAATATCCAAATTTAGGATAGTCCCATAGGGATGCAAGGGTTGTGACATAGTCCTTGCCTAGGGTGTATTCTCTGGTACCCTATTTGGATTTCTAGCATGATTTACTCTAAACGTTTCTCCCAACACTGCGGGGGTTGCGTTTATATGTAAATCTCTGCTTTCACGCATCGATTCATCCGACAGAGGATTATTTGACGCGGAACTTTCTCTTGGCATTGTTAAGGCCAAAGGATTTGCTTCATTGGCTTTTATATTAACCAAATCTACAAACGCTAGTTCAGATAAAAATTCAACTAGCTCATGAAGATCAGATGGATCTACTCTTGATATATCCATATTACTTAATACTTTTAAGGGTATCAATGAGTAGTTCTTCCTGAGTCTTTGGCTTAGGAATTTCCTTTGCCTTACCCTTCTGATGAAGAAGAGGTACTCTTCCAAGTGCATCACCGATTCTGTCCTTTTTTTGTTTGGACGTACCGGTAATACCTTGTCTTTCTTTCAGATCGAGGACTACTGTCTTTAGATCTATTATAAATCTATCTACATCTAGAAGAATCATGCGGATTTCCCTAGGTTTCTGGTTCAAGTTTTCGATTTTCATATGTAGATTTTCTATCCTATGTCCATAATCTTGAACTGTCTTTTGGATTTCTCTAAGATCTTTGGAGAGCTTAGATGTATCCGGTTCAATTTCTTTCAACTCATAATGTCATATGAAGAAAAGATTTACCTGTATTTGGTTTCTCGGGCCATTTTCCCTGGATCTCTACGAGTTGAACATTGCTCGCAAGGTTGCCTATAAACTTATCAATCAGAGCTGACTTCCTTTGGTAGTACCTCAACTCTTCTTGTAAGTCTAGATCAGCCATAGGTATTTTTCCTTTGGCTATCTCTTTCTGGATTGCTGTTCCAGTTCTTAAAGCCTTACGAATTAGTACATCAATCCGTTTTTCCCTTTGTCTTTCCAGAATCTGGAAATACTCTTCATTTTTTTCATAGACCGAACTATTGTTCCGTTCCATGCTTGTTTGACTCTCCTCTGTTAGGGATATTTCATCAATAAACCTAGGCTCTGATACCATTTTTCAAGCAGGATCCTTCTTTTGCATTAATGGGTATACATAACGATTATTTTTTCTTTTATGAGACTATTTTTTTAGAATATTCAAAACCTAAGGACTTATTTGAAATAATAATTTTCAATAAAACCTGGGAAGGACTTAAGTGATGCGAAATTAATGACCTAAGGGACTTAAGTGATACAATTATCACATGAGGAACTTAAGTGATACAAATTGAAAAGATGGGGGACTATAAAGGTTATTTTCTCTTATTTGAGAGAAAAGCTTATAAAATTCCATAGCCAAAAATCCTCTAAAGCTTTTTATACATTCCAAAGACAGTTAAAGATATCGCAAACCTCTTCAAAGAACAACCTTGAACTCCTATTGAGATATCCAAAGTTGTTAGAACTTCCCAACATCAAACAAACCCGTGACAAAACCCTCAACATCTTTCATCTGAGTGAGAAAGTTTGTTGATTCACAAGCAGTATTTTTGTGTAAAAGAACCTTGTTGAAGAAGGTTTTTATTGGAGTTGAAGTTTGTGGATCAAGGAGCTCAAGATCATCTTCCGTTTCATCTATTTTGTAGAAGACTCTGTGTGATCCTTCGATAATCAATCTAGTGAATTCCTCCAAATTCCAAGGAGAAGAAGGACGTAGTTCGATAATACATCACCCAGTGAACCTTCTAATATCATGTGTTATTTACTTCTTTATTGCTTTACTTTACTTATTCATATTATATATTTGAAAAAAGCACTAAACCGGTTAAGCGACTATTTGTCAAAAAGAGAACGCTAAGCTTTAAAATCATTTCTGTTGTGCTAACCATGATTAAGCGATTAAAACGTTACCCTAATTTGGTAATCATTGAAATCACTAAGTCTAAGTTATCTATCTTTAAGCGCCTGACCTAGCGCTGAGCTTACTAAGCGTTCAAAACCTTCAAAAGTGATACGAAATTTTTAAAGTCGAAAAAGATTTCATGGTCTATTCAACCCCCACCACTCCTTTCTAGAACAATCTTTCTACCTTTCGCCCCCATCCAAGATGAACTCATCCTCAAGGAAGTGGGCATGTAGGGCCACAATGATCCTTTGATCATCATGTAGGTAAAAAAAGAATCCCATGGAATCGTCAGGATAACCAATGAAACGTCCCATTATGGATCTTGTCTCCAATTTCTCCACTTTAGTATTTTGGACATAAGTAGGACATCCCCAAATCTTGATGTGGTTAAGACTTGATATCCTATAATTCCACATCTGATGCGGAGTTTTTGGAAAGGATTTGGAGGGACATCTGTTCAATATATAATCTACAATAAGGAGCGCATGTCCCCACAATGAAATGGGTAAATTAGTGTAACTAAGCCTGGAACGAACTATGTCCAGCAGTGTTCGGTTTCTACGCTCGGCTACTCCGTTTAGTTTAGAAGTCGCTAGTGATCTTAGTTGTAACATTGTTCCTTGTTCCTCAAGGAATTCATCAAACTCGGCGCTCATATATTCTCTTCCACGATCTGAACGTAGAGTTCTTAAATTTTGCCTAGTTTGATTTTCTACTAAAGCTTTGAATTCTTTAAACATTCAGACTTTTGCTTCATCAGATACACTAGACCATATCTTGAATGATCGTCTGTGAAAGTGATGAAGTAGTAGAAACCTCCACGAGCTATTTCTCCAAATGGTCCGCAAACGTTGGCATGCACTAATCCTATGACTTGAGTAGCTCTTTCAAAAGTCCCGGTGAAGGGAGATCTAGCCATCTTTCTTAAGAGACATGATTCATATGTTGGATAGGGATCCGACCCTAGTGAGCTTAAAAGCCTATCTTTTTCCATTTTGTGGATCTTGTGCTCTCCAACATGGCCTAGTCTAGGATGCCACTTGAGCCTTAAGTTAGCTTCTTGCCTACCACGTTTATGTGTTATAACATTCACATCAGAAGAATTATGGACATTTAAATAATACAAACCATTAACTAAAGATGCATTGCCAACTATTTTATTTCCATAATAAATGTCGCAATTCAATTGAGAAAATGAAATGTATAACCAATCTTAACTAATATAGGAATGAAAACAATGTTCTTAAGCCCCTTGGGAAAACTAAAACATTACTTAAAAACAATAAATGTCCAAAATTCAAAATCAAAGAAGTACATCCAATCCTAGTAGCCTCGATGCTTTCCCCACTGCCTACTTTGATCAGCACTTCTTCTCGGCCCAGCTTTCTACTTCTGTCCAGATCCTGATCCAAACAACATACATGAGCACTAGCCCCTGAGTCCAGAATCCATGAAGTAGAAAAAATGGTCATAGAACAATTAGTTTCAGAAATGAAGAGTTTCATACCTTTTGCGCCTTTGCCTAATTTAGAACAGTTCCTCTTCCAATGGCCAAGCACACCTCATTCGAGACATGTATCCTTCTTGTTAGGCCCTTTGGTCTTACATCCATGTTCTAATTTTTTTTGAGTTCTTGTGGATACTCCTCGTTTCTTTCTTCTTTTCCATTTCCTTCATCATCAAATGTATCATTTGTGAAATAAATAGAAGAATCCTCCTTGTTCCTCGTCCTCATGTGAGCTTACCGATTTCAAGCTTCTTTGTTAGCCCAACTAATGAACAATTGATATCATTAATATCAAAGTTCATGACGAAGTAGTAGAAGGAGTCAGGAAGCGACGGTAGGATGAGATCAACTTGAAGGTGAAGATCCATATAGAAGTTCATTGATCTTACCTTTTCCACTTGGATCATCATCTTGAGAACATGTTCTCCAACATCCTCTTCCTCACTCTGAAGACATCTTTCGATGTGAAATATCTTTCGATCCTACCGTGCTCTCCAAACATTTCTTCCAAATGAAGAATTAGGCCCCTTGCATCGTTCATTGTATCATGAGAACTTTGTAGTTCACTACACATAGAGTTTAGGATGTATCCTCTAGGTTTATAGTTGTCACAATTCCAGCTAAAGTGAGTTAGTTGAACTCTAGCATCCTCATTCCTCTTAGGAACAGGAGAACGGTTAATTTCCAACACATATTCAATTGACTCCTCACTAAGGACATTCCTTAAGATTGCGTGGCATTCCATGTAGATACGCCCAATTAGAACATTTTTTTCGAGTAATTTTAAAAGTGGGTTTGTCATATTTGAGAGAGATAAATAAGGAGATAACTACATAAATAAACCATCCTAATTAGATTACTTGTAATTGACTTAACCACGAAAAATTTAGGACTTTAAAGTTCATCTTGGCTCCCACTGCATTTTTCTAAATCCACACTTCCAAGTAGAAATCGGTAATCATCATTGGCGTCGATTCCACAGCGGGTATTGAAGTCCTCAATTAATTCGATGGGTTACAACCTAACTGATTTCTGGCCCATTAATTATTTGAAGTGATGTCTAACATCAATTTATCCAATAAATGTTTCAATACCTTTCCTCATAGTTCACCAAGCCACAACCTAACCAATTTCTAAACTTGTGAACTACCCGAGTTCATTCCCACTAACTCCTTAAATCTAACATTTTAATTTCACCTTGCAACCTACCAGTTTCTGGGGTGAAATACGCTTCGACTAAGGCATTTCATGCACTTTATAAAATAACAAATTATTTCCAAATGCATAATCCCCATAACTGGGAAGCATTACACATTTGTAGTAATTTTAATTTTAACAAGCTTGGTGCAGGGCGAGGATGTCCCACATCCTTTATTAACTCGTTATTATTTATTTGGGAGAATTTAAATTTTCTAATGTTTGGTCTTACTTTGCACATTAATCAATTTATATAGCGCAATTATCATATATCAAACATGCATAATTTATACTACTAATATACATGCATATCAATATAAACATTCACGGAATTAAATAAATGAAACCATCACACTTGATCATGGACTTTTACTAGAAGGCCCGAGGCAATGGCCACCAAAAAAAGAGAGGGTAAAAACGAAAACCTATCTAATCTTCTTGGGCTTCTTGTCTCCATCAATCTTGAACTATTCTATTACAGTACATTAAAACAGCCTATAAAAGAAAGGTAAATCGAATGAAACCTAAGTCCATGATCAGTGTCTCCATCATGTAAGACATGCTCGCAACTTTTATTAAAACACCTATGTTGATTATTTAAAATTTTAGTCCAACTAAAAAGTTCTTTATAAAATTCCTAACTTATATATATTCTTTATTTCAATTAAAATCAATCTAGTCCTACTGGATGACTTAGATACAAAAAATTATGAATTAAGTATATATACCTTTAATTAAAATAATATTAGTCCAACTATTAGGAATTTCATGTTAGATGTTTTGATGATGACAAATAGGACTTCCTGTTAGACCCCGAAAAATGTAAGTATAAAAGCTTTCCTAGAATATTGTGTATAAGTACCTGAAAGCTTATTTATCTTAGGCTTATAGTTTTCATCTTTGTAGAATTTTAGACTAAGAATGTGATACTAAATCACTAAGGAGAATTTTGGGTAAGTCTACCAAGTGATAAAGTTGAAGATCAAGCGTCTGAAGCTACAGAAGATAAAGATCTCTTGAAGCGTCCGTCAAACGTTTTAGAGACTATTCCAGGTTACAACTTCAGCGCTCAAAATACGAATGGATAACTCAGGCCGAATACTCAACACTAAGTCAATGATGGAATTCTGAGTGAGCCTATCAAAGACAAGATTGAAGAGTAAGCGTCTGAAATAAAGAGAAGAGACTCAGGATCAGTCCAAGCGTCTGTCCAATGCACGAGAAAAACTGTCCTCTTCAGCAAGCGTCCAAAAGGCTAAACCAACACGACCTACAATGAACGTAACCTGAGAATTCAAACCCAAAGCTATCCAAAGACTTAAAGAATGCATGAATCAAACGGACAAATTATTTCCAACGGAAATAAAACAAGATGCATTAAAAGTCGGATAAGTGCTATTAAAATATAAGCACTATAACGTATGGGTAAGCCATTCATTTGACCAAGACTGTCAGAAGTTATGAAACCAAGAACATGCCTAACTAATTAAGTATACCCAAAGTTAGGAATGTCAAAACTCAAGGAATGTTTGGGGAAACGAGAATCCAACCGTGTCAAACGGACAAAAACCAACAATACCTTATAAATAACCCTTTCAACAAATAAGTAAAAAACAGAGCAAAAAAACCGTGACATAAACAAGAGATATACCTGAATATCCTAGTGTGAATAACAGTCACAACCTCTTGTATGTAGAAAATTATACAAAAAGACACAAGAAAAGAATACCTACTTTGTTGAAAGAAAAGCTTACAAAAATCCATAGCCAAATATCCATATAAGCTTTTCACAAATATTCCAGAGACAGTCAACTATATCTCAAACCCCTTTTTGAAGACCCTACATTACTATTGAGATATCCTCAAGTTGTTTGAACTTTCCAAAACCAAACAAAGCCATTACAAAACCTTTCAACATCTTTCGTCTGAGTGAGAAAGTGTGTTGACCTACAAGCACCATTTTTGTGTGGAAGAAGATCTCTACTGGAGCTGAAATCTGTGTGACCAAGGAGTTTCGAGATCAAGTGTAACTTGCATTATTTCTGGGTGAAAGAAGCAAGGGGATAGAAGATCTTTAGTGGAGCTGAAATCTGTGTGACCAAGGAGTTCCAAGATCATATCCAACCTCTCTCTATTTTGTAGAAGTCTCTGTGTGACTCTTCGATAATCATCATAGTGGAAAACCTCTCTGATAAAGGGAGAAGAAGGACGTAGCTGGGATTACATCACCAAGTGAACCTTACAAATATCTTGTGTCATTTACTGTTTTGTTGTCTTACATTATACTGTCATATTATTTCTTGAAAAGGGATTTAAACTAATAAGCGACTAATTGGTTAAAACGAACGCTAAGCTATAAAAACATTTCCGCTGTGCTAACCCTGATTTAGTGACTAAACTCTGCCCTACTTTGGTAAGTGTTGAAATCACCGAATCTAAGTTAACTTTTCTCAAGCGCCTGAAACTAGCGCTTAAGTCATCATCCCTCAAGCGCCACACCCAGCGCTTAAAGTTTTTCGAGCGTTCAAATACTTCACAGTAATACGAAAGTTTTTAGAAGTCGAAAAAGACTTTAGGGTCTATTCAACCCCCCCTCCCCTTCTAGACCCTTTCGTATACCACTTGGGACCAACAAGTGGTATCAGAGCGGTTGAGGTTGAAACCTAAGTGTTTCCAAGCGTAACTGCTTGTTCAGATCCTTATTTTTTTGTCGCTTTAAATTTTTTTTTCATGGCTTTTTCCAAAGTTCCTAAGTTGACCGAATCAAACTATGATTCATGGAAGGTCAAAGCGTTCACCTATTTGTGCTCATGTGATGATGAAATGTGTGATATTATTTCAGATGGGCCAATCAAAATATACAAGATCATCACCAGAGCGCCCGAAGTCACAGAAGAGACACCCGATGGGTATGTGGAGAAGCCCAAACAAGAATGGTCTACAGATGAGCGTCGACGAGCAAATTTAGACAATGTTGGTAGAAACGCTCTATACACAGCCATTGGAGATAATGACAACTTATTCAACAAGGTCAAATCATGCAACACTACTAAAGAAATTTGGGATAAGTTGGCTACCATTTGTGGTGGCTCAGCACAAATCAAGGAGAACAAACTATCAATTGCAACAATAGAGCTACCTAATGAGACGCTAGAGCAATTAGACATGAGGTTTACAGCTCTTGTCACTGAACTAACATCTCTGGGTATGGAGCTACAAAATCGAGAAACAGTGGTCAAAATCTTTAGAAGTCTCCCAAGCAGATTCCTGATGAAAACAACTACAATGAGAGAATCAAACAATCTGGACAGCCTAACTCCAGAAGATGCTTTTTCAGAAATCAAAGCATTTGAGTTTGAGCTGAATTCGGCCAGTGATGCAGTAAGTAATCCAGTGATCGAATCTGGAGCGCTGATGGCATCAATCAAAGGAAAATCTATCAAAGAAAAAAAACTCGGATATAAGTGAGGAAGAAGAACTGGCGCTTCTAAATAGATTCAGGAAATTCCTGAAATATGAAAAGAAGGGAAACAGTCCTAAGCACCCAGGACAAAATTCATATCAAGCGTCTCCCCAAATACAACCACAATATCAAGCGCCTCACTATCATGCGTCTCCCTCCCGAGCGCCAATTCAGCAAGATCTCTCAATGCCTGCAGCGTTAAACCAGCAATCCACAAGATTAACAAACGAACAAAAGATGAAGACCAATCTCAGTTACAACTGCAGGAGACCAAGGCATTTCCAAGTTAATTGCCCATATCCAAATGTGTCTAAACCTACAAAGCAAGATCACACGGATAGAAACCAATTCAGGAGCAATCTGAGACAACAAGGCTTGCTAGCAGAATCAGAACCTCTCTATAATCCTGAAGAGGACTTGGAATCATCAGATGAAAGCAGTGATGATGAACCATCAAAGGATTCAGCATTCATTTGTCTCATGGCAAGAGATAATGAAGCATCTAACGACTTACCATCTGAGGTAACCACTGATCTGTATCCTCCTATTTCTTATGATGAATTACTTGACAAAGTAAAGGAATATTATACAGATTGTCAAGATGCCGCCAAATTATTTCAAAATCACTATCATATTATTTCAGCACTCAGAAGTGATAACGTAACGCTCAAAGCAGAGTTGCAAGTTCAGCATGCATTGAAAAAACCAATCACTCGAGAGTGAAATCACTCAGCTAAAAAATGATCTTGATATAATAGTCAAAAGAGAAGCTGAAGTGGTTGCTAGCTAAATCAGAGCAGCTGATCTCTTCATTATCAAAAGCGTCTAGAACGCTAGATAATATGACTAAAGTAACCAGGGCATTTGGTGAAAAGACCGGTCTAGGTTGTGATAAATTTAGTCATAAAGCCAAAGCGTCCAATGTTACAACAATCAACAAAGGAAAAGGTGTAATCTTTGTTGGAGAAAGTTCAATCAGACAAACGCTGAATGAACCAACAGATATTGGTACAAAAGCTAATGGTAAAGTCAACACTTACTCAGGCAAAGGAAAGACCAAAGCGAATGTCTCACAAAAGAAAATATATCCAAACGCTCAAAAGGCTAAGGAAATACCTTCTACAAGTGAATCAAACGTTAAGCGTCCCGCACCAAAAGTGCATCCTAAGCCAGTACCAAACAAGATCAAACGTCTATATCCAAAACAATCCAGTTCATATTATCAACACTATGATAATTATGATTACGATTATGATTATTACTATAATCAAGGATATTTCTATACACCTAAAAAACACACACAACACAAAACGAAACCCAAGAAGGCCAATCTCTCTCCCATAATGAAGATAAGGCAAATATGGGTTCCGAAAAATCTAATTCAAATTAACGTTACTAACAAAGAAGGACCCAAAACAAAATGGGTACCTAAAAAGAATTAGAACTGCCCTTTTGAATGCAGGTACCTAGAGCCAACACCGACACTTCAATATGGTACATAGATAGTGGGTCATCAAGACATATGACTGGCTCAAAGGATCTACTGATCAACTATCGTGCAACCAATGGTCCTCAAGTTATATTCGTGATAATTCCAAAGGTAAAACTAAAGGTATAGGTATCATGCGCAAGGGGAACATCATGATAAATGATGTATATTATGTTGAGGGTCTTAAGCATAAGTCAATTTTGTGATAAAGGCTTTGAAATTAAGTTCTATAGTGACTTCTGCGAAATAATAGATGTTAAGACAAGATCTACGAAGTTAAAAGGAAAAAGAACAAACAATGTATACTTAGTAGATTGGGATTCAACATTAGATAACAACCCTACATGTTTCGTAGCTAAGAATCAAAACGAATTGGGTTGGTTATGGCACAGAAAAATGAATCACCTCAACTTCAAGACAATCTCTCAATTAATATCTCTAAATCTCGTAGAGGGACTACCTAAAGGTTCCTTTAATAAAGATCGCTTATGTGATGCTTGTCAAATGGGTAAGCAAGTCAAATCATCCTTTAAGAAGAAATCTCTTCTATCTACATCGCGAGTACTTGAATTATTACACTTAGATTTATTTGGTCCTATTCAAATCATGAGCATTAGCGGTAAAAAGTATTCACTAGTGATAGTTGATGATTTCTCACGTTATACATGGGTAGAATTTTTAGCGTCTAAAGATGAAACTAGCGCTAAGGTCACATCACTAATTCGTCAGCTACAAAACTCAAAAGACCTAAAAGTAACCAGAATTAGAAGCGATAGAGGAACTGAATTTACTAACCATATTGTTGAGAAATACTGCAAAGACCTTGGGATACTTCATGAGTATTCAGTGCCTAGAACCCCTCAACAAAATGGAGTTGTTGAGCGACGAAACAGAACGCTCAAGGAAGCTGCCCGTACCATGTTAGCCGAATCCAAGCTACCTCAAAGGTTTTGGGCCGAAGCTATCAATACCGCTTGCTACACACAGAATCGGTGTATGATCAACAAGCAACATGAAAAGACTCCATATGAACTATGGAAGGGACGTAAGCCAAATGTTTCATATTTTCATGTATTTGGTTCAAAAGGTTTCATTCATAACAATGGATCCCAAAACTTAAAGACATTTGATCCTAAAGCAGATGAAGGAATCTTTCTAGGCTATGCCAAAAATGGAAAGAGCTTTCGTATCCTAAATAAGATCAAATCAAAGGTAGAGGAATCCATTCATGTTGTGTTTGATGATGCTAACCAAGAACCGAGTAAGGTTAATATTGATGATGTAGGAACTAAGGAACTCTCTCAACAAACATCACAAATCAATCTATGTGATGATAGCGATCTTGATGAAGAGGATGAGATTATCGTGCCTAATCCTACACTTACTTACGAGGCTGTCAATAACCAAAGAAATGCTGATGACCATGAAGAAAGTGATCATCAAGAGCAAGTTAGAACTATAAACACTGAAGCGCCTACGCAAAGAGCTGGTCAAGCGCCTGTGCAACGTAGTCAAGCGTCTGATCAAGCTCTAAACCCTTCTCAACCAGATAGAAAATGGCTCAGAGACCATCCACCAGAATTAATTATTGGAGATATGGGAGCACCTGTAAAGACTAGAGCCGCTACAATAAAAGAGGCCATGTTCGCAAGCTTCCTATCTCAAATGGAACCTAAGAAAGTGGATGAAGCGCTAAGTGATCCAAGCTGGATAGAAGCCATGCAAGAAGAGCTAAACCAATTTGAAAGAAATGAGGTATGGACGCTAGTACCAAGACCAACCCACCAAGGGGTCATTGGAACTAGATGGGTCTATAGAAACAAAATGGATGAGAATGGGATTGTGATTAGAAACAAAGCCAGACTCGTAGCTCAGGGATACTGTCAAGAAGAGGGCATCGACTTTGATGAAACATACGCTCCAGTTGCCCGTCTTGAAGCAATCCGCATGTTTCTAGCATTCGCAGCATTCAACAAGCTTACAGTATATCAAATGGACGTAAAGAGTGCATTTCTGAATGGTAAGCTCCAAGAAGAAGTATATGTGGAGCAACCACCAGGATTCATCAATAACCATGGGATAGGTATGGTCTACAAATTGGACAAGGCACTCTATGGCCTTAAACAAGCACCAAGAGCATGGTATGACACTCTTTCTATTTTCCTTATTGGTAAAGGTTTTTCAAAAGGAAGCGTTGATACAACGCTATTTAAGATTACCCATAATGAAGATATTCTCTTAGTTCAAATTTATGTTGATGATATTATATTTGGATCTACTAATAAGCGTTTATGTGAGAAATTTTCAAAAATGATGCAAGACCAATTTGAAATGAGCATGATGGGCGAGTTAACTTTTTTCTTAGGATTACAAGTTAAACAACTCCCTAATGGTATATTTATAAACCAAACTAAATATACTAGAGATATGATTAAGAAATTCGGTATGGAAAATGCATCATCTTCCAAAATTCCAATGAGCCAAACGACTAAGCTAGATAAAGATGAAAGTGGAAGGAAAGTCGATACTACAAATTATAGAGGCATCATTGGATCACTTCTTTATCTAACAGCTAGTAGACCTGATATTATATTCTCAGTATGCATGTGTGCACGCTTTCAAGCCGATCCTAAAGAATCACACTTAATTGCTACCAAGAGAATCCTTAGGTACCTCAAAGGCACACAACATGTGGGCTTATGGTACCCCAGGGATTCTCCTTTTGAACTAATCGGTTACTCAGATGCAGATTTTGCTGGATGCAAAATAGATAGAAAAAGTACTAGTGGTACATGTCAATTCCTAGGTGATAGACTAATTTCATGGCACAGTAAGAAACAACAATCCATTACGACTTCTACTGCTGAAGCTGAGTACCTAGCCGCTGGAAGCTGTTGTGCACAAATTCTCTGGATGAGGCAACAACTTAGAGACTATGGCGTAGTCTTAGGTCCAACCCCAATCCATTGTGACAACCAAAGTGCCTTGGCAATGACACAAAATCCAGTTCTTCACTCTAGAACCAAACACATTGACATACGGTATCATTTTCTGCGTGACCATGTTCAAAAGAAGGATATCTCCATGCAATTCATTGGTACAGAAAAACAATTAGCAGACATCTTCACCAAAGCTCTCAACGAACAACGCTTTCTCACTTTAAGAAGTGAACTAGGTATGATTGATCTAAATGCCTAATCATTTGAAACATCATCCTTTCATTAAGCATAAATTTAGGGGGAATAAAATTCTTTTTACACATAAAATCGTTCAATAAGTTATCAATATTAAGGAGAACCTACATAGAGGGAACCTTAAAAGGGATAACTGAACTTCAGTGAGAATGACCATAACCATTTTTTTTTGTTTTATTATTACATTGGTCATAAGCACTTAGCATTATACGCTAAACTCTTTCAGACGCTTATCAAACGTTCTCTTTAGCGTCTGTGCCCTCTCAAAATAAACTGAACGCTTAGCTTTATTCCCAGCTAAAGCGCTTAGTAAAAAGATCCTTTAAAAGCAAGTGTACATTACCGTACGCTAAAACGAGAAAGTGGATTAGTCAATCAATGCAATTAATGCTGACTTGACATTCCTCACCTTTCGCTCAAGAAAACCCATGGGTACTCATCAGGTTTTTCAAAGATGGTTCAGCACATGTACACGCGTAAGTACAATTACCATGTATCTTAGACGAATACAACCAGCGCTGAATATTTTAAACCAAAAGTAAAACACTACTACCAAAACATAATGATAAGTACTGGGAAACTGTGTCCTCATACATACCCTGTAAAGAATAATTCTATATGTTATGATGACCGCTAAAGCACAAAATGTTACTTGAAAGAGAACCTCAAGATTCTCAAGCGTCAAAATCACACAGAATTATTTCAAGCGTCATCTTCTTCTGAATAGGTCCAGACGCTCCTACAAACTTTTGGCGGGTATTTGAATAGTTGTTCAAACTTTCGGTTCCCGAACGTTTTTTCATAAAATACATGTCCGCTGTTAACGGGCACACGTATCACTTTCAGTATATCAAAAGTCTCTGTTTCAAACTTTTAATCGGACGTCAAAATAGTATATGTGGTTGTTACTAAAAGTAACCGTGCTTATTAAATCTAAATTCACGTCCACAGTCGTGTTTTAATAGCTGAGATTTACACTCCTCCACGTGTCAACATCTCAACCTTCAAACACAAAAAACATTCAAATTGTAGTATTTCAAAACACACCTTCTGCAGAACATAATCTCTCTTATACTCTCTTTCATTCGTGCAAAAAATAAAAATAAAAAAATCTCTCTCTCTCAAAAACAAAATTTTCATTCTTAATCTCTATCTACTTCTCACTAATGCCACCCAAGAAAGCTACTGCTGGAACAACTGAAGTTATTGTTAAGGTCACTGAAGGCCTTATAATCGATTGGAAGTTTCTCTATGAAAACCCCCAAATTGATTTAACGGAAATGATGGACTCTGTAGCAGAGGCTGGGCTTCAGAAATTTCTTACCAAACACTCGTACATGTTTCCTGAAGAATTAGAATTTTTCTGGAGAAATGCTAGTTTGTCTGACGATGAGACTTCCATCACCTGTTTGTTTCCTGCCCCCAAGACGGAATCAAAGACGTTCACTCTCTCTGCGGCCTCTATTGCCCAGAATTTCTCTCTACCTAACGACGGAGCGACTTTAGACACCATCACTGAGGAACAAATTCAAGAAGTCTGGACTCAGATTAGCGCCTACGATGGTGTTCCATACAAACCGTACTTTGAGAAGAAAGATATAGTGAACAGGTATCGAGTCTTAGCTGATTTCTGCAGTAAAAACATTGAATGCAGAGTAGGAACCTTTGACAAAATCAGCCCAACCCAGTTCCAGATGATGACTGCTATCTTGCTCAAGATAAAAATCAACTGGAGCGCCTATATATTCAGCCGATTCAGAGACAGTCTACGCACTTCAAACAGACCTTATGGCCTAGTTTTAAGCGATCTAATTTTTCGAGCAAAGTGCACCTCTTCAGCAGGAGTCACCGTGGCCAAGCATAAGTTCTATGGGCCAAGAATCATCAACAATCTCTTCAATCCACCCAAAGTTTGAGGTGCTGCTAGACCTCTCTCTGAGCGCCAATTTGTACGTGCAGCATCAAATGAGGAGGCTGAGCGCCCAGATCAGGAGATAGCTAAACGTAATGTGAAGCATCCCACTGTCACAAAGAAACGGGCTCCTCGAAAGCCCAAGGCTCAACCTATCAAAAGTGATGAAAAAAACGAGGACTCTATAGCCCTCATTAGTTGGAAGGATCTGGAAAAGGTCCTCAAAAATATCGACTTTGGAGAACCAGCAGTTCCATAGACTCAAGCGTTCCCAGCCGAAGGGGTAAATGTGAAGCGTATCTTCAAGAGACGTAAGCGTCCAACTACTGCCATTTCTTCTAAGGCTACACACACTCCAAGCGACCAAGCCATAGCTGCTATTCCGATATCATCCTTTGAACCACCAGTTGATGTCCATCTGGATGTTGATATGGCCAACATTGTGGCCATCGCCCATGAAGCTGCCATTGACTCTGCAAATCTCGAGCCTGATGAACCTGAAATCCCAGGGGTTCAACCATTGCTTGCATTACCAAGTACAACAGAGGCACGCTCAGAAGCTCAGAGCGATGCTAACGACGTTGTGATTCATCGACATTTCTTCAAGCTGGATCCCTTAAAGACCATCGATCACTCCGTCGATTATTTCCCTCCAGCGCCTGCAGAACCCTTCATACCTACAGGATATAATGAAGAAAGTCTTATCAATGCTGAGAATGATATCGCCAAGCTCATAAAATTTGATCTGGCTGTACGCAACACTCTATCTAACCCAGCATTGACCCCAGCTGATAAAGCTTCTTCTCTGGACTGTGGGACACGCAAACCCACTGGCTTCGCTCTCAGAGACTACAACATTAGAGTCTATGAGCGTCAAGATAAGCTTGTGAACCCAACGGAAAAACTACTAAACAGAGAAGGCTATTCTCACTCCCCAACACTGGTAAATAGCATGGAAAACAAGCGCTCAGCTAATCCTCTCCTCTTGTGGAAGAATAAAGGAGTACATGCCCGTGAGCGTCCAGCTTCACTGACCGAGATGATTCAAATAGAAGCCGATGCATATTTTGACTGCGTCTGGAACGCTAACTACCAACCAGACAGGTATCGTTTTGAGTCCATCTGTGATATTCATCACCAAGGATTTCGTGCTATATATACTTAATGCAGGAACTGAGTACTGCATGATTGAGGTGAAATGGGCTGAAGCTTATATGGGTGACAAGTATAAATTTGAAGAATTGGTTAGCGCTCCCCATCTGTTCAGAATAGGAATCCATGATAAAAAGAGCAAATTTGCACGATACATGCTAAAGCAGCGCCAAAATAGACTTGGACCAGTTCTGAAGCTGCCTCTGATCCGCCACCAACCTGAACACCGTTTAAGGCAAGCGTTGCACAAACTGGCTAACTCTTCTCTACGCTTTGCTGATCAAGCGTCCACCAGCGGTTCTTTTCCCCTGTCCTGTCTGAACTTCACCCCTAGCCACTGTGAAGACAACTTTTCTCTCATGATGACAATTATGCCTCCAGTCTCCCTATTCGACAAAATCTTCACAGAAAATCTGCGACAGTGGAATGGCTCTCGGATCAATCCTTTCAGAGGATATCCACTTCTTCCGTCTATCCGACAAGAAGTCTTAAGTCACTATAATTTTGTTTTGTCGCTGCTGGAAAGAACTCAAGCGCTTGCTTCAGCCATCTACCTATACTTGGAAGAGTATTACAGGCTCTACGTTCCCGACTCTCGGAAACCGAAGACTCTCCCAATAGATAGGCTAATTGGCTTCTCACAACACTATTGCTCAGATGCCTTGTTCTCCATCTGCCAAGCGCCTTCCAAAATCTTTCCCACCCATGTGCTGGATATCCTCGGGCCAATGTACATCAGGGCCATGGATAGTCCTATCAGCACGTTCATTCAAGGTACTTATCTCCCCACTCTACATTTGAATGAACTTCTCCAGACTGCTACCTATCCATATGCAGATGAGCCGTTTGCCAGCTTGGACTTTCAGTTTACGGACTTTAGCCATATAGAGTCGGCATCTACTGCAGCACCAGCTGAAACGTTACCTGCTCCTGAGCGCTCACCAGAATTCCCTCAAGCGCCTAATCCCCCCAGTCCAACTGAATCCGACTCTACTACATCCACCGAGTCCAACAGTGCCCCAGAGCATCGAGGAACAGTATTTGATCCTAATTATCAAGTACCTATTGAATCTCTCAAACACACATCCCGTTTTAAGCCTCGCGTTAGCACTGCGGTTCCCCACGCTCAAGCGTCCATGACTGAATGCCTCACTCAAATACAGCAACTATCTACAGCTACTCAGGCAAGTCATGTGGCTTTAACAAATGATCTAAACCACCATTTCACGGCTCTTGAAACCTCTCTTACAGATGGTAATCACGCTCAACTACTGGTCATGAAAGAACACTTCGACCAGCGTCTGGCCACTCTTGAAGCCTCTGTCGCTCAGATTGCTACTCAAGTCAGTCTTCTTACTCAGCATTTCATACAGACTGATGATGGCAATAAGGGGGAAAAGAAGGGAGAAAAGAGGAGATCTTCAACATCTAAAGATCAAGATCCTCCTCCACCATCCAAGCGTCAACATATTGATACTCCCCTCACACTAAGTACAGAGCCAAGGTATCCCTATCCTTCTTGGGTAACTACCTCGGTGGGAGCGTCTAATAAAAAAGAAACCCCAAGAGTGCTCTATCCAAATCTTCCATTACCTTCAAGAGCACTGCTTGAACAATTTGATATTCCTCTTCTCAGAGCGTCAATTCCAGAACCATCTGATCCAGCAGTCTTAGCCTTAGAGCGAAAAATGTCTGACTTTGACCAAACCTTCAGAATTTGCCTACGATACATAGGCATCAGTCCAGAGGAATGGGATAAGCAGCTCATTACTTTCAAGGCACGACAAGTAAAAGAAAACAAACATATAATCAGTAAAGATCATGCTGCGATGATGACGCTAGAAGATCAGATAACTGAAGCAATCCGTGCTGAAATGACTAAGAGATACAAGATCAAATCACGATCTTGATTTTTACTTATGATTCTTTCATTTCAGTTGTAAAATGCTTGTACTATGAAAGATATATATAAAATGCATTTTACAGCTAAAACATCCCGTTGAAGCTCAAACTAACTTACTAACCTACGCTAACTCGTACTTTAGGTATCTAACGCTTGAACTAAATAGGTATTGCCATCATCAAAAAGGGGGAAATTGTTAGGAATTTCATGTTAGATGTTTTGATGATGACAAATAGGACTTCCTGTTAGACCCCGAAAAATGTAAGTATAAAAGCTTTCATAGAATATTGTGTATAAGTACCTGAAAACTTATTTATCTTAGGCTTATAGTTTTCATCTTTGTAGAATTTTAGACTAAGAATGTGATACTAAATCACTAAGGAGAATTTTGGGTAAGTCTACCAAGTGATAAAGTTGAAGATCAAGCGTCTGAAGCTACAGAAGATAAAGATCTCTTGAAGCGTCCGTCAAACGTTTTAGAGACTATTCCAGGTTACAACTCCAGCGCTCAAAATACGAATGGATAACTCAGGCCGAATACTCAACACAAAGTCAATGATGGAATTCTGAGTGAGCCTATCAAAGACAGGATTGAAGAGTAAGCGTCTAAAATAAAGAGAAGAGACTCAGGATCAGTCCAAGCGTCTGTCCAATGCACGAGAAAAACTGTCCTCTTCAGCAAGCGTCCAAAAGGCTAAACCAACACGACCTACAATGAACGTAACCTGAGAATTCAAACCCAAAGCTATCCAAAGACTTAAAGAATGCATGAATCAAATGGACAAATTATTTCCAACGGAAATAAAACAAGATGCATTAAAAGTCAGATAAGTGCTATTAAAATATAAGCACTATAACGTATGGGTAAGCCATTCATTTGACCAAGACTGTCAGAAGTTATGAAACCAAGAACATGCCTAACTAATTAAGTATACCCAAAGTTAGGAATGTCAGAACTCAAGGAATGTTTGGGGAAACGAGAATCCAACCGTGTCAAACGGACAAAAACCAACAATACCTTATAAATAGCCCTTTCAACAAATAAGTAAAAATCAGAGCAAAAAAACCGTGACATATACAAGAGATATACCTGAATATCCTAGTGTGAATAATAGTCACAACCTCTTGTATGTAGAAAATTATACAAAAAGACACAAGAAAAGAATACCTACTTTGTTGAAAGAAAAGCTTAAAAAAATCCATAGCCAAATATCCATATAAGCTTTTCACAAATATTCCAGAGACAGTCAACTATATCTCAAACCCCTTTTTGAAGACCCTACATTACTATTGAGATATCCTCAAGTTGTTTGAACTTTCCAAAACCAAACAAAGCCATTACAAAACCTTTCAACATCTTTCGTCTGAGTGAGAAAGTGTGTCGACCTACAAGCACCATTTTTGTGTGGAAGAAGATCTCTACTGGAGCTGAAATCTGTGTGACCAAGGAGTTCCGAGATCAAGTGTAACTTGCATTATTTCAGGGTGAAAGAAGCAAGGGGATAGAAGATCTTTAGTGGAGCTGAAATCTGTGTGACCAAGGAGTTCCAAGATCATATCCAACCTCTCTCTATTTTGTAGAAATCTCTGTGTGACTCTTCGATAATCATCATAGTGGAAAACCTCTCTGATAAAGGGAGAAGAAGGACGTAGCTGGGATTACATCACCCAGTGAACCTTACAAATATCTTGTGTCATTTACTGTTTTGTTGTCTTACATTATACTGTCATATTATATCTTGAAAAGGGATTTAAACTAATAAGCGACTAATTGGTTAAAACGAACGCTAAGCTATAAAAACATTTCCGCTGTGCTAACCCTGATTTAGTGACTAAACTCTGCCCTACTTTGGTAAGTGTTGAAATCACCGAATCTAAGTTAACTTTTCTCAAACGCCTGAAACTAGCGCTTAAGTCATCATCCCTCAAGCGCCACACCCAGCGCTTAAAGTTTTTCGAGCGTTCAAATACTTCACAGTAATACGAAGGTTTTTAGAAGTCGAAAAAGATTTCAGGGTCTATTCAACTCCCCCCCCCCCTTCTAGACCGTTTCGTATACCACTTGGGACCAACACCAACTAAAATCAATACATAAAAAAAAATGGAATCTTATTTTATTATGATTTAAAGCCATCATAAATTGGAAAAACTTTTATTTGATTAAAGAATTAATTATTAATCATCCAAAAAAAATAATTTATATTCTTTATTCAAATATCTAAGTAAGATCCAAGTTGAGGAAAAATTAATAATATTTAATCCATAAATTAATTATTAATCTCCAAGAAAAATAATTAAATGTAAATAATTAAATGTTTTAATTAAATATTTTTCTTCCAATTAATCTTATTAGGCTCGATTTCATCAAACCAAGTCACCATCCTTTTGGTCCACTTGGATTTAATTTAATTAAGACCAAAATTAATTAATTAGAAAAACATGCACATGTTATTAATTTTTATTGGTCTAGTTTTAATTTAAATCCAAATCACCAACTCGTTGGTCCATATGGAATTAATTAATTTAAGCCTAAACCAATTAATAAGTCGAAATAAAGTAGTTTCCCAAATGGGCTTAATTTGAATTATTCCGGGACATCATCCTTTTGACACACCTGGATAATTAAATTTACCCAAAACCCAAATACCAATTTTGACCCAAATTCACAGTCCATTTTCAGACCTGGATCCATGGCCCGGTTTAGCAACACGTGTGTCAAAAACACATGACCCAACAGGCTGTGTGGCCAGCGCCATGCGTACTGTGCGTGTGTGCTCAGCATGAGGCAGCGCTGTGTGCGTGATCTTCAGGGCTTTCGGACCCCATTTTTTCTCGTTTCTTGATTTTTTTTCTCATATCATAAAATTATCCAGATTTATAATAAACATAAAAAATCAAAATCTAGGCTAAAAATCATAAAAATGCAGATTTAAGAACGCATAAACTCATGCTTCAAAAACATATAACATGCAATCAAAAATCACATAATTTTGATCAAATATACAAATCAGAGATAAGCTCTGATACCACTATCGCGTTACACCGAAAATTGCGCAACGGAAGGTTTTATATAAATTAAAATCTTAAAATGAATTCTCGATTTGCATAATAGAATCAAAATAAATGCTAAATGAATAATTACTTACTCGTTGAAGCGAAGTGGTTGGGGACCTAATTCCACCTTAAAAAATTCACGAATCCTTGAAATCTTTCTTGAATTCTTGATCCGAACAACGAACGTACGTTGCCTCTAAATAACCACGCGGATTAATTTGACAAAAAATCTCTTCTTGTCCTCTTAGTGACCAACGGCTAGAGTGTTTAAGAGAGAGGGAGGAGTTTTTTTTTTTTCTTTCTAGGAGAGTTGTATGATAACTTGTTATCTCATCTAGGTCAAGAGTCCTTTTATTATCACTTGACTTATTGACCAAGATAAACAAAGGAGTCCACTTGGATGCCCAACTTAACCCTAGGAGGCGTCCAAATGGACGCCTCCCACATAGCCCGACCCATTTTTTGTTTTAATTAATTATCTATTTAATTACTAATTTATTATTAATTAATTAAATAACCAAATTAATTAGATAAATTAATTCATTAATTTATTTCCTTAAGAAATTACTTAATAATTAATCTTATCTTTATAATTAATCATCTCATCAAATGAGTAATTAATTAATTATTTAATTTATCTCATAAGTTAAATCTCCCAGAATAAAATAGAAAATCCTTTCAGTTTTTCTTTATCAATCCTTTAGTGCGACTCTTTAGGTTCATTTCGTTTGGTAATGAAAGGAATCCAAAGGAAGTGGGTAACACCTAGTCATGTAGCCCACTTCGTAGACCAAATGAAATCGAATGATTGGATCATTCCACAACCTTCCAATTGTAAATACTGTATAAGTATAAACTCTTTGTTCAAGTGCCCCATCCAAGTCAGAGTCATGGTTATATCAAACTCAGTGGACTTGACCATATGTATTATTATAATAATACGAGATCATTGAGCTCGATTTAGTGCCTCGCACAATCGTCTCTTTTGCTTTGGCCAAAGACTTTGATCTTTATTATCTATAATCACATAGGATACTTTCTGATTTGCTTATGAGAGAACAAATCTCATATTAGTTATCAGCTAAGACTACCACTTGCCCACCAAGCCGCATTTTTGAGGTCGACCCCATCAATGGGTGAATTGGGTCTAACTACCCTACTGAAAGACTTAACGTCACAAGTGTATCTTCAACCTGATACTTCAAGTCAAAGGTTCACTTATACCTATTACGTATAATCAGTTCTGTCATTGGCAGTCACATAGTGAAAACCCATGTGACAGAACCGATGCAAGTCGTGTTCGAGCATATCAGTTGCACTAATGTGCCTACAGTCTTAAGCTTCCACCATCACATGGTGTTTGACTGGCACTCCCATGTGAAATCTAAGATTGTACAAGTGTTCTAAGTCTTTATTTGTCTATGAAAGTCTTCATATTACTTACGAACGAGTTTAAGTAATCACGATCAATCTTTCTAGTGTCAATCTTCCTATCCCATAGGAAGTAGAGAGATTGCACTTAAAACATGAACAAAATATTTTACGCTACTTGTAGATGCAGATAAGATTTAAGTGAAAACTAATCAATGCCTAGTATTATGAGTAATAAATAAGTTCATTACAAGAAAGATGCCATTTCATTATATCCTCTATGGCATCTGAGGGCATAATCCTAATAGATTTGTCTTTACACATTGATGCTTTTGATCCTTTTAGTATTGAGCACTTTCAGGAAGACCGAGCCAATAATATTCTACATCCCTACATCGTGGACCTGAAGTATATCAAGGTGATTGGTGAGGAAAATCGAGAAGTTATCTCTAGCTTGGAGGGAAATCCGCATCATCACCCCAAGCATGGTGAAGATAGGGTAATTGAAATGTTGATGGACAATACAAAAATTCATGAGTGGATGATTGCTTGGTCCAACCCTAGGGTATGTAGCATATATGATGGGCCAATCTTCACTAACAAGGGCCAAAAGTTGAAGCGATACCCAATAGAGGATTGGAGAACGAACAAGGCATTCATACATAAACCACCGTGAACTAATCTCTTACATAAAGTCAAGCTAGTGACTTTAAATGAGTGCTTCTTGGGAGGCAACCCAAGTTTTGTGAGTATCCTTTTGTTTTTGCTTTTCTTAGTTTTAGGTTTTCTTTTTGTTTGTTTTGTCTAAGCATGCACTTTTGGCATGTGTTTTTCTGCGTGTTGTTTTGGTTGTTTTAAGTATGTTGAGCATGTTAGTAGAGATTCCTCGTTGTTTTTAGATGCCTATTTTGATGAGATGAGCTTGATTTGGAATAATATTTGTGATGAAGGACTGTTTTTCAACATCCTTGGTTGTAAGTACTCTTATACCTTTTACAAGCTTTTATTTGAGACAAAATTAGAGACAAGTTCAGTTTAAGTTTGGGGGTATATGTGGGTAGTACATTGTGCTTTTAGTACATTCATATGATTGATCACCATGTGTTTGTTATATTGCTTATTTTATTCATATCATATGTTCTTAGTTTAGCTCAAGTTTGGGGGGAATTTGTTTGCTTACATGTTTATATGCTTTTATGTTGAGAAAAATCAAGTATGAAATTTTTTAAGTCCTACCAATTGATGCATTAAGATTGATTAACTTGGAAAAATGACATGATTTCTTAAATAATTTTGAATTTAATGGAACTTATATATGTTTGATAATGCTCATGGAGACCCTAGATTAGGATTGAATTTCTTAGATGATTCACACAATGCACATAAGTCGAGGGTAGAGAAGTTGAGAGGATAACCATCTTGAGACAGTACTTAAGAATTTTTTCCCTGAAATATTGGCTTAGATTTCTCATAAGGTTATAAGATGATTAGTTAATTTTGTATGCTTAATAAAGAATGAAAAAGGATGAATTTTGGTATGACCAAAGTGGCCAGGATAATATGTATTGGAGGTGAAAAGTCCCATGCCTACACACTATACTATTATGCTAATTTGAGCTAAGCTCAAACCGAAGGAGTTTAATTGAAAGAAAGATCTAGTTTTATTTCGTGACCTTTGACACTCGAGTGATTAATTCCTTAGGAGTGTCTCTACACTTAATGCCCTAAAACTATCTAGTTTGGGAGTCATCAAACTAAAGCTTATTACACGGGTGCCATAGAAAGCTTATTAAATGGCTGTGAGGTTTTCTATGATTCTTGTGCCTTGTGTTTGATCAAAATTTGATAGATATGTGATTAATGTCCAAAATTGATAAGAATGTCTCTCGACTATAATGCCTTAGATTTATTTTCACTACACCCTTTGGAGTCTTTTCGTATATTGGTGTCACATGAGCAAAATTATTTGATATGTATATATATCTTTAAGCTTTAAAAGGACGATTTTGTGCCTTTGGTTCTTGTTAATTATGTTGATGTGTATTGATTGGGTTGGATTTGAAATTTATTCAATTTTGTGGGTATATCATCTGCAAACTTTCACGAGACTATACTCGTCCTTTTTGGGTAACATAAAGGCTTGTTGCACATGCTAAGTGTAATCGCTTACTCCACGAATGTGAGTTTATCTTTTTGTTTTTGTTTTTCTCTTTTTTTGGTTGTTATTCTTGATCAATTTTCTATGCTTTATGATTGCTCGAGGACGATCAATGGGTAAGTTTGGGGGTTTTGATAGTTTATAAATTCACAGGTTTTAGAGTCTCATATTCATGTTATTTACATTGGTTTATGCATGATTTATGCCACTTATGCGTTTAATTTGTGTGCTTATTGAGTAAAGGTGGAAAATCATTGCAATTGAGGAAAACTGGACTAAAATGCAGAATTTCAGAATATGTAGAGTCAGACTTTGGAGAAGTGTCCTTCTATGAAGTTGTAGAGATCTATTTTAGATTCACGTGGCAACTTGAATCACTCAAATCGAAGATCTGTAAAAGAATTTATAAATAAAACAAGATCTCCGCGCATACAAAAAAAGTTATTGTTTCCAGCGTTCAATGGTTAGAAGTTTAGCGTCTGTACGTTGACTAGTCAATGTTCGAACGTGAGATACCGGACGTTTGGATGTGCTAAAGATGAGAAAAGTTAGATTTTAAGTGCAAGTTACGCACAAACGTTGGCGTCGGGAACAACAGTTTTGAAAATTTTCAATTCTAATTCAAAGAGGATTCTTCCACCCACAGGCTATAAATACCAGATCAGTTCCCTAGGGTTACACAGATGAAATATAACACAAAATACACATAGAGTAGAGCTTTATTAGGGTTTAGATTTAGTTTTACATATTCATGAAAATCTGCACAAACCTTTGAAGGTGAAGAAATCCAGAAGCATGGAAGGGATAAAGATCGAAGTTCAACCATCAAATTTAATTGGGAGTTTTCTTAGATTAGATTTATATTTGTCTACTAATATGAATCTTTCTTTGTTTTTATATCTTTTATATTTGTTGATGAATTAGATTCTTTAAATTACGACCATGTTTAGGCTAAATTATAAGATTTGAGTTGATTTTCATATTAATTCTTTTGTTGCTTTGTGTTATAATCTTATTCTTAATACTTCATATGAGTACTTAAAATACAAGTCTATGTGGGTTCGACATCCTGGTCTTAATTGTCCACTTTATTACTATACACGACCAGTCCTCTTACTGCAAAAACACGTAGAGTTCTATCGTGTCGGTTTGCAATATTTATTTTAGAAATAATTTTGTTGGCTCTGCATCTTTAGTAAATGGTTTATATTACTTGAATGTCCAAAATAGATGTATTGTGAATACAATGACCAAGAAACGAGGTATGTCTGGGACAAACCAAAGATTTATATTTGTCTATTAATTGGGAGTTTTCTTAGATTAAATTTATATTTTTCTATTAATATGAATCTTTCTTTGTTTTTATATCTTTTATATTTGTTGATGAATTAGATTCTTTGAATTACAACCATGTTTAGGCTAATTTATAAGATTTGAGTTGATTTTCATATTAATTCTTTTGTTGCTTTGTGTTATAATCTTTTTCTTAATACTTCATATGAGTACTTAAAATACAATTTTTTGTGGGTTCGACATCCTAGTCTTAATTGTCCACTTTATTACTATACACGACCAGTCGTCTTGCTGCAAAAACACGTAGAGTTCTACCGTGTCTGTTTGCAATATTTATTTTAGAAATAATTTTGTTGGCTCTGCATCTTTAGTAAATGGTTTATATTACTTGAATGTCCAAAATAGATGAATTGTGAATACAATCACCAAGAAACAAGGTATGTCTGGGACAAACCAAAGACTCATCTGGCACTTGAGACTAGGTCATGTTGGAGAATAAAAGATTCGCGAACTTGAGAAAAATGGGCTAATAAGCACATTTGGGTCAGACCCACTCCCCACTTCCGAGTCTTGTCTTAAATGTAAAATGGCTTGGTCACCCTTCACAAGGCATTTTGAATGAGCCAATGAAGTCCTTAGTTTAATACATATGACGTTTGCTGGCCTTTTTGGGAAGTCGCTCGTGGAGGTTTTCAATATTTCATTACATTTACTGACAACCACTTTAGGTATGGTCACGTATACTAATGAAGCATAAGTCTGAATCTATTGAATGGTTCAAGGAATTTAAGGCCTTGGTTGAAAACCAAACTGACAAACATATTAAAACACGACGATCTGATCGAGGTGGAGAATATATGAGTGCCGAATTTGGTGAGTTCTTAATTGAACATGGAATTGTGTTACAATTGACTCCTCCTGCAATTCGACAACTGAATGGGGTAGCTGAACAATTAAATGGAACACTATTAGATATGGTTCGATCGATGCTCAGTTACACGATCTTCCCATATCGTTGTGGGGCCATGCATTGCTCACATCAGCCCACGTCTTGAACGGGTGTCTATCTAGGTCTGTTCCTAAAACTCCTTATCAGATATGAAGTGGAAAGACGCCTAGTTTTAAACACATTAGGATATGCGGTTGTCCAGTCTATGTGAAAAAGACAAAGATGGAGAAATTGGAAGATCGATCTTTAAAAGGTCGATTTATTGGTTTCTTAGAAGATTCTATGGGATACCTCTTCTACCTGCATGATGATCAAAGAGTCACTGTGGCGTTACATGCATACTTTCACGAAGATGAGTTTGTTCGAGAAGGTGGTGCAGGAAGAAAGATTGTTCTGGAAGAATAAAACGAAATCTCTTTAGAGACCACTATTCAAGAGACTCATAATGAACCTAACCAAATGCAACCACCATCTCGTAGATCGAGTAGAGTATCACAACCGCCTGAGAGATATGGTTATCTGCTACAGAAAGAGCATAATTTGTATGCCCTAGCAGAAGGAAACTATAGAGATGATCCCGCTACTTTTGAGCATGCGATGGAGGATATAGATTCTGCGAAATGGCTTGAGGCTATGAAGACAGAGATGGATTTGATGAACTCAAACAAAGTCTAGACTCTAGTGGATCGCCCTAGGGGTATTGCACCAATAGGGTGTAAGTGGATTTACATGACAAAGATTAGTCTGGATAGCAAGGTCGATACCTTTAAAGCTAGGCTTGTGGCAAAAGGGTATAGTCAAAAAGAGGGTGTTGACTATGAGGAAACCTTCTCTCCCATTGCTATGATCAAATCCTTTAGAATTCTGCTTGCAAAAGCCACACACCTAGACTATTAAATCTGGCAGATGGATGTGAAGACCGTGTTCCTAAGTGGATACCTAGAGAAGGACATCTATATGGAATAGCCCAAAGGTTTCGTGTCTAATGAAGATTCTCATAAGGTGTGTAAATTGAATAGATCAATTTATGGACTTAAACAAGCATCGCGGCACTGGAATCTTCATTTTGATGATAGAACAATGACTTTATCAAAAAACGAAGATGAACCATGTGTTTGCAAGAAATTTAGTGGGAGCAAAATATCGTTTTTGGTCCTATATGTAGACGACATTCTACTAATAGGTATTGATATAGGCTTGTTGACTTCAGTCAAAATGTGGCTCTCAACCACTTTTTCCATGAAAGGCTTACGAGAAGCGACCTATATCCTTGGAATTCTCATCTTCAGGGATAGAGCGAAAAGGAAAAAGGGTCTCTTCCAAGCCCTCTATTTGGAAAAGGTTCTGAAAAGATTTGTAATGGAAAATTCCAAGAGAGGCCTCTTGCCCATAAGACATGGACTCCGTCTCTCTAAATCTATGAGTCCTCAAAGTGAGGATGATCGTAAGAGAATGAGTGAAGTCCCCTATGCATTAGCAGTAGGGAGTCTTATGTACGCTATGTTATGCACGAGACCAGACATTCCCTACGCTATGAGTGTGGTTAGTGTTAGGATCGGTACAACCCCTGGGGTTACCAGAGCTTCGAAATACAATAATATCAAGCGGAATCCCCGAAATTAGGGCTAGGTCGACATGGTGCCATCGGATTCAAAACTATCCTAGGAGAAAGTTTACTCGTGTTTACCTCTTGTAGACCCTAAAGCAACAACGTCCTTTTAACCTACTCCCTGCTATAGTCTTTGAATTTATTTGCCTTAGCGCCCCAAGCGTTGCACCTCTGAAATGTATCCACACCCTAGTTTGTACCCTCAATTATCTCCACCAGTGCGAGCAAAGAGAATATCGAATCATAGCTTTTTAGAAAGAAGGGTTTGGAATTATTTAAGTGTTCTTCGCACTCAACACACGAGTTTGAAGAAATAAAATGAAAGAAAATTGGGAGAGAATAATAGAAAAAGTGTTTTCTCAAAACTTATTTTCTCATGCCTTTTTTCAAAACCAAAAACTAATTCAAAGTCACATTTTTATTAGGCTTAAAAGAGGTCAAATATGCACATATATATAGAGTCCACCTAGTACACGCCTACTTCTCCCCTGAAATTTAGGCAGTAGGCGTGTACATATGTATATATGTACATGTATTTCCTTTTTCTTTTATTCTCTTTCTTGTTTAGTTGGACTCTTTCCAGGTAACTAGATATTACCATATCCAATAATTTCCTATGTAACACCCGTACACGTAACACATAGATACCAAGAGCACAAATATATACGTTACCCATTCGGTCATTATATACAAGTGTTATCATTCACATACCAGTTGCACAATCCTCAAACTTGGACAAAAACAGTAATACACACATCTAGTAATTATACTTTGCAAATGATGAGCTGAGGGAGAAGGACTTGAAAACCAGCCAGCCGACCTTTGATCCATGCTTCAGCTTTATGTACACAACTTCACGGATCGACTCTATCTATCTACAACACTAAAAAAAACATTGCGTTTGGTGAGTCGCAAACTCAGCAAGCATAATCAAGTACGAGATAATTGACATCCTATAAGCACACAAAATCAGCAACCAATCACTCATTTGAAGTCACACAAGAACGTCATCCATAATCATATCACATTCAATTCATATCATTCAGAAACACAGGATGCACATGCTTAGTCATTTTCTTTTACTGTTAATGGCCTGCTATAACCTAGAGTAAATCGTGATCACAAAAATGGCCATGGCACTCTGTAATTCATATAACACGTGGGAGTTCAGTGAACTCGGGTGGCCGTACGGTACTCTGTGGTCCAGTTTTACTGGGAATTCTTTAACACATGGGTCAAGGTTAATAGCAGCCATAACAGCGCCTCTTATCTCGAATGAATGCATTTTCATATCATATATCTCATTTTCATCATCAACAACATTTCCACCATGTTCAAGTTTATTACACAATGAATTTTATTTACCATATGCATTTCCATCATTCAATCATCATATAACCACGTTCATAACACCATAAGCTTCCCAATCAACGCAATGAGACAAATAAAGGATGCATTTAGAACTATCAATCACAGTAAAGAATGTGTCAATTATCAAGCCACCCAATTATACTCACAAATAGAGCTCATCGAGATGTCTTCAGCTAGTCGGCGTTTTTGACTCCTCTATTCAAATCTCGACTTAATATCACATCAAAATGCATAAATACCCTTCATATAATACATTGAATAACATGACATAATATTTTCATATTTAATTTCCGATTCGATTAACGAAACAGGGCTGTCCCGACAGAGTTTTCAAAACCGACACCCTATATTCAACTATTTTTCTAAAATCCCCTGTTTACTGAAAAATTCCGCAATTTTTATACAATACTCTAAAAACATGTTTAATTATACAGTAAAACTTTCAGAGTAATCCAAACTATCTAGTTCAGTCAAATAAGCTCAAAACAGTAGCCTTTGCCAATCCCGCCGAACAGACTGGCAGTGTTATTCAACGATTTTTAGAAAAACCCACAGAACTCCAATCGTTACGAAATTTTGCAGAGATATTCACGACACATATAAGTGTATCCTGAAAATTTTACATAATCAAACTCTCACGTTTAGATACCTATTGACAGCTTTAAAAACTAATTACAGAATCTGAAATTCTGGAAACTGGGTGTTCTGCAATTTACTTAGCTAACTTACATATAATTTCAGGCCTCTAATTCACCTAAAAATACAACCTTTAATCTATTACAAACAATTATAAGCATTATATGACTTAGCTACCATACCTTAGAAGAAATAAGAGAAGAGGATGCTTCCTAACTAGTATCTTTTCTTCTCCCTTCAAACTAAATTTCTTAACTCCACTTCTTGTGTTTTTGAGAGAGCTAAAGAGCTGATTTTGAGGGAAATTTCAGGGGTGGTGTGTGTGTGAGAGTGAAGGTAAGATAGATCCTCACAAAAGAATTACAAACTCCCTTTATTTGCCAAGGTTGAAAGGGGATTAAAGGTGTACCATTTCCAAGATGACACCTAAGCTCTTATGAAAAAATATCTTACCTATACATAATTATATAACTTATCTATATCTATAAGAATTAAACTTATACCCAAATTATATAGGAATTAAAGTTACTCTACATACAAAAGCTAGTATATAGTTAGAGCATAATTTTAGTTATATAACCACAGAGTATAGTATTTAGGGTCGAGCACGAATCGTGGAAATTGAATAAATTATAAAATCTCATGAACGAAAATCATTATTCTACCAAAATGCATGTATTATACTAATGTATGATTTAATGAAAAGTGAGGTTTTGGGTTATGACAATCCTCACCACCTTTTTTTAAATTTCGTCCTCGAAATTTGTACCTGTATCTCGCAATAACCATGGATACTGTTCTCTCATGTGTTGTTCTGTCTCCCAAGTTGCTTCTTGTCTCGAATGATTCTTCCATAACACATTCACCAATGGAATTGTTCTATTCCGAAGCTGCTTGTCTTTGTGGCCTATGATTTCCATTGGTTCTTCAACATAACTTAAATTATCTGAAACCTCAATTGGGTCATCACGAAGAATGTGAGAAGGATCTGATCTATACCGGCGAAGCATACTAACATGGAATGCGTTATGAATCTGGGACAACTCTGGTGGCAATGCCAGATGGTATGCTAATGGACCGATTCTTTCAAGTATCTCGTAAAGGCCAATATAGAGATAGTTTACCTTTCTTGCCAAATCTGAGAATACCTCTCCAAGGAGAAATACGTAAGAACACTTTTTCACCAACCTCATATTCCATTTCACGTCTGTGTTGATCAATGTAACTTTTTTGTCTATCTTGGGCTGCTTTTAATCTATTTTTGACAATTTTCACTTTTTCAATGGTATCTTGAATCAAATCTGGTCCTTCTAACAATTGCATTCCGTTTTCATCCCAACATACCGGACTCCTACATTTCCTACCATATAATGCTTCATAAGGAGCCATGCCAATGCTGCTATGATATTGATTGTTATATGCAAATTCCATCAGTGCTATATGATCATCCCAAGAGCCTTTAAATTCAAGAACACATGCCCTAAGCATATCCTCTAAAGTCTGAATAGTTCTCTCTGATTGTCCATCCGTCTGTGGGTGAAATGCCCTACTAAAATGTAGTTTAGTACCCAATGGTTGTTGTAAGCTACCCCAAAATCTTGATGTAAAACGACAATCACGATCCGACACAATAGATAGAGGCACACCATGTAATCTCTCAATTTCATCCACATACTTTTTTGCAAAATGTTCCAGAGTAGAACCCCACTTGAATGGTAAAAAGTGAGCCAATTTTGTAAGCCGATCAATAATCACCCAAATGGCATCATTCTTTCTCCTCGTCATTGGTAGACCATAAAGAAAATCCATAGTAATACGCTCCCACTTCCAAACCGGAATAGGTAATGGATGCAACTTACCTACGGGTGCCTGATGTTTTGCTTTAATCTGCTGACATGTCAAGCATTTAGAAACATACTCTGCTACATCTTTCTTCATTCTGGGCCACCAATAATGAGTCTTCAAGGTTTGATACATCTTTGTACTACCTGGATGCATGGCATATGGTGCAGTGTGAGCTTCCTCCATTATCTCGTGCCTTAGGCACTCGACATTAGGAACACAAAGTCTGTGGTTGATTGTTAAGCTACCATCATCATTGATAACAAAAGCTGTACTCTTTTCTTGTTTCACCTTTTCAGCAATACTAGTCAGTTTGTCATCACGAAATTGAACCTTTTTAATTCGTTCAATCATAGTAGGACGAACACCAATTGCAACATATAAAACACCCGTTTCATTAACATTCATCTGAGCATTTACCTTTCTCAAGTCCAGCAAATACGGTATAGAATTCACCGTAAGATAAGAAATAGTACCATAGGATTTTCGACTTAAGGCATCAGCAACAACATTACCTTTCCCAGGATGATACTCAATAGTGCAGTCATAATCCTTCAGCAATTCAACCCATCTTCTTTGTCGCATGTTCAGCTCTTTCTGGCTCAACAAATATTTCAAATTTTTATGGTCAGTGAAAATTTGAAATGTGGCACCATATAAGTAATGTCTCCATATTTTTAAAGCGAGAACAACCGCAGCAAGTTCAAGATCATGCGTAGGATAACACATCTCATGTGGTTTAAGTTTTCGGGAAGCATACACAATAACCTTACCACGTTGCATTAAAACACATCCCAAACCTTGGTAAGAAGCGTCACTATAAATAACAAAACCATCATTACCTGAAGGAATTGTCAATACTGGGGCAGTAGTAAGTCGTTTCTTCAACTCTTCAAAACTTTTCTGGCATTGATTTGTCCATATGAAAGGAACACCCTTTTATAACAATTTGGTCATTGGAGCAGCAATACGAGAAAAATTCTCAACAAATCGTCGGTAATAACCCGCCAAACCCAAAAAACTACGGACTTCTGTAACATTTCTCGGGCTTTCCCATTTCAATACTGCTTCAATTTTCTGCGGGTCAACCTTAATACCATCACCGGAAATAACGTGCCCCAAAAAGATGACTTGGTCTAACCAAAATTCACATTTACTCAATTTCGCGTACAACTGCTTCTCATGTAAGATTTGCAGTACAATTCTCAGGTGTTGTTCATGTTCTTCAGAAGATTTAGAATAAACTAAAATATCATCAATGAAGACAATCAAAAATTTATCCAGATAGGGTCTAAATATAGTATTCATCAATGCCATGAACACAACAGATGCATTAGTCAGACCGAAAGGCATCATTAAAAACTCATAATGCCTATACTAGGTTCGAAAAGCTGTCTTTGGAATATCAGCCTCTGCAATTTTTAACTAATGATACCCGGATCTCAAATCAATCTTTGAGAAAATGCTAGCACCCTGTAGCTGATCAAATAAATCATCCACCCTAGGTAATGGATACTTATTCTTCACTTGAACTCGATTTAATTGTCGATAATCTATGCACAATCTCAAGGTGCCATCCTTCTTTTTAACCAACAATACTGGTGCACCCCATGGTGAAACACTCAGTCTGGTGTATCCTTTCTCATGTAATTCACGCAGTTGTGTTTTCAATTCTTGTAATTCAATAGGTGCCATTCTGTATGGAGGGATAGAAATTGGTGCAGTACATGGTTGTAATTCGATGGTGAATTCTATATCCCTATTCGGAGGTAACCCTGGGAGGTCGTCTGGAAACACATCTGGATACTCGTTAACCACAGGAATCTCTTCAAGTTTCAAACCCCTTAATTTGGTGTCCACGACATGAGCTAAATAGGCTTCACACCCCTTTCTAATCATTTTAAATGCTCTCGATGCAGAGATTGTACAAACAGCCAGAGTCTCTCTCTCTCCCCTTTAAATACTATACACATATGATCAGAAGGTTGTAGCACAATCTCCTTGGTGAAACAATCTAGTTTAGCATGGTGTTCACTGAGCCAATCCATACCCAAGATCACATAAAAATCCCTCAATGGCATAACAAGCAGCGTAGCATGTAATTCAGTACCCTCAATCAACAATATACACCCACGATACATAGTATTGACAATAACCACACTGCCGACTGGGGTTCGAACAAATAAATCATAACCCAAAGACTCTGGCTCACCCAAATATGATGCAAATAATTGTGATATAAATGAAACATGGGCATTTCTACCGGAAATAAAGATGTTACCAGTAATTAGGTAGGTGTGGCTTTAGCTTCTTCTCGTGTCATCGCAAAAACTCGAGCTTGAGGTTGTTCCTTGCTAGCTTGGCTGCTTTCTGTACCAACTCTTCTACCTATACCAAATCTTCCTCGACCCCTACCTCTACTAGGATTGAACCCACTAAATCTGCTCTGCTTAATGTTGGTTTCCTCATGTGGCATTGGGCAATTCCTTGCTATATGACCAGGCTCCCCGCATCTGAAACACTTTCCTGTAAGTAGCCTACATTCTCCACAATGATTCCTCCCACAATGTACACATGTGGCAGCAGATGGTGATGAACCAACACTCATAGTATTTGATGTTGTGCTCCTAAAATTGTTACCTTTAGAGCTGCTCGGAAAGCCTCTTTGTGAAGACGAAATAAATTCTTTTCTTTCCCTGAATCCACCCGTGTTCTCGTTTTGCCTCTTCTTACTGAGTTGAAAGTTTCTGGACTCTAAATCTAATTTCTCCGAATGAATCGTAGCAGCTTTTAACTTGCTATAAGACTCCAAATCGGTTTGTGTGATCCGGTTTCGGATAGTGAATCGAAGTCCGGATTCAAATCGGGCGCACTTCTTCTATTCTGTCGCTATCATATGTGGGGGGCATAATGAGAAAGTTGATTAAACTGCACTTCATATTCAGCAACTGATCTATTCCCCTGCTGAAGTTCAAGAAATTCCTTTTCTTTCTGATCTTTGTATACTTCTGGCACATACGCATCATGAAATTCCCTAAGGAAGTCATTCCATGTCAATACAGGTGATTGAGCAGTGCTATCTGGTATAGTCTCCCACCAATCATATGCATCTCCCTAAAAGAGTGACACTACGTAGTCGAATTTTTCTTCAGGAGTACGTTGCATCAAACGGAAAACTCTCTCAGTTTCTTTTAAACATGTTTCTGCCTTTGCTGGATCAGTAGTACCCACAAAATCAACAGCTCCCATTTTTCTTAATTTGTCATATCTCTGCTCACGTGTTTCAGGGCCATGTACGGGTAAGTGTTGGGGATACACAAAACTAGCAGCTCTATGCCCAGGGGGTGGAGGTGGATGAGATGAATGAGACTCTAGGTCAGCTGATCCTTCCCCTTCATGAACACTATGCTCATCATTTACTACACGTGCTTGTTGACTCGCCATGCTTTGCCTAAGATGTTACACAGATGGTTACTTATGCCAACATATAACATAAAATGATGATGCACATGTCATGTTGATGTCTATAGAACCCCAACCTGGGCTCTGATACCACTAAAATGTTACACCCTTACACGTAACACATAGATACCAAGAGCACACATATGTACGTTACCCATTCGGTCATTATATACAAGTGTTATCATTCACATACTAGTTGCACAATTCTCAAACTTGGACATAAACAGAAATACACACATCTAGTAATTATACTTTACAAGAGGCCAAAAAGAAGCCCTATATGATATGCGAATGATGAGCTGACGGAGAAGGACTTGAAAACCAGCCATCCGACCTTTGATCCATGCTTCAGCTTTATGTACGCAACTTCGCGGATCGACTCTATCTACAGCACTAAAAAAAACATTGTGTTTGGTGAGTCGCAAACTCAGCAAGTATAATCAAGTACGAGATAATTGACATCCTATAAGCACACAAAATCAGCAACAAATCACTCATTTGAATTCACACAAGAACGTCATCCATAATCTTATCACATTCAATTCATATCATTCAGAAACACAGGATGCACATGTTAGTCATTTTCTTTTACTGTTAATGGCCTGCTATAACCTAGAGTAAATCGTGATCACAAAAATGGCCATGGCACTCTGTAATTCATATAACACATGGGAGTTCAGTGAACTCGGGTGACCGTACGGTACTCTGTGGTCCAGTTTTACTGGAAATTCTTTAACACATGGCTCAAGGTTAATAGCAGCCATAACAGCGCCTCTTATCTCGAATGAATGCATTTTCATATCATATATCTTACTTTCATCATCAACAACATTTCCACCATAGTAGCCTTTGCCAATCCCGCCGAATAGACTGGCAGTGTTATTCAACGATTTTTAGAAATATCCACAGAACTCCAATCGTTACGATATTTTGCAGAGATATTCATGACGCATACAAGTTTATCCAGGAAATTTTACATAATCAAACTTTCACGTTTAGATACCTATTTACAGCTTTAAAAACTAATTACAGAATCTGAAATTCTGGAAACTGGGTGTCATGCAATTCACATAGCTAACTTACATATAATTTCAGGCCTCTAATTCACCTACACATACAACCTTTAATCTATTACAATTAATTATAAGAAATATATGACTTAGCTACCATACCTTAAAAGAAATAAAAGAGGAGGATGCTTCCTAACTAGTATCTTTTCTTCTCCCTTCAAACTAAATTTCTTAACTCCACTTCTTGTGTTTTTGAGAGAGCTAAAGAGCTGATTTTGAGGGAAATTTCAGGGGTGGTGTGTGTGTGAGAGTGAAGGTAAGATAGATCCTCACAAAAGAATTACAAACTCCCTTTATTTGCCAAGGTTGAAAGGGGATTAAAGGTGTACCATTTCCAAGATGACACCTAAGCTCTTATGAAAAAATATCTTACCTATACATAATTATATAACTTATCTATATATATAAGAATTAAACTTATACCCATATTATATAGGAATTAAAATTACTCTACATGCAAAAGCTAGTATATAGTTAGAGCATAATTTTAGCTATATGACCAAAGAGTATAATATTTAGGGTCGAGCACGAATCGTGGAAATTGAATAAATTATAAAATCTCATGAACGAAAATCAATATTTTACCAAAATGCATGTATTTATACTAATGTATGATTTAATGAAAAGTGAGGTTTTGGGTTATGACATCCTAACATATATCAAATAGAATCCTTTTCATATTCATTAATTAACTACTTTAATTAATTCAGGATTCTACCAAATATATTTATAGGATATTAATTAATATTTATATTTAACAAACTTGGTGAGCAAGATAAATCTTTCCACCAAATCAACATACAGAATACACACGCCTCACACGTGCACTATGTGTGTGTGTGTATATATATATATATTATTTTCTTTTCTTTCCTCTAATTAATTAATTAGTCCTTCCCAATTTAATATTCTAATATTAAATTATTGGACCATTAATTAACTAGTTAAATTAATTCCTTTTCCTTGATTAATTAAATCTAATTAATTAATCCCACCATTAATTCACAAAGAATTAAATAGCCAATAGGTACTACATTAAGTTATGATTGTGACCCCTCAGGCTAGATTAATTATTCTAAATAATTCACTAGTCCTTGAATTAATTTCACCAAATTAATCCAAAGCACTTATTAGTCATGGTTCGATGTTTAGTAACGTCGCCACGACTACCTAGATGTCAACGATGAAAAACAAAATCCTATCCGAGTTGCGATCATCATGTGAGTAGAATCCCTCATCAATTTCCCGTCCATGGTCCAGGGTATGGCGACGGTCGAACCCTAATAACCTTGGAAACTATGACTGTCTTGTGACATCTAATGATCCAGTTTTTTTTATCCGGGATCACCATTCCCTCTCATAAAACAATACCTTTGATGAAAGGCTTCTCTCGATCATTTAGATTCTCGCAACAGCATAGGAAATACCAAGTACTCGTGACCCTGGCTAAATCCCTCTCGGATTGCCATTTGTTCCACTGCACTACCAGACTATACCCAACATACACGCCCGTATGACTCTCTTGGAGTGCATGTGCATATCAAATTAGAGTGGGTAATGCCCTTTCCAAATGACATCTTAGGTCTAAGGATTAATCTCACACTACGAAACCCAAGGACTCAATGTTTGACAGCACCAAATAGGAGTCCTTAAGCGGGGCCGTTCAATGCCATAATCCAGTATCAATCTTCATACATGTATTGCCATACAAGGCATCAACAATGGAACGCGTCGACCTCTCAAAAGAGTTACATGTATGAACAAGTCTTGATGAGGCTAGTGATATCCCACATCTCACAACCTCTATGACTTGGAACAATATTTAAGATTACGGTCTTTGAGAGTGGTGGTCCCAAGTGGCATACGAAAGGGTCTAGAAGGGGGGGGGGTTGAATAGACCCTGAAGTCTTTTTTGACTTCAAAAATTTTGTATCACTTTTAAAGATTAGAACGCTTAGGAACAGGATGAGATAATTCATTGGTTACCTCTGGTAGCGAATCGTCAGACGCTCCATCATTTCTTGCCATAAGACAAATCAACGCTGAGTCGCTAGTAGGCTCATCATCACTGCTTTCATCTGATGATTCCAAGTCCTCTTCAGGTGCGGAGAATGGTTCAGGTTCCGCTAGCAATCCTTGTTGGCGAAGGTTGCTCCTAAATTGGTTTCTATCCACATAGTCTTGTCTTGTGGGCTTAGACACATTTGGATAAGGGAAATTTACCTGGTAGTGCCATGGTTTTCTGCAATTATAACACAAATTAGTTTTCATTTTCTGTTCAGTGGTTAATCGCTTTGTTCCAACTGACGCTGAGAGATTCTGAGTAGGAGTTGTAGGCGCTTGATAAGGAACTGGCGCTAATGGCGAAAAGGTTTCCACATAGTCAATGCCCTCCTTTTGACTATACCCCTTGGCCACTAGCCTGACCTTACAGGTGTCTACCTTGCCATCCGGACCAATATTTCTCTTATAGATCTATTTGCATCAATGGGTACAATATCTTTGGGTCGATCTATTAGAATCTAGACTTAGTTCAAATACATCGAATCCATTTTGACTTTCATAGCTTCATGCCACTTAGCAGAATCCATGTCCATCATTGCTTGGTCATAGCTAGTGGAATCGTCTCCATGGTTTCCTTCCACTACTGCATACAAATTATGCTCTCCTTGTAGCAGATAACCATATCTCTTAGGCGATTGAGATACTCTAGCAGACCTTCGTGTTGACGGCTGTGTCATTTCTAGTTCGGGTTGGATCTCTTGAACATTGTCTTCCAAAAGAGATTCATTTTGTTTTTCTATAACAATTCTCCTACCAGCTCCACCTTCTCAAATGAATTCTTTTTTGATACGACCTATGAGGCCACAATGATCCTTTGATCATCATGAAGGTAGAATAGATAGCCCACGAAATCCTCGGGATAACCAAGGAATTGACATTTCAAGGACCTAGCTTCTAATTTCTTTACCTTGGTCTTTTTCACATAAGTTGGGCAATCCCATATCTTTATGTGCTTCAGATTAGGATTCCTTCCATGCATATCTGATACGGAGTTTTAGGAACAAATTTGGAGGGACATCTGTTTAGAATGTGAGCAGCGCATGCCCCCACAATGAAATGGGCAAATCCGTGTAGCTGAGCATGGATCGAACCATGTCCAACAGTGTTCGGTTCCCTCGTTCTACTATGCCATTTAATTGTGGAGTGGCTGGAGGAGTAAGCTGTAACAATATGCCATGTTCTCATAAGATTGATCAAATTCGGCATCATATATTCACCACCGCGGTCAGACCAAAGTGCCTTGATATATTGCCCGTTTTGGTTTTTGACTAAAGTCTTGAACTCAATGAATTTCTAAAGTGACTCAGACTTGTACTTCATCAAATACACATAGCCATACCTAGAATGGTCATCGATAAATGTCATGAAGTACTAAAAACCACCTCGGGCCACATTTCCAAAAGGACCGCACACATCAGTATGAATCAATCCTAAGACTTCAGAGGCTCTTTCAAAATTCCTTGTGAAGGGGGATTTGGTCATATTGACTTCAATACAAGACTCACAAGTGGGATACGGCAATGAGTCTATGACTCCATCCTTTTCTAACTCATGTAGTCTATGTTCTCCGACATGACCTAATCTTAAGTGCCACAGTTGTCTTAAGTTTGTATAATGCAAATTGCGCTTTCATGTTACAACATTAATATTGCAATTATTTTGGACATTAATATAGTATGAACCATTTATCAAAGACGCACTACCAATGCACTCATTTCTAAGATAAATGTCACAAGAATTGTTAGCAAAGAAAAATAAATGACCTTTCCTGACTAAAACAGGAATAGAAACAATATTCTTAAGTCTATTGGGGAAAACAAGGCAATCGACTAACAATAATAAATGTCCAAATAATAATCTAACAGAAGTGGTTCCAATGTGTGTGGCTATTACACTACGACTGCTGCCAACATTGATCATCACTTTTCCATGCTCCAGCTTCTTACTTCTTTCCAGCTCCTAATTCAAGACGCATACGTGAGCACTAGCCCCAGAGTCTAGAATTCAAGAAGTAGAAAAAATAGTAACGGAACAATTTGTTTCTAAAACATTAAGTTCTATACGTGAAGTAATGTCTTATTTCAGCTTTGGACAGTCACGTTTCCAGTGTCCCATCTCACGGCAGTGAAGACACGTGTTTGTCTTCTTTGGACCCTTGGTCTTAAACTTTTGAGTTTTTGTAACTCTACGTTCTCGGATTTTACCAGCTAGTTCAGTATTATTCGAAATAATAGGAAACTTGAATGCACCCCACTTTTCTTTTCATTCATTGTTGTGTAATCATTAGCTTGCTCATAAATGTTGAGAGTGATTCTTCAATGTCATCCATGTCAAAATTGATGACGAAATCTAAGAAGGCTCTAGGGAGTGATTGGAGAATAAGGTCTACCTGAAGGTGAAAATCCATGTAGAACTCCATAGACCGCAGCCTCTCTAACATGGATATCATCTTTGAAACACTACTACAAAAATACCCAATTACAGCGCACCTATTAGAGCGGTTTTAGTAAAACCGCTGTAATAGGAACCTATTACAGCGGTTCCCAACGAACCGCTGTAATAGGGTATCTTGGTCTTAACCTATTACAGCGGTTCCGAGAAAACCGCTGTAATAGGTCTTAATCTATTACAGCGGTTCCGAGGGAACCGCTGTAATAGGTGGTCGAGGGACCTATTACAGCGGTTCGTTAGGAACCGCTGTAATAGGTCAAAACCAAAAAATTTAAATCCCTTAAATTTAGATCTTCCCGCTTCTCTCTATCTCTCTTAGTCTTTTTCTCTCTACTCTCTCTCTCTCTACACTCTCTTTCTCTCTCTCTCTCTTGAAGCACCACCGCCGCCGCCTCCACCACCACCGTATGTGTGGGTGTATTTATATTTGTGTATGTGTGGGTTTATGTATATTTGTGTATGTGTGGGTTTATGTATATTTTGGTTTATGTATGTATATATGGGTGTATGTATATTTGTGTATATGTGGGTTTATGTATGTATATGTGGGTGTATGTATATTTGTGTATATGTGGGTTTATGTATGTATATGTGGGTGTATGTATATTTGTGGGTTTATGTATGTATATGTGGGTGTACGTATATTTGTGTATATGTGGGTTTATGTATGTATATGTGAGTGTATGTATATTTGTGTATATGTGGGGTTTCGTACACGAATATGTGGGTGTGTATGTATATTTGTGTATATGTGGGTGTATGTATATGTGGGTTTATATATGTATATATATTTGTGTGTATGTGGGTTTATGTAAGTATATGTGGGTATATGTATATTTGTGTATGTGTGAGTTTATGTATACATTTTTGTGTATTTGCGAATTTCGTGTCATTTCGACAAGGTAAAATTATAAACGAAAAAGTGAAATTAATAAAAAAAAATAAAAAATACCCTATTACAGCGGTTCTAAAAAAATCGCTGTAATAGGGTACCCTATTACAGCGGTTTTTTCAGAACCGCTGTAATAGGGTGCCTATTACAGCGGTTCAAAACCGCTGTAATAGGTCGAAACCCTATTACAGCACTGCCTATTACAGCGGTTCGAACCGCTGTAATAGGTCCAAAAAAGCCGCTGTAATAGGCATTTTTTGTAGTAGTGTTTATTACATGATCTTTAACATCCTCTAGCTCGCTCATCTTTGTGTTGAGCAGCTCTTTAGACACATGGTATCTAACGGACTTTCCGTGTTCCCAGAACAGTTCCTCCAAGTGTAGCATGATTGATTTAGGACTATCCATATTCTCATGCATACGCTACAACTCGCCACACATGGATCTCAACATATAATCCCTGACCTTAGAAGCATTAAAAACCCAATCCGAGTATGCCATTTTGACCGAATCATCCTCGTTGACCCTAGGCCTCAGTGGTCGATCTAATTCTAGAATATACTCGAGATTCTCATCATTGAGGACAGTTCTCTGTTCCAATCAGAGAAGTTCTATCCATTCAAGACATTCCTTTCAAGCAAAACTTTGAGTGGGTTGTTAATCATTTTTGAGAGAGATATATTTGACTACAAAAAATAAACCAAGATTTCGTTAGATGATTATGTTGTACCCAAGTAAAATTAGGGTTTTAATTTGACTTAGCTCCCACTACATTTTTCGAACCATTGCACTCCCACTGCAATGAACGAAAATCTTGCAGGACAGATTTCGTAGTGAGTGATTGAGTTCTTCGAAATTTTGAATGAGTTGCAATCTATAACGATATATGGCTCTGTGGAATTTTTGAAGTGGCGTTCCACGCCAATCAGCCCAACTGATGGTTCAATCTCACTTTTAGCTCATGGATCACTTAACCTCAGCCTCTAACGAAATTATGGTGGTGATCCATCTAAGTACTTTCCCATGAACACTCCTATCGATCTAGCAGCTGAATCTCATCTTGCAACATGTAACGGTGTATGGGATGAGATTTGCTTCGATTGATGGCATCCAATCTACTTAGAGAGATTTCAATTATGAGTTAGTGCATAACCCCCATTAGTCGGGACGATGCCATACACAACTTATAATTCTATCTCTCAAAGTTTGATGGAGAGCCAGGATGTCCAATATCCTTTTCTTACTTAGTATCTTTAATTCGGGAGAATTTGTTAATTTTTATAAGGCCTCACTTTGCACATTAATTTATTATGCTCATATGTGGAATAAATTAAATTGAGCCATGCTATTAGGAAATTTCATGTTAGATGTTTTGATGATGACAAGATAGGATTTTATGTTAGACCCCAAATATAATGTAAGTTTCTGTTTTAATAGATCTAAGTATAAGAGTTTGAAAGTATGTAATTTTTTATTAGGCTTGTAATTTTTTTCTTTATAGATTTTAGACTAAGTATTAGATACCGAATCGCTAATAGAATTCGGGGTGAGTCTATTAGAGAAGAAGTTGAAGATCAGCGTCTGAAGTCAACTGAAGATGAAGATTTGTTCTTAGCGCCTGTCAAGCGCTTGACTATTTCAGGATTCATGAATCAAGCGCTCAAAGCATTATAGCGATATGTATCAGATTCAGCTGAATTAAATCCTCAATTCATGAAGGACTTAAATGCAATCATTCAACGGATATTTATTTCCAAAGGGAAATAAATCCAAATGCATTAAATGCCTGATAAGAGCATTAAATGTGATAAGCTATTATGACTTGTGGACAAGCCACCTTTTTTACTAGACTGTCAGAACTTCAGCGTTTATAGCTGCTCCCCGTCCAATCGGAACCAGCGAATTTTCAGCAATGTCAGAGAAAAGGTAGAATCACACGCTGCGTTATAGGCACGCTCCCACATGTGTCCAATGGACAGATCCCAAGAATTGCCTATAAATACCCTACTTTCAGCAAACCCAAAAAAGAGATACAATAGAGATATACGTACATGCACAAGAAACTTTGCTGAAATTCTCGTTCAAAGAAAAAGCTTAGAAACTCCATAGCCGAAATCTTTCAAGCTTTTTATATACATTCCAGACAGTCACAAATATCTCAAACCTCTTCCAAAGAAGAAACCTAAATTCTTACTGAGATATTCCAAGTTGTTTGATCTTCTCAAAAATAAACAAACCCTTGTGACAAAACCTTCAACCTTTCATCTGAGTGAGAAAGCTTTTGAAACCCCTTACAGGCAGTATTTCTGAGTGAGCGAAGCTTGTAGAAGACGATCTTCATTGGTGCTAAAATTTGTGTGATGAAGGAGCCCGAGATCATTTTCACCTATTTACTATTATCGTGTAGAAGACTCTGTGTGATTCTTTGATAATCATCTTAGTAAAATTCCTTAGAGTGAAAAGGAGAAGAAGGACGTAGTTGCGATTACATCACCCATTGAACCCTACAATCTCTTGTGTCATTTACTTTAATTATTGTCTTGTTTTACATTATATTACATTCTTCGAAAAAGACAAGCTAATCTGCTAAGCGACTATTTAACCAAAACGAACGCTAAAGCTTTAAAATCATTTCCACTGTGCTAACCCTGATTAAGTGATCTAAGCATTACCCCACTTTGGTAAATTGCTAAAATCACTAAGTCTAAGTTATCTTTACTGAAGCGTCTGACCCAAGCGTTCAGTTGTCTAAGCGTTCTAACCTTTAAAAGTGATACGAATTTTTGAAGTCGAAAAAGACTTAAGGGTCTATTCAACCCCCCCCCCCCCAGACCCTTTTGTATGCCACTTGGGACCACCAAGGTGTATCAGAGCAGTTGAATTAGAAACCTAAGCGTTTCCGAGCATAACTGCTTGTTTAGATCCATTGTTTTTAAACTTAGACGCTTTAAATTTTCTCTAAAAAAAATCTCATGATGGCTTTTAAAAAAATGCCTAAGTTGGCAGAATCAAACTATGATTCTTGGAAACTTAGAGCATTTTCTTATTTATGCTCTTGCGATAATGAAATGTGTGATGTGATTACAGATCGCCCCATTCAGATTATGAAAGTTGTAACTCGAGCCCCTGGAGCAACCGAGGCTACTCCAGATGGTTACGTCTAGAAACCTAAGTTAGAATGGACGCCAGAGGACAGAAAAAGAGCGAATTTGGATAATGTTCGACGAAGTGCACTCTACTCAGCATTAGGAGATAATGATGCATTGTTCAACAAGATCAAGCAATGTAAGACTTCCAAAGAAATATGGGATAAGCTAGCTATAGTATGTGAAGGTTTAGCACAAATGAAGGAGAACAAGCTCTCCATGGCCGTGCAAAGATTTGAGCATTTCAAGATGCAGCCCAATGAGATGCTAGAACAATTGGACACAAGGTTCACTTTGCTCATTACAGAGTTAGTGTCATTAGACAAGGAGTTGACCAACAAGGAAATGGTTAATAAGATTTTCAAAAGTCTTCCAAGCAAATATTTGATTAAAACTAATGCTATGAGAGAATCACAGACATTGGAGACTCTTGCTCCAGAACATGTGTTTTCAAAATTAAAGGCATTTGAGTTCGAATTAGGTGAAGTCAGCGAAACCAATGAAGCGGTTAGTGAGTTTAAAACGGTTCAGAATTAAAGGCATTTAATCGCTACTACCAAGAGTAAGGAAAAAGCGGTTAGTGAGTTTAAAACAACAGAATCCAATGAAGAAAAGGAGATGGTTTTATTGGTCAAGAAATTCAAGAAATTTCTAAGATATGAAAAGAGAAATCCTATTGGACAAACTTCATGTCAAACTCTTCCCAGCACCAGCGCCTCAGTATCAAGGGCCAGTATATTCTGCACCTCAGCCATTAGCGCCAGTTCCTTATCAAGCGCCTACATCTCCTACTCAGAATCTCTCAGCGCCAGTTGGAACAAAGCGATTAACCAATGAACAGAAGATGAAAACTAATTTGTGTTGTAATTACAGGAAACCAGGGCACTACCAGGTAAATTGCCCTTATCCAAATGTGTCTAAGCCCACAAGGCAAGACTATGTGGATAGAAACCAATTCAATAGCAACCTTCGCCAACAAGGTTTGCTAGCGGAATCTGAACCATTCTTCGCACCTGAAGAGGATTTGGAATCATCAGATGAAAGCAGTGATGATGAGCCTACAAGCGACTCAGCGTTGATTTGTCTTATGGCAAGAGATGATGAAGCGTTTGACGATTCTCTACCAGAGGTAACCAATGAATTATCTCATCCTCTTTCTTACGATGAATTGCTTGACAAAGTCAATGAATATTATAAAGATTGTCAAGATGCCGCCAAAATATATCAACATCACTTCGCTATTATCTCGTCGCTCACAAGTGATGAAGTAAGTTCAGCAACAATGCATTGAGAAGAATTGATGGTCCCAAGTGGCATACGAAAGGGTCTAGAAGGGGGGGTTGAATAGACCCTTAAGTCTTTTTAGACTTCAAAAATTTCGTGTTACTTTTCAAAGATCTGAACGCTTGGAAGGCTGAGCGCTTGGGTCAGGCGCTTCAATAAAGATAACTTAGACTTAATGAGTTTAGCAATTTACTAAAGTAGGGTAACGCTTAGATCACTTAATCAGGGTTAGCATAGCGGAAATGATTTTTAGCGTTCTTTTAAATAATTTAATCGCTTTGCAATTTTACTTATCTTTTAGAATAATGTAATATGACAGATATAAGACAGCAAAATATAAATGACACAATAATTTGTAAGGTTCACTGGGTGATGTAATCCCAGCTACGTCCTTCTTCTCCTTTTTCACTTGGAGGAAATTACTAAGATGATTATCAAAGAATCACACAGAATCTTCTACAAGATAGTAAAGAATGAAAATGATCTCGGGCTCCTTGATCATACAGATTTCAGCACCAATGAAGATCATCTTCTACAAGCTTCTCTCACTCAGAAATACTGCACGTAATGAGTTTCAACAACTTTTCTCACTCAGATGAAAGGTTGAGGTTTTTGTCACAAGGGTTTGTTTGTATTTGGGAAGATCAAACAACTTGGAATATCTCAATGGGAATTTAGGTTTCTTCTTTGGAAGATGTTTGAGATATTTGTGACTGTCTGGAATGTAGAAAAAAAGTTTGAAGGAATTTTGGCTATGGAGTTTTCTAAGTTTTTTCTTGTGTACGTAATTTTCTCTTGTAAATGTTTTGTACCGTACTTTTTAGGGTCTGTTGAAGGTAAGGTATTTATAGGCAATTCTTGGGATCTGTCCGTTGGACACATGTAGGAGCGTGCCTTTCACGCAGCGCGTGATTCTACCTAAAGCCTGACATTCTTGAAAAACTGCTGGCACCGATTGGATGGTAGTAGTTATAAATTCTGAAGTTCTGACAGTCTGGTCAAAAAGGTGGCTTGTTCACAGGTCACAGTAGCTTATCACATTTAATGCTCTTATCAGGCATTTAATGCATTTGAATTTATTTGCCATTGGAAATAAATGTCCGTTGAATGATTGCATTTAAGTCCTTCGTGACTTGAGGATTTATTTCAGGTGAATTTGTCATTAGTCGCTTAAGTGCTTTGAGCGCTTGATCCATAAATCCTGAAAGAGGTCCTATAGCGTTTGACGGATGCTAAGAAACAAATCTTCATCTCTGGTTAACTTCAGGTGCTGATTTTCAACTTCTTCTCTAATAGACTCACCTAGAATTCTATGAGCGATTCAGTGTCTAATACTTAGTCTAAAACCTACAAAGATAAAAATTACAAGCCTAAACAAAATTACAAACTTTCAAACGCTTAAACAATGATCTATGGAAAACATAAACTTACATTTTATTTGGGGTCTAACATTGAATCCTATCTTGTCATCATCAAAACATCTAACATGAGATTTCCTAACAATTTCCCCCTTTTTGATGATGTCAAGATTTTAACTCTTATAACTCTTTTATAATTTAAGAGTTACTTAAAAAAAAAAAGGCCAAATGAGTATAAGTTAGCGTTCAAAAAGTTAGTAAAGTTAGCTAAAGTTAGATTAGCTTCAACAAGATGTTTCAGCGATAAATCATTCATATATTGAAAGAATAAGCATACATGATTTATATTGAAAACAAAAAAAGAAAGCGACAACAGAAATAAAAATTCATTCACTTTTTCTGTCGCTTTGCTCTTTCTTCGCCTTGGAGAAATTCTAGCGCTAAGTCCATCAGGAGACGATCAATGTCAATCATTGTCGTATGTTGAACTTCATCGTAATCATGCCTACGAAGTCTGGCGCTTTCATTAAGTTCTAACAACTTTTTCGTCCACTCTCTTGGAGAAATTCCAAGTTCACGAATTAAATCGTGATAGATATCTTTTCTTTGATCTTTTGACGGTCTCTAATTGATAGGTCGTCTCAGCGGTCTGGCAAAAGGTTGAAATCCCATACTTTCTAAGAAGTCAACGTCCAATTCCGGAAGGGGATATCTTCCTACATAATACCTTGGCTTTCTCTTTTTAGTTAACATCTTCTTGATGCTCACTAGTTCTTCCATCATTGATCGCCAATTTTTATTATCATTCTTTGACATTACTTTGGACGATTGATGCTTTCCTGAATTTTCCCCCTTCTTGGCATCATCAAGAGAGGTTTTTAACTCAGCGACTTCTCTTCGCAAGAGTCGAACTTCGTCAACTAAGAGAGCAACTTGGTGAGCGATGCTCTGAGCAGTGGCATCGGTTGAAATATGTCTGTCAGCATCAGCCGAAGCGCTCTGGGCTAAGTGACGGTTGAATTCGGATGAGAGTTCAGCTATAAGAGGTGATATGCTCTTCATTATTATAACAGTGCTTGTGTTTGAAGTGTTTGCAATATCACGACTTCGCGTATCAGACATTATTCGGATATGTCTATCAACAATCTCAAAAATCTTGGAGCAGGAACCTTCAATGTTGTGGAGCGAGTTTCGTACTGCCTGTCTGAAATCTGTAGCGTCTGAATCACTTTCAGAATCCGAATCAGAAGAAGGACGCTCTGGGGACGGGAGAAGTCCGTAAGAACTAGAAATCGCAGCCTTGCCTTTGGATTTATCTCTGATAAAGGGCTCAATAGGCTCTTGTGCAATTTCAGCGTGCACTTCTTCAATCGCTTGATCCATGATTGAATCTGCAATAACTGGGGGCTCGACTACCGGGGCGCTAGAAGAATCGGGCAAAGAAGCCTCAGGAAGATAAGCGACTTCCGCAGTAGGAGCAATGTCTTCTTCTATAATTTGGATTGGGGAAGAAGGTTCTCTAAGGAGTTATTGGGACTAGATGGGTTTTTAGGAATAAGATGGATGAAGATGGCATTGTTATAAGAAACAAAGCCAGATTAGTCGCTCAGGGTTATTATCAAGAAGAGGGTATTGATTTTGATGAGACATATGCTCCAATAGCCCGTCATGAAGAGATTAGGATGTTCCTAGCATTTGCCGCATTCAACAAGTTCACAGTATACCAAATGGACGTGAAGAGTGCTTTCCTGAATGGTAAACTCTAAGAAGAAGTCTATGTGGAGCAACCTCCAGGATTCATCAACAACCTTGGAAAAAGTATAGTCTACAAATTGGATAAGGCACTCTATGGCCTTAAACAAGCACCAAGAGCATGGTATGACACTCTCTCTATCTTCCTTATTGGTAAAAGCTTTTAAAAAGGCAGCATTGATACAACATTATTTAAAATTACCCATAATGAAGATATTCTCTTAGTCCAAATTTATGTTGATGATATTATATTTGGTTCTACTAATAAGCAATTGTGTGAGAAATTTTCGAAAATGATGCAAGAACAATTTGGAATGAGCATGATGGCCGAATTAACTTTCTTCCTTGGATTACATTACAAGTTAAACAACTCCCTAATGGAATATTTATAAACCAAACTAAATATAGAAGAGATATGATTAAGAAATTTGGTATGGAAAATGCATCATCTTCAAAAATTCCAATGAGCCAAATGCTTAAGTTAGATAAAGACGAAAGTGGGAAGAAAATTGATATCACTAACTATAGAGGTATCATTGGATCACTCCTTTACCTTACCGCTAGTAGACCTGATATTATGTTTTCGGTATGCATGTGTGCACACTTTCAAACTGATCCTAGAGAGTCATACTTAAATGCTACCAAGAAAATCCTTAAATACCTAAAAGGCACACAAAATGTGGGCTTATGGTATCCAAGGGACTCTCCTTTTGAACTAATTGGTTATTTAGACGCAGATTTTGCAGGATGCAAAATAGATAGAAAAAGTATTAGTGGTACATGTCAATTTCTAGGTGATAGACTAATTTCGTGGCATAGTAACAAACAACAATCTATAGCGACTTCTACCACTGAGGCAGAATACGTAGCCGCTGGGAGCTGTTGTGCACAAATCCTTTGGATGAGGCAACAACTTAGAGATTATGGAACAATCTTAGGTCCTAACCCAATCCATGTGATAACCAAAGCGCTTTAGCTATGACCCAAAATCCTGTCCTTCATTCTAGAACCAAACACATTGACATTCGATACCATTTCTTGCGTGATCATGTTCAAAAGAAAAATATCTCCATGCACTTCATTGGAACTGACAAACAGTTGGCAGATATCTTCACCAAAGCGCTTAACGAACAACGCTTTCCCTCTTTGAGAAGTGAATTAGCTATGATCAATTTAAACGCTTAAATCATAAAGCATCATATTTATAGGTATATAATGTAGGGGGAATCCACTTTATGTTTATGTCTAAAGCATTTATCAAAATCTGAAATATGTCATCAATTTTAAGGGGAACTTTAAAATTGTACTTGTCTCAATATATAAAGCGACTGTGATCAAAAATGACTTTTAAATTTTTTTGCATTGATCACTAACGCTTATCTTTATGCATGACAAAAATCAATCTTCAATAAATGAAAATGTCTTTTATAAATTCAAGCGATTGATTTTTTCTCAAACTTTAAGAAATTAAATTCTGCTCTCAAAAAGACTTCAGCGTTAAAAAGATTCCCACTTTAACGCTTAGTGAATTTCTCTAAAAATCATGCATAGTTTTCATCGCTAAAAATAATGTGTGGATAAGTCCAAAAGATTAGATTTGACAACTGCTCACACGTGCTTATCAAATCAAACTAACGGTTAATGATTCCTATCTAAAAAGTAGGCGGTTCAGTAACTGCACATGTCTGAGTACGTGTCAGTATACTATCAGGCGCGTGCATTTCACGCTGAAAAATTTAAAATTCAAACGTTTTCAAAAAGTAACTGCGGATTCGAAAAACTTTATATTTCACAGCAGTTAACCTATTTTACTGTACTTCTTCACATCCGTATTTATGTGTAAACGGCTCAGATTTTTTGTTATCTTTCAACATTAACTCTTGTACACGTGTCATTCATCTACCAGTTGAGGAGTTACTTTTGCCTCCTATTTAAACCCTTCAAAACCTTTACAGTAAAACTTTATCACTTCCAAATTCCTCTACTATAAAAGTTCTTTCTCTCTAAATGCAAAAATAACATCTTTTCCTCTCCTCAACCGAAGTTTTCTCTCGTTCTTCAATGGCACCGAAGTCTTCAAAATCTGCTGCTGGAAAATCTTCCAAACCAGAGAAACCAGTCACTATTAATGCCGGTTTTCTTGTTAACTGGGACTATCTATTCGATAACTAGAATTTCCCTCTGAGGATTGTTCTTCCACTCGTCCAGGAGTCTGGTTTATATGATATGCTAACCACTATTTTCAACTTCTTTGAGGAAGAAACCCTATTCTTCTTCAAGAATGCATATCTTCTCTAATCGCTGAACTCACCTCAGAATTCAATCGTCATTTATCTCAGAGTGCTTCAGCTGATACTGAGAGGCACATTTCTTTAGATGCCGCTGCTCAAAGTATCGCTCAACAAGTCGCTCTACTTGTTGACGAAGTTCGGCTATTGCGCAGAGATATCGCTGAGTTGAAAACCTCTCTTGATGATGCCAAGAAGGGGAAAAAAGAGAAAGAAAAGCATCAGTCGTCCAAAGCAATATCTAAAACAGATAATAAACACTGGCGATCGATGTTTGAAGAAATAGTAAGCATAAAGAAGATGCTAACTAAAAAGAGAAATCAAAGATATTATCTAGGAAAGTACTTGCTTCCAGACTTGGACGTCAAATTTTTGGAAAGTATGGGATTTCATCCTTATGCCGGACCACTTAGATGACCTATCAACTGGAAACCATCAAATGATAGAAGACAAGACATCTATCACGACTTAATTCATGAAGTTGGTATTCCTCCAAGGGAATGGGTGGAAAGGTTGTTGGAATTAAATGAAAGTGCTAGAAAACGAAGGCATGACTATGATGAACTCCAACATACCACCATGATAGATATTGATCAACTCCTTATGGACTTAGCAAATGAGATCTATCAAGGTGAAGAAAGAGCAAAGCGACAGAAAAAAGGAATGCTTCCTTTTTCCTTATCTTTTATTTTCTGTTATCGCTTTCAATCATCATTATAGATCATGTATGCTTGTCTTTCTATATAAATGAATGATTTATTGCTGAAATAACTTGTTGAGGCTAATCTAACATTAGCTAACTTTACTAACTTTCCAAATGCTAACTTATACTGATTTGGGCTTTTCTTTAAATTCTTAAATTTATAAAAGAGTTATAAGAGTTAAAAGTCTTGACATCATCAAAAAGGGGGAAATTGTTAGGAAATTTCATGTTAGATGTTTTGATGATGACAAGATAGGATTTTATGTTAGACCCCAAACATAACGTAAGTTTCTGTTTTAATAGATCTATGTATAAGCGTTTGAAAGTATGTAATTTTTTATTAGGCTTGTAATTTTTATCTTTATAGATTTTAGACTAAGTATTAGATACTGAATCACTAATAGAATTCTGGGTGAGTCTATTAGAGAAGAAGTTGAAGATCAGCGTCTGAAGTCAACTGAAGATGAAGATTTGTTCTTGGCGCCTGTCAAACGCTAAAGCACTATTTCGGGATTCATGAATCAAGCGCTCAAAGCATTATAGCGATATGTATTCACCTAAATTAAATCCTCAAGTAATGAAGGATTTAAATGCAATCATTCAATGGACATTTATTTCCAATGGGAAATAAATTCAAATGCATTAAATGCCTGATAAGAGCATTAAATATGATAAGCTATTATGATATGTGGACAAGCCACCTTTTTTACTAGACTGTCAGAACTTTAGAGTTTAGAGCTGCTACCCGTCCAATCGGAACCAGTGAATTTTCAGGAATGTCAGAGAAAAGGTAGAATCACGCGCTGCGTGATAGGCACGCTCCTACATGTGTCCAACGGACAGATCCCAAGAATTGCCTATAAATACCCTACCTTCAGCAAACCCAAAAAAGAGATACAATAGAGATATACGTACATGCACAAGAAACTCTGCTGAAATTCTCGTTTAAAGAAAAAGCTTAGAAACTCCATAGACAAAATCTTTCAAGCTTTTTATATACATTCCAGACAATCACAAATATCTCAAACCTCTTCCAAAGAAGAAACCTAAATTCTTACTGAGATATTCTAAGTTGTTTGATCTTCCCAAAAATAAACAAACCCTTGTGACAAAACCTTCAACCTTTCATCTGAGTGAGAAAGCTATTGAAACCCCTTACAGGCAGTATTTCTGAGTGAGAGAAGCTTTTAGAAGACGATCTTCGTTGGTGCTGAAATTTGTGTGACCAAGGAGCCCGAGATCATTTTCACTTGTTTACTATCGTGTAGAAGATTCTGTGTGATTCTTTGATAATCATCTTAGTAAAATTCCTCCGAGTGAAAAGGAGAAGAAGGACGTAGTTGAGATTACATCACCTAGTGAACCTTACAATTTCTTGTGTCATTTACTTTAATTATTGTCTTGTTTTACATTATATTATATTCTTTGAAAAAGACAAGCTAATCTGCTAAGCGACTATTTAACCAAAACGAACGCTAAAGCTTTAAAATCATTTCCGCTGTGCTAACCCTGATTATGTGATCTAAGCATTACCCTACTTTGGTAAATTGCTAAAATCACTAAGTCTAAATTATATTTACTGAAGCGTCTGACCCAAGCATTCAGTTGCCTAAGCGTTCTAACCTTTAAAAGTGATACGAATTTTTGAAGTCGAAAAAGACTTAATGGTCTATTCAACCCCCCCCCCCTCTAGACCCTTTCGTATGCCACTTGGGACCGCCACATGCCATAATAGAAAAACCTAGTTATTCTTTCATCATGCATTCCATGGACATTCTAGATTGATCTAAGCCCATAGACCAATCAAGGGGATAGGGGCCCATATCTAAGCTAATACTGATAATATCCGGACTCCAAACTCTAGAAAGGTCCTACTTCTAATTTACATGACTTAGAAGCACCTTATACATTATTCTACCAAAAAAAAAATACAAACTGGGGGACACTAACTGGCCCATAACAACCCAGATGATACAAAGCAGAAAAAACTCTAAGTCCATGAGATACATCCACCATATTTAAAATTATGTTGGCATTATTTTTAAATCGAAAAAGAAATCATAATTAATTAAATCTAAATTAATTACAAAAAGATGAATTTAATTTCAATTTATAAATAAATAAATCCAATTAATTATTTGAGAAATAAGTCTAAATTATTCTTAATTATTTTTAAAAAACCAAACGCAAACCAAAATAAAACCAATTTATTTAATCGCCTGGAATCATAAACTAATTTCTCATTAATTTATGACGTAATTAAATCTAATTTTATTATAAAAGTCAAATCCAATTTAACTTATTAAATTTAATTTAATTTTAGAAAAAATAAAATTAATTTTATTAGAAAATGGGGGGAATTGACAAATCCGGATCAAATTTATCTATTGGGTCAAATTCAATAATTATTAATATATATATATATATATATAAATACATTAAATATATATATATATATATAATTAATCACTGGGGTGGGCCCGACCTGGCTTCCCGAAAGTGCACAGACTCACGTGCTAGGCTAGGCCCAGTGCTGTTTGCGTATGCTGGGCTAGCCCAGGATGCAACCGCTGGGCTTGGCCCAGCACCGTGTGTGTGGGTGTTGGGCCAAGCCCAACACCGAAACTGGGGTGGCTACCCCTTTTTCTTTTTTTCAAAAATCGGTACAGCAGTGGCGGTGCTGAGGCGTAATTCGGACTACGATTTTGAGGGGATAAAGATTTTTAAAAATTCAGATTTAATATCAAATATTAAAAATGCAAAAATCAAAATTTTAAATTCCAAATTAGCCAACATAATTTCAAACGCAAAAAATTATCAAACGCGTTAAAGTCGACCCTGATACCACTATTAGGAATCCTTTTGAGCGAAAAATGCAGCGGAAGAATTGAGGATTCCTAGAGCTGAATCATTTTAACATTGGTTTGATGATTTTCAAGGTTTTACAAAAATAAACGAAATTGAGTATCTTTTCGATTTCATTTTCTTGAATTCGCATAACACCAACTCTCTCATAATTCCTATCTCCAAAGATTCACGTGAAACGAGACTTCCAAAGATGACCGAAAATCTCTTCTTGTGGTGGTGGTGGATGGCTAGAGAGAGAGTGGGGTAGGAGTTTCCTTCTTTTTGTGTTATGCAATTAGGGTTAGGTTACTTGTTACATAGTTAGAGATCTATTTAACTCTACTGACTTATGCAATAAGTAGAAGACCCTTTTGGGACTCCTAGAGGCCGCCCCTAGGGCTCCTTTGGACGGTCTAGGTGGTCTTAAGTTGGCCCGGTCAACTTAGTCCACCTTTTAATATATATTTAATTTAAATCCTATTTTAATCCAAAATATACATTATTAATTTATTCCATTTAATTAATTCCTTACCTAAATAATTTAATTTATTGATTTACCATTAAATCAATCCGTCCAAGTACATTGATCATGACCCCTCAGGTCTAAGGCTCATGCATAACTATTATGATTAGTAATCCAATCACTGACAGTCACTGAGTAAATACCAATGGGATCGGATTACTGCGAGCCGTATGAAATATGGAGCAGTAAGAAGCCTAATCTCAATTACATAAAGATATGGGGTTGCCCAGCATATGTAAAGAAGACCAAGGTAGAGAAACTAGAGGATAGATCCTTGAAAGTTAGTTTTATCGGTTTTCCCGTAGATTCGATGGGAAACCTCTTTTACCTGCAAAATAATCATAGGCTCATCGTGGCATTGCAAGCCCACTTTCTTGCAGGTAGGATGAATGTTCTGGACGAACGAGATAACGTCCCTTCGGAAACATTAGTTCAAGAATCTAAACCCAATATAACATAACCGTCGCAGCGACGATCTAACAGAGTATCTCAGCCACCTGAGAGATATGGCTATTTGCACGATACACAACATTATTTGTATGTTGTTGTTGAAGGAAGCCATGGAGATGATCCCTCTGACTATGATGAAGCAGCGGCGGATATAGATTCCTCAGAGTGGCTTGAGGCTATGAAAGCAGAGATTGATTCGATGTATTCAAACCAAGACTGGACTCTTATTGATCTACCAATGGAGTAAGACCAATTGGAAGCAAATGGATCTATAAGAGAAAGATTGGTTCGGATGGCAAGGTGGACACCTAGAAGGCCAGGCTAGTGGTGAAAGGGTATAGTCAAAAGGAGGGCATTGACATGGGGAAACTTTTTCACCAGTAGCCATGATCAAATCTATTAGAATTCTGCTAGCCATAGCTACAAACTTAGATTATGAAATCTGCCAAATGGATGTGAACACCGCATATCTAAATGGATACCTCGAGGAGGACATTTATATGCTACAACCCAGGGGCTTCATATCTGAAGCAGATTCTCATAAAGTTTGCAAACTTAATAGGTCCATTTATGGACTGAAACAAGCCTCTTAGAGCTAGAATCTAAGGTTCAATAAAGAAATAAGGAAATATGACTTCATCAAGAATGAAGACAAACCATGTGTCTACAAAATGGTTAGTGGGAGCAAGTTGACATTCCTGGTTCTATACGTAGATGACATACTACTTATAGGGAATAACATAGGCTTATTGACATCAGTCAAGACATGGCTTCCAAGCACGTTCTCCATGGAAGACTTAGGAGAAGCAACCTACATTTTGGGAATTCCCCTATATAGAGATAGAGCAAATAAAATGATAGGACTCTCCCAAGCGCTCCACCTAGAGAAAGTCCTTAAGACATATGAAATGCATAAGTCTAAGGGAGCACTTTTGCCCATAAGACATGGTATTCATCTTTCCAAATCTATGAGTCTAAAACGGACAAGGATAGAATGGAAATGAGGAGTACGCCCTATGCACCGGCAGTAGGAAGTCTCATGTACGCGATGTTATGAACGAGACCAAATCTGGCATATGCTATGAGCATGGTTAGTAGGTTTCAAGCAAACCCAGAAGAGCAACACTGGACAGGAGTGAAGTGTATCTTAATGTACTTAAGAAGAACTAAAGATTTGCTATTGATATATGGAAATGGAGAATTGAAGGTGGATGGTTACACCGATGCAGATTTTCAATCTGATCCGGATGACCTCCATTTGATTACTCTCTTACATAATACGTTCTTATTGCGTTTTTATAAATATCATGAAAATCCCCAAATTCGATTCTCGGTGTGATTCAGATTAAAAAATTTATCCGCTAAACTGAATCAAAACAAAAATGGTATAGTCAAAAGGAGGGTATTGACCACGGGTAAAAAAATTCGCCTATTGCCATGATCAAATCTATCCAAATACTGCTTGCCATAGCCACAAACTTCAATTATGAGATCTGGCAGATGGATGTGAAAATCGCGTTCTTTAATGGATTACTCGAGGAGGACATGTATATGGAACAATCCAAATGTTTCATATCCAAAACTAATTCTCATAAGGTGTCTAAACCTAATAGGTCCATCTATGGACTCAAACAAGCCTCTCGCAACTGGAATCTTCATTTTGATGAAGATGTTATGAGTAATGGGTTCATCAAAAACAAAGATGAACCATGTGTGTACACGAAAGCCAGTGGGAGTAAGATATCATTATTGGTCCTATATGTATATGACATTCTACTTATAGGTAATGATACAGGCTTGCTGATTTCAGTTAAAACATAGCTCTCGAGCATATTCTCCATGAAAGACTTAGGAGAAGTCACATATATCATCGAGATTCGCATCAAAAGGGATAGATTGAATAGGACAATAGGGCTTTCCTAATCCCTCTACTTAGAGAAAGTCCTAAAATTCTTTGGGGTGCAGAACTCTAAGAGGGGTCTGTTGCCTTTGAGACATGGACCTCATCTCTCTAAGTCCATGAGTCATCAAAGTGATTGGGATCGTAGTGCGATGTGTACCATACCCTATGGTCTTCAGTAGTAGGAAGTCTCATGTATGTTATGTTATGCATGAGGCCAAATCTTGCTTATGCCATGAGCATAGTGAGTAGGTTTTAAGCTAACTCGGACAAGGAGTATTGGATTGCAGTGAAGTGTATTGTTAAGTACTTAAGAGTAACTAAGGATATGCATCTCATGTATGGAAATGTAGAGCTCAAAGTCGACGGTTATACTGACTCAGATTTCCAATCTAATGTCGATGATTATAAGTCCACGTTCGTATTCACTTTAAACGGTGGATCAGTGTCTTGGAAGAGTTCCAAGCAAAGCATGACTGCAGATTCCACCACTGAAGCTGAATACGTGGATGCCTCAGAGGCTTCCAAGGAGTTTATTTGAATGAAGAAGTTTGTGGCAGAAGTTCAATTGGTTCCTAGCGTGGCTCTACCGTTGCCACTTTATTGTGACAACAAAGGAGCCATAACGCAGGCCAGAGAACCAAGGTCTAAAAAAAAACCAAACACATTTAGAGGAGATATCACATTATTAGAGAGATTGTTGGAAGAGTCGACGTTGATGTGCATAGAGTAGATTCAGCGAGTCATGTAGCTAATCCACTCATCAGGCCATTGTTACAGGCGATGCTAGAACGGTATCTAGAAATGATGGGTATCAGATACTATAGCGATTAACATTACGTGCAAGTGGGAGACTGTTAGGTGTATGCCCTCAATGCCAATGAGAGACTAGATTGTAATATGTTTTATCATTATGTTATGCAAACATTATTTCTATGTATAAAAAAAGGCAATCTTAATTTGTTCAAATAATTCTTTATGGCATTAATAAGTGTAGAACATATAGTCCATGTAATCAAAATAAATCTTCTACTTTTTATTAGATAAGGAGAAGAACACTAGATGAGTTAAGTTCTTGATTACTCAATTGAGTTTGCAAGGTAAGAAGTCTTAATTGGGCATTAAACCCCAACTTATATGACACACGCTCTGAGGAAGAGTGACAATCGATCGTTATATGATAGTGGGAGCTTATGCCATAGATATGTCAATGGAATTGATATATTCGAAGACGGCTCGTATTAATCCAATCACATTATTTTTTACCCAGTAAATGTCAATAATTGGATTACTGGTCATAATAGTATGATTGAGCTTTAGACTTGAGGAGTCATGAATAATATACATGTGCCACAGGATTTGTCACCAGAGTAGTCAGGATCAATTTATTCATTGGTGGGGTTGACATCGAAATGCAATTTAAGTGGGCAAGTGGCAGTTGTGAGGTGACTTTCAAAATGTAATTCATTGTCTTATAAAGTAATCGAGAATGTATCTTGTGCCAATCTAGCTAAATGAAATGACAAGTCTTTGACCAAAACAAATAAACTAACCCGTGCAAGACTCGAGGGTAGTTTGGTAATTTCATCTTACAATGGTTTACATTAGAGTGTCGTGTCCTGTGAGTTTGACATGTTCCATGACTGTTACTCGATCGGGATATTTCAGTGAAGGACTTATACTTATACAGTATTTATGACTTGGTTCATAAAGATATAATCATTTCGTTTTAGATTGGGTTGCTATGTGAGCTCATCGGACTGGCTAGGTGACACCCCACATCCTTTGATATCCTTTCATTTGCCAATCGAAACGAAATTAGAGAGTCGCGCTTGTAAGAAAATACATGAGAAAAAACTCTAAGTGTTAATTAAGGTCATTTGGGTAATTTGTCATATTATCACTACTACAGAAATGGCTTATTACAGGGGGTTTTTTTGGCCAATTACAGCGGTTTTAACCGCTGTAATTGGTTAAGGCCAATTACAGCGGTTAAAAACCGCTGTAATAGAAACCTATTACATCGGTCATTTTTATAGCCGCTGTAATGGGTATACCCTATTACAGCGGTTATACAAATAACCGCTGTTAAAAAAAAAATTAAATTTTTTTTCCGGGACCCATTACAGTGGTTTTTTCCTCAACCGCTGCAATAGGTAGTGTTTTTTTTTAAAAAAATAATTTATTTTCGCGTTTATAATTTTACTGTGTTGGAATGACATGAAATTCGCACGGTCATAACAAAACGGAATTTTGAACAAAACTAAAGTATTTACTTGCGATCTCGGGATTTTAGCCATCTGAGATCGTTTAAGGCCTCAAATTTGCATTTTATTACAAAAATACCCTATTTTAGTAAAAAAACGCAAATTTGAGGCCTTAAACGATCTCAGATGGCTAAAATCCCGAGATCGCATGACAAGTCATGCATTTTGTTTAGAATACCATTTCTCTATGACCGTGCGAATTTCGTATCATTTCAATACCGCAACATTTCAACCGAGAAATATTTTCGTAAATACACAAATATACATACACAAGTATACATACACCCATCGACATATACACAAATATACATACACCCATCCACACATACACAAATATACATACACCCATTAACATATACACAAATATACATACACCCATCCATATATACACAAATATATATACACCCATCAACATATACACAAATATACACACGGGTATCCACATATACACAAATATACATACACCCGCACATACACAAATATACACAAAATAAATACACCCACACATATACACATATACAAATATACATATACATATATATATAGAAAGAGAGAGGGAAAGAGAGAGAAAGAGAATAAGCTTACGATCGTGGTGGTGGTGGCGGCGGCGCCGGTAAGTGGTGGTGGTGGTGGCGGTAGCGGCGGTGGTGCCGAGCTTTTGGGGGGGGGGGATCGAGAGAGAGAGAGATCGAGAGTAGAGAGAGAAAAAAGCTTAAATGGGTTTTTAATTTTGATAGTGAGAGAGAGAAGCGGGAAGATAAAAGTGTTTTAAATTTTTTCGTTTTGACCTATTACAGCGGTTCTTATAAGAACCGTTGTAATAGGGTACACCTATTACATCGGTTCACATAAGAACCGCTGTAATAGGTATTTTCATTTTTATTTTTTTTGGTGGCTGCCTTTTACAAAGGTTCAGTAGAGAATCGCTGTAAAAGGCCTATTACAGTGGTTCATGAAAGAACCGCTGTTATAGGCGTTTTACCTATTACAGCAGTTCTTTCACGAACTGCTGTAATAGCCCCCTCCGTTGAGCGGTTTTTCAAATAACCGCTGTAATTGGAGCGCTGTAATAGGCTCTTTTTGTAGTAGTGTATGGACAAATTAGAAACATGGGCAAATGCTAATTTATTTATAATTGGATTAAATAAAATAATTTAATATATATAATTAATTAGATTAATTATCTAATATCCAGATTATTAATTAGATTCATAATTTAGTTTATTATTAATTTAATCATATGTGTTAATTGGATGAACTCTATGATATATAATTAATTAAAGTGGACAAAGTTGAATTAGCCAACTTAGCCCATTAATGTGGCCCATAGGCGCGTAAGTGTAAGATCCGTGGGCTTGGAATTTATTTAATCCTTAACTCATTAATTCACTTAACACATAACAACACTTACAACCTAAGATTACACAACAGAGAAAAATCCCTTCCCCTACACGCCCTAGCCGTTGGCCTCAAGGAAGAAGAAGGAGGAGATTTTTGTATGTCGTTTATCTCCGCATGATATCTAGAGGCAGGTGGCCAGAGTTCTTGCTGTTACTAGGTCTTTTTATTTAATTAGATTAAATTGTGAAGAAAAAGTTTAAACACGAAAATGATCCATTTAGTAATCCGGATTTGTTTTCTTTTCCACTGTGCATGTATATAGGATTCCCAACGGATGTAATCATTACATTGCGAAGGGGTCTAAATTCTCTGTTACATAATCACGTAAAACATTTCTTGTTATATATATGCTTATTTAAGACGTGGAAAGAAAATTTTTCACTTTTTTTTCTCCGATCCACTTCACAAATCCAAGCAGGATGCCACTTTGCCTTCTCCAAGATGCCCAGGAAAAAAATAAGAATAGGAAAAATAAATTTATCATTATACCAATCTCCTAAGAAGGCCAAAAAGAAAATGAATCTTAAGTGAAAATTCAACTAGCTAAAAGAAATGCCGAAATATTGGTGAACATGCACGGACGATATCCTAAGAAGTAGAACTGCTGCATCTTCTTGATTAGCAATACCTCTTAATTATAGATACATGTATATTCTTGCCTTCCATTTCTTTCACACAAGAGAAAGACCAAGTACTCAGAATCCCTTAATGTTTATGTTAGCTAATTGCTTTCCTTTTCACCCCAGTTTGGTCTGGCCAATCCCAATGTGAACTCCAAGCTCGGGCTTCTAAAATTTTCAGAATTGGACATTGTATAGCTCTTTGGACGAGAAGTTTCCCTTTCCTGCAAATTGTTATTAAGTTAGATTAATTTCTCAAGGGAAATGCACACAAAACAATTTGAATACTGAGAATGGTACTATATATACAAGTTGGACTACAAATTATAAGTGTCGATCACATTATAAGTATTGACATTAAACCAGAAAGATTTCTTTTTCTTTTTTATATCTAAATCAAGCATTTTCTTTTGAGAAATGCAAGTAATTCTTTTTTGACTAATTCATTAATTTGCAATTTTTGTGTCACAAACTCTGGGATAACAACATTTGTTACGTTAGTTACATTTACTAGAACTTTTTGTAAAAAAGATCCACGAAATCATTCAATATTGAGTTTACAAAAATACTCAAATTGAGGAGTTAAACAAAACCAACCTTACATTCAATTAAAAGCCAACATAGTACTATTTGTTTGTGTTTTCGAATGGTGTGTGATATAAATTGTAGCATAAACATACATACACAAGTTATATATAGATCTTTTGAGAGATGAATACTAGTTTATCTTTGAAGCAACACAATCGCAACAAACACTACAGTCGAAATGTTGCCCTACCCATTATAGTCTTGTTTCATTGAGGCATATTTAGTCGAGTTGTCCTATTTCTATCAGCCTGTACCCGGGAAATTCTAGCCCGCTCTCAGCTCGGTCAAATCCATGTGTATTCTATAAAATAGCTTACCAATTATATGGCAAGCACTACAAAAAAAAAGATTATTGCCCATGTTAATATGTCATGGTGAAAAGTCCCATGGTTAAAACCAATTAACCACGGCTTTACTACGGCTTTGGCCGTGGTATTTGCAAGCATAGCCAAAACATTTACCATGGCTTATAGCCATGGTCAATATTTTGTTGATTGTAAAGATTATGACTTTTAGCCATTGTAAAAAAATGTTAAATTAACATTTCTTCCATCACGGCTAGTTAGAGCTTAAAATAGCTAGCATTTTTTTTCACCACGGCTAACTTTAGTGTGGCTATATGAAACATCAACCACGACCAAGTTAGCTGTGAGCTTAGACCGCTATAAACCACGGTTTTAAGCCATGACATATATTTTCATTGTCAATACTCAATTTTTTTCTAGTGAAGTGTAATACATATTTCTTGTGACATACACTTGGATGCAGTCAAGCCGAATCTAGGCTAAAATTTTCCGCCTCTGTATTTACCCAAACACAACAAGAATATTGAGTTTGAATAAGCATTTAATTTACCTCCATAAGACGAGCAGAATGCGATTGTGATGGAAATGAAGATGATCTAACTAAGCCATGTGATTCACCAACATTAGTTTGTAACCAACCCTCTCGGCTACTGAAAATAAAGTTTGAGATAAAATTTTGTAAGTCCAATCAACAATATATCCGTAACAATTTAATCAAACTAGGGTGCATATATATACTCTTATATTATGGGATAACTGCATCAACCTCCCCTTCACTATAGACATTTGACATCCACGCCCTTAATTTTTAAAATAATGACATAGACCTCTCCTTCTTCAACTTTATCAATATTTTATTAATTAAGAACTAAAATATACATCACTGGAGAATGAAAAAATATCAAAATTTTATAGAATGACATAATAAGAAAAATAATGAACATCCATAATTAAACATTTCTAGAAATATACTCTAAACTCCTAAAAGAAATTAGCCTCTATGTTAATCGTGAATTCCTTTTGATGATCCAAAAATCTTATAGCTTAAGTATGTTTACTGTAATTCAAACATTATCTATAAATATGAAATTAACAAACTTAATGCACTTTTATCCCAAAATAACAAGAAAATTAGAATTATTCATTTTTACAGAAAACATTAGAATTATGATAAGACACTTGAGCAATAAGATTTCTAGATTACCAAAAAGGAATATACGATTAATCATACAATTGTATTTCATGTATATATTACAACATCATAATTACACAAGTTACAATATCATTATTGCATCATATTACAACATCATAATTGCATCTCCGTCTACCCTATATAGTGTAAACTGAAAAATTATGATATATTACAACATCATATTTAACAGAATAAATTTGCATTTCACACACACACATATATATATAAGCATCACATGTTACTTCAGCAATATACCTTTATCTGTTAAAGTTATTATAGTTCAAATAGTATTTGTCAAATCGTTTCATCTCCTATTTTATATCACATAAAAATGAAAGAAAAAAAATTACTCACAATCCTCCTTACTTATTGTGTTATTATCAAAAACAACCTCACATTTATGGACATTACATTAAGCCCTCCTCATTTTAAGTCGTTCTCACAATTACATCCCCTGTGTATTTAAAATTCATACAATATGATTTATGTAAACCTTACAATAGACTCCTTAGGAGAAGTATTAGTAATTTCCAAAAAATGGGGGGCCCGGGCCCGGAGGGGGGGGGTGAATTTGGTAATTTCACAATAAGTGAATCAATCTGTGCGTAATTTTTCCAAAATGAATTTATGAAAGGTTTTTATACGTACAGTTGGTATGAATGCATGTTCACTAGCATATAGATATGATATAAATATGAGATAAATATAAGAGGTTGTTCATGGCTAAGCTTATTTTAAAATAAGTTCTCAATTATTTGGATAGATTAAGAAATTGGGAGCTTCTAAGATATTTTTAGATCTTATAGGATGTTTAAGTGGTTGTTATTCGCAAATTTTTCTAAACTTTGAAATTCAAATACTATACTAATTAAATATTATACTATAATGTGATACGCTTTCCTATAAAAACAATTGTGTGTGCACATGTGTATGTTTATGTGTATAATTGTGTTGTGTATGTAAAAATATGTGCAATGTGTGTGTAAATATGTGTTGTATATGTGTAGTGTGTGTAAATTTATGTAGCATGTGGTTTGTTAAGATTTCAAAAAATAAGTTTAGAGTTTCCAAAATTTATCTTTAAGGAACTTATAAACTCTTAAAAATCTGATTATGCAAACATATAAGATGTTTTGAGTAGCTTCTAAGCTCACCAAAACACCCTCTAAATTGCAACAAAGTAGGAGAAGTGCATTATCCACCACTTGAAAAAAAAATTAGATTTATTTAAGATTTTTGTTGTTAGTCCTTTCAATGAAATTTGAATCAAAATTAGAAAATATTTGATTGGGGGAACAAATTGTTCCAATAATTTTCAGACTTTAGAGATGGTTAGAACTCAAATGTTTAAATATGGAAACTGTATCTCAAAGAAGAAAATGAACAAGTAAAAAAGACAACCCTTCTATATATTGAAAGGAAAAGTACAAATTACTGGGCATCATTCACAAGCAGAAAACAGTCTCGCTTAGAAGTTAGGGCCTTGTGTGTCTGAACATTCTAGACAACAATAAACCCAATAATTAAGTTGATTTATAAGAAGACAAGAATGATTTTATATAATTTGGACAAAAGAAATTAAATGACAAAGAAGCTGGTTCCAAACAGTGTCCTATATTAGACAAATAAATAAATAATTAAATACCAAAAATACAAAATAGGTAAAAAAAAAAAAAACCATTATTATATATTACTTTAAGAAAAGAAGAGCTCTTAAGTCAAGATACTGCTCCTTTTTTGGTCCTATTTGTCATATATATGCTTCCTCGTGAAGAGAATAAGAACAAGAGGATTTAAGACTTAAATACTTTATGAACAGGATTAAAGAAATAATTCCAAGAAGAAAAGAAAAAGTATTAGCAGTGCAAGGTTGCTTTCTCTTATCTTAATTTGGCTTTTGATTGTGTTTCTCTTACTTTAATTTTTTTAAAAAAATTATACGTACATTATTGTAAGATACGTAAGCCAATCTCAGGTGAAAATCTTCCGGAATTAAAGATTAAAAAAATAGAAAAAGAAAAGAAACAGAAGAAAAGCAAAAGCTGCCACAAGAACCCTTTTATTCTTCAAAAAGATAACGGTGGACGTGAGTTTGCAATTATCTCATGAATTTAAGGTACCATGCAAAAGAGAATTCATTATTATTCAATGATATAGATATATATATAGACATATCATTCATAATTACCTAAAAGCAGTACGTGGGCATTTAACATCTATATATATATATATATATATATATGTTTTCATGTATGTATATATATAAATATGCACACACATACACATGTGTGTGTGTGTGTGTTTTGTGAGGATGTATAGTGTATACCTTGAAGAGTTACTCCACAATGTAGAGGCGGTGGAAGGGTAATCAGCATCTATTTGCACAGATCCATCGGACGGTCCTCTTTGATCCATGAATAGACGCAATCCTGCCCGTTCGCCCTCGCTGCCTATTGTGGACAGATCATCTTCCCCAGACCCATCTGAATGCCCTTGAAGAAATAATTAAAAATAAACCCAAAATGAGAGGATATATATATATGTATTGTTTATGTTTTCCTTAAGATTAATTGATGAAATAAAAGTTCGTTATATGAAAATTTAATTAATAATTATATATATATATGTATATAAATGGTGAGAGAGCAGTAGTCCGATGGAATTATATACCTGAAGAAGCAGGTTTGTCAGTGGTTTTAACAGTTCGATACATCTGCAGCATTGGGAATTAAGGATATAATTAATTTAAGACAATTCAACACATGAAAATAATTAAAACTCATATCAATCGCCCAATATTTGTTAATAAAAGCGAAAATTATTAACCATTTATAAGAGATCTCTCTCTCTCTGTCATAGGGGGTTAGGGGTTGGGTGGGGGGCTGTTTACTACTACTCCTATATATACATATACTGAAAGTAAGTAGTGTACTGTAAGAGACTCGAGGTGATGATGTTCTTGGTATTCATGATCATTAATCACGAGGTTGATGTTTGATAATGAGCTGTATTATTGACAAATCATGACTTTGCTTTTGTCTCTTTTTATCATTCATTCATAATTCTCTCTCTCCAAAGACTTCATACTTCTCTCTCTCCTCATTCATTCAGTCTGTACTCATCGGCTACTGTGCCGGAGAAATACACGGACTCCATAACCCATCATAAACCCCTCCCCCCCCCCCTACCCCACACCCACACAGATGAGAGATGAAAGATGCGGTCATTTTCTTTATCTCTCCTTAAAACAAAAGGAAAAAAGGGTAATTCAAATTCTGTGTAGTACGTAAGTGTTCTCAATTTCGTCTGTCTAGCTAGCTACCTGTAAATGGCTCTTCACATGTGCAAGAGTAAGATCTTTGACATCCATGAGCTCCAGTACCGACTTTGGAGTTGCCCCTAAAATTCAAAACCCAATCAACTAATTCATTAGTGTGTGTGTGTGTGTGTAAAATAGGGAAAATTACAATGAACACCAAAAAAATACAAACAATCAATAAAAGGAAAATAGAAAGAGATGATGATAATGATGATTTTTAGTACTTTCATGGCCACCAAGAAGCTCCACTGCATGAACAAAGCGCGCGTGAAGTGTACTCGTCCATCTCATTCTTGGTGCCCTCATGCTGCGTTTCCCGGGCAGCTTGGGCAGAAATCTTGATCTCATTATCCCATGATGAGAAGCCTGATCATGAGATCCCCCAATACCATACTGATGATGGTTATGGTGATACAACGTGGTCGTTGAAGACAGCCCATTGTACCTTCCTCCTCCTCCGTTTGGTATTCGGTAACCGGCCGACATAGGCGTCGAAGAAGAAGAAGAAGAAGCATTAGGCCCCCCCGGATTCAACAACGGCATATGATGATCCAAACAACCCGTAAAATAAGATGAACTCGAGTGATTAGAAGACGAAGAAAAAGAGGATAGATTTGATGACCAAGACGGATACGGCATTTGGTAGAAGCACATCTTTGGATCCTTCTCCATATCTCCATTGTCCACAGGCAAGAACGGAAATGGACGGTTAGGATACACTGGGATACCCTTTATAGGCCTCAAGCCGTCCGATGATACATCCAGTACAGAAACCCCATGATTAATATGATTTAGATGGTTGTTAGACTGGTAGATATGGTGATAATGGTTTCGTGGATGTTCTTCTTCATGAAGTACTACTCTTCCAGCACCTCCTCCACTACTACTGTAGCTTTTCTGAAACCTGAATTCTTCATTTGCTGGGTGAGCCAAAGAGAGCTCAACCAAGGAGCTGCAACAGTTCTTCGGCTTATAATTGGTCGAAGAAAGATCGAAGCTTGGAATGACGTCGTTCATGGCGTTGCAAATTGTTGATGAGGATGAGTTACAGTTGGGAGGACTGATGTGGAGAGAGAGATCAGGCACTGGCTGTTTTGAAGAGGGCTCTATGAAAATCCCATCTAAGGGCATTTTGATTGAATTTCTTGAAAGGAAATTTATAAATATATATATATATATAATATATTGGTGTTGCTAGCTTTTTTCTAGTTATAATTAGACAATGATTTGGAAAAGTTGAAATAAAATATGAGAGAGCAAAACACACAAACACGCACACACGGACAGAAAAAGGGACAGAGATTGACAATTTTAATCCTCCTATAACTAAGAGATTTGCAAAGGAAGGCCTATCTAGGTATTCTCTCTATATATAAAGTACTCTAAAGATGTGAATTAATAAAGCAAAGAGTGAAAGCTAGCTCTCCCCTATTATCTTCACAACCAAATCAAATTTTGTGTTGATTCTTGAAGATTTTGTGGAAGGGATTAAATTCCTTACAGTGATTATATATATATAATATATATATGTGGCTGAAAAGATAAAGGAGAGAACTCAGTGAGTCAGAGATAGCCAGTAATTACCCTCTTCTCCTCAAGTGGAGAAACAAAGAAAGAAAAGAAAGAAAGTAGATAGATAGATATGCTGAGTTTTTGAGAAGCTGAAAAAAGTAGATGAGGAATTTCAGAAAGCAATGGAAAGGAGAAGAGGAGGGGGGGGGGGGGGGGGGGGGGGGAGGGATTTGGTGTCTGGTGTAATTCCTCGAGAGTATATCTTGGAAAAGGACACTAGAACAAAGCTCTCTCTCTCTCTCTCTCTCACTAGTGAAAACACCAAATGCAGCTGCTAAACAAATTGAAAAAAAATATAATAGTTCATTAAACAAGAAATATAAATATACTAAATATTATTATTATTATTAAAGCATAAAAAGATAGATTGTCACTTTTTCATTTCCTTCCCCGTAGACGACGGGTTAAAAATTCTTGAAACAGAAAGTGACCAATTCTGTGATTCCTTTTCCCCCACCCTCTTGGCCTCTCTCTCTCTCTCTTCACCATACACACACAAAAATACGCACACGAAAACATATTTTATTTTGTGTTCTCTCTTTTCTTTTTTTTTTCTTTCTTTTTTTAAGTATTTAATTCAGTTACTTTGGGATAGGACATTAAAGAAATTCCATATTAATGTTAAGAATGGGCAGGCAATAGTAATTATTTTTTTGGTAAACTCATGTCTTGTCACTTGAATAATTTCTGATCTCTTATGTTTTCAATTTATATAAATATTTTAAATATAAATTGGTTCAATGTAAATTTGGGCTTACATATCTTTGTTTTGATTTGATCACTTTTTCACTCTTGTTATAAACGAAAGTATGACACCCATATTTTATGTTATCCATGCATGTTATATATGACGAAAGAGATGACATCATCTGATTTAGGCATGTCAATGAGTTCATATATTGAATACAATTTCAAATCAATATAGTTTTGATATGATTTGATATTCTAATTATTAGTATATTTCGAGTTAAAAGTGTGACGATACAAAATATTACTACTTTTGTAACTCTTTAAATATAATCTTCCACACTAATTTAATTAATATGAGGCTTCCAAATTGCAATAGAGGAATAATGACACTTTATATGATGTGTTATTTATGTACACCCAAACCCAATAATCGAACTCTCATGCTTGAATTATGTAGTTAGTCATTATATAAAGGTTGCGTCACACAAATCCTAAACAAAAATTAACTTCGCTTGTATTTTATTTGATCTGTTGTTTATGTTAGCTATTAAGCTTTGAACACTATTTAAAAATGTGATCTTATAAAAGATGTTTGATTAGAGGGTAAAAAAACTTAAAATTGGAGCAAACTCAACTTGAAGCTCGTATTCTTTTTGAACAAATGATCCAACTTTAATTTATTAAACAAAACAGATAATACACTCTTACAAATTCAAAGTCATAGTTAAAAAAAAAATAACAAAAAACTCATATTACTCAAGGCCGAATATAAGCCTAGCTAGGCTCGCTCAACTTAATCGGAGGCCCAACATATATAAGCAGCTTATTATAGTATTGAGCAAGGTCATAAGCTAATACATACATAGTTATATAGTATATAGTTTATTATATTTATAAATAAAAAGCATATATATATATATATGTACACACAAATACATGCAGAGTAGAAATAGACCCATTGACTTGATGAGTGAGTGACCCACAAATTAAAGGGGTATGTGTTTGCTAGCTAGTGTTGTTATACACTGGTACTTATAAGCATGTGAATAAACCCACATTACCTTCTAATTCCCCTTTCATACTCCCAAATATTCCCTTCTTATCTTTCAACAACTTTGTCTGGCATCTTAGGTTTTATTATGTCTTCCTCCACATGAAACCCTCATTGACTCCTTCCATTTTTCAAAACCCTAGGCTGAATCAAAGGCTAAATATATATTTCTTTAATTATAGGGATCCTAATTAAGTCTCTCATATTGGGAACTAACTTCTCTAGCACTTTTAATGCCCTTTTATCACAGCATTAAATAAAAACAAAAACAGGTATAGGGGTTCTAAATACCTTCTTATACTAATATTATTTATCTTGCAGTTTTAATGCCCCAATTCACTGTGACACCTTCTACGATGTTACACTAAATGACACAAGTCCTTAGACGGTATTTGGCTGGTACATTTAATGCTCCAAAATATTTTTTGCATGGTTAAATGCTGTTTGGGTATATGTTCCACTTTTTGAAAACATACTAAGGATAAATAAATATTCTCTAGCAACGAAAATCATGCATAATAACTTTGTGAGCCTTGTTTTTCTCGAGCTTTGCTGTTTAAACAAACAATTTTGCTGCTGTGAATTTTTGAAGGTTTTTTTTTTTTTGGTCTGCTTATCATTTCAAATTTCTATCCATTGATCGATTTGTCCATTCAGTTACAGACTATTTATTAAAATAAAAATAAAAAATATTCAGTTACAGACATGATTTATATTAAGTTTTTGGGTTAAAGGCTGTTCAGCCCCTTGTGTTCTTGAAAAGGGACATATTACGTCACGTGTTATTCTTTTTTTTGAAGAAAAATCAGTTTTATATATCATTCAATCGAAAGTTTACAACGCCTAGAACAATACAATTCATATCGACTCAAACAATGTAGTAAGTACATCTAAAACACCAACTATCAAGTTCTTGAAAATAATAAATCTTAAGAACTCAAACGAACACAAGAAAATTCTTGTGCAACTCCTATTCAAGGAGAGATAAAACTCTCATTCGAGAGAGAAAACAAACTCTCATACGAGAGAGAAAATAAAATACTAAATAAAATATCTAAAACACTATATAAATTTAAAAAATTAAGTATCACCCATCTTAATCTCGTCAGATTTGTCTTTGTCTCTTTAAATTCATATTCGTCTCGTTATATTTGGAGACGTGTCTTTAGATCCATATCCGTTTCGTCAGATTTGAAGATGTGATCTACAGCTTGAAGAAGGGTACTCCAACCCAATCCGCCGACGATAGTGGTGGTAACAGTGGTGAAGTAAAGAACTGCTTCACCAAGCCATCACCGGCGGAGAAAAATAGAAGAAAAAAGAAAGCTAGCGTTTAGAGAGAGAGAGAGGCGTACATCATGTGTTATTCAAAAAGGGCCGATTACCCCCTTATTATTTTCAAAGATTACACTAATAATACATGACTCTATTTTTTTCATCATTTAGTAAATTTTATAATAATCAATATTTAATGTATTTTCTTGTTTTGTATATCATTTTACCTAATCGTTAAAGTACGTAATTGTGTTATTATATATATATATATATATATATAGAGGAAGAGAGAGAGGGGTACCATATATAATTCATTAATAACATGTATGTTAATTCGAAACATACGCACAAAATATAAATATAAAGTATATGTTTAAATATCTTTCTTTATATTTTCAAATAAAAGCAATACATATGTATATTGGTCTTCAATATACTTATGTGATTAATAGATATATTGAGTCCTTTCGGTACACAATTTTATTAATCAAATCGTATGGAATAACATTAATGTTTATGACATTATTTTATTTTATTTGAATATTGATGTGGTTCGGTTTTTCACACCAAGAAAATCGGACAACCAAACAAGGTTTTCGATTGATTGTTGTTATTTAATGTATCTAAAAAAAACACTCGAACTATGTAAAGGAAAATGAGAAAGAATGACTTCTTTATTGATTTTTGAATATTCAAGAACATAAATCCTAATTTTTGTAGTGTTCTATCTAATAATACATAAGTTACAAAAAATGAAGTAAAACCTCTATATATAGGCCTAGTGGCCGATTTTAGCTAGGGTTGGGGAGTCTTGGATTGCTTCCAACTTGTTCTCGGATATTAGGGGATACGATAAGTAATATCCCTCTTTTTAGGATTTGGTAGTTTAGGACAAGATTTATCCAAATATCCTTTTATTTGAGTTTTCTCATAAGCATTTCCATGAGCTTCTCTTTGGGCTTTTCTCTTAGCATTCTCACAAGCATATACTTGGGCTTTTCACGAGCTTTACATTCATAAGCCTTCTTCATTTATTCAACTTGACACAAGCCCACTCCATGTTAGCCCATTTAGGAGAAGTGAAAATTATGACCTATATCATAAGCACCCCTAGTCTTGAGAATTTTGGAATAAAAGGCTCAAAAAGTTTCGAGAGTACAATAAATTATCATAATTTGAAGAGGGTTTGATCCCTTTTGATACACTGACTGTCTCGTTAAAAACCTTACCTTAGAAAAACCCAATGGGAAAAAATCAAGGTTAAAGGAAAAAGAGTGCAGGGTGTATCAATTCCTCCTTGTGACCATAGGGTGGGCTCATGGGCTACCCCTGAGCCCTTAGATGACCGATTTTTGTTCTCCTTGTTTTCTCTCTCCTTAGCTTCCTTGTTCAATAAAAACTCCTCCTTTGAATTTTCTTTCTTTTCAGGATACCTAAAATGTCTCCTCTTCTCCTAGCTATTTTCAAAAATAGCTATAAATGTATGTGGATATATATTTTCTTCTCTTCCCTTCTTTTTCTCCCCAATTTTCAAAAATTCCCCCATAAAAATTCATCTTCTTTAGGATTTGAAATAATTTCTTCAAGATATCTTTATAGTCTTCAAATACAAGACTTCTCCCTTTATTTCTCTTCATAATCTTCCAAGAATACAAGGCTTCATTATCTCCATATTTTCAAAAATTTTAAGCCAAACAAGCGAGCTCCCATGAATTTTCAGGTAATATTTTCTTGATAACTCTTCACATATAACTCTAGGTTTTTCATCATCTCTTTTGTCTTCATATTTCTAGCAAAATCATGTCTTCTCTTGCATCGTGTAATTCATCAAACTTGTCTTCTGGTCACGATGTGATAATGATTCTAGTGAAAGAACAAAAATAAGCATTCCGCTACCTCGTGTTCAACCCCTCTCTCCCGGTAGGTGTCTACTTTGCCATCAACACCAATCTTTCTCTTGTAGATCCATTTACACCCGATTGGTTTTACCCCTTCAGGTTGGTCTACAATTTTCCAGACTTGGTTTGCATGCATCGAATCGATCTCAGTTTGCATAGCTTCACGCCATCTAGCAGCATCCACATCCACCATCGCTTGATCAAAAGTGGAGGGATCATCTCCATGATCCTCCTCTAACACAGGATGGAGATCCAACTCCCTCTGCATTAGATATCCGTACCTCTCGGGCGGTTGAGATACTCTATTCAATCGTCGTGGTTGTGGTTGTGTTACAGAAGGTTCGGTTCTCACTCCCTGTGTAGATGTATCCAGTGGGGTTTCATTTTGTTCTTCTAGAACAATCTTTCTACCCGCTCCTCCTTCTTGAATGAACTCATTTTCAAGAAAGCGGGCTTGTAAGGCTACAATGATCCTTTGATCATTGTGCAGGTAAAAGAGGTATCCCATACAATCTTCAGGATATCTAATGAAACGTCCCTTGAAGGACCTAGCCTCCAACTTGTCCACTTTAGTCTTTTTGACATAAGCCGGACGTCCCCAAATCTTTATGTGGTTAAGACTTGGTTTCCTATTTCTCCACATTTCATAGGGAGTCAGAGGAACGGACTTGGACGGACATCTATTTAAAATGTGTGCAATTGTAAGTAGAGCAAGACCCCACAGTGAAATGGGTAAATCAGTGTAGCTAAGCATTGAGCGAACCATGTCCAACAAGGTTCGATTCCTTCGTTCTGCTACTCCATTCAACTGTGGAGTCGTTGGAGGTGTGAGTTGCAATACTATACCGTTCTCTCTGAGGTATAAGTCAAACTCGTCGCTCATATATTCTCCTCCTCGATCAGATCGAAGAGTTTTTATACGTTGACTTGTTTGATTTTCCACTAAAGCCTTGAATTCCTTGAACTTGTCAATGGATTTTGACTTATGCTTCATCAGGTACACTAGACCATATCGAGAATGGTCATCAGTGAAGGTGATAAAGTAAAGGAAACCTCCTCTGGCCATTTCTCCAAATGGACCACAAACGTCAGTATGCACTAAACCAAAGATTTGTGAGGCCCTTTCAAAGATCCCCGTGAAGGGCGATCTAGCCATCTTGCCTTTGAGACAAGATTCACAAGTAGAATAGGGATCCAATCCCAGTGGGCCAATTAGCCCATCTTTCTCCATTTTGCGAATCTTTTGTTCGCCAGCATGGCCTAGTCGAAGGTGCCATATCAATCGTTGGTTTATTTCAAGCCTACTACGTTTCCTTTGTATAGTATTCACTGCATACTCATTCTGGACACTAAGGTAATACAATCCATTTATCAAAGAAGCAAAACCTACAAATTTATTACCATAATAAATGTTGCATTGTTCATCAATAAAACGGAAAGTGTAACCATTCTTAACTAAAACGGGAATAGAAACAATGTTTTTAAGCCCATTAGGCAAAACCAAAACATTATCCAGTAATAGTACATGTCCAGAATTTAAAAACAACGAGGTAGATCCTATTGCAGTAGCCGCGACGCTTTGCCCACTGCCTACTCTGATCTTCACCTCATCGTTGTCCAGCTTCCTTCCTCGCATCAGATCCTGATTCATACAACATATGTGAGCACTAGCTCCAGAGTCAAGAATCCAAGATGTGGAGAAGACGGTCATAGAACAATAAGTTTCACGAACATAAAGTTCCATACCTTGTGCGCCAGGCCCCATATTCGGACAGTTCCTTCTCTAGTGGCCCAGCTCACCACAGTGTAGGCATCTGTCTGTCTTTTGTGGCCCCTTTCGCTTGTGAATCACAGGAGCTTTCCCTTTTCCTTTATCGACACCACCCTGAGCTCCAAGCTCGCCAGCCTGCTTCTTGGTTTTTCTCTTCTTATTCTTCGCCCGTTTGGGCCCAGAAGTGATAACCAAAGCAGTCTCTTTTCCCTTGAGCTTCAATTGAGATTGTGCAGTGTTTAATACACCACCCTGAGCTCCAAGCTCGCCAGCCTGCTTCTTGGTTTTTCTCTTCTTATTCTTCGCCCGTTTGGGCCCAGAAGTGATAACCAAAGCAGTCTCTTTTCCCTTGGGCTTCAATTGAGATTGTGCAGTGTTTAATTTGTTCATTAGCCCAGCTAAGTTGCCTTCAATCTCATTGCAATTGAAGTTCATGACGAATTGGGAAAAAAAGTCAGGAAGGGACTGCAAGATAAGATCGGTCTGAAGTTGCGGGTTCATTGTAAAATCGAGAGCTTCCAATCTCTCGATCCTCGATATCATTTTGAGGACATGATCCCCAACCTTCTCCCCTTCTCTCATTTTGGCTCCGAAGAGCTCTTTAGATATTTCATATCTAGCAGTCCTACTGTGCTCACCATAGAGCTCGACCAAGTGCGCCAAGATAGCCTTCATTGTGTTCATCTTGTCGTGGGACCTCTGTAGCTCATTCGTTATAGAGCCAAGAATGTACCCACTCACTCGGACGTCGTCCTTTACCCATTATTCAGGAGCTTGGACTTCTCCTTCATTGGCACGTGTTCTGGCAGGTGGAGCAGGGATATCAGTGTCCAACACGTATCCTAGAGACTCCATATTGAGAACTATTCTCAAATTCCTTAGCCAATCCACGTAGTTGGGTCCGGTAAGGATATTCTTTTCGAGTAATACGGAAAGTGGGTTGATTGTCATTTTTGAAAAACGAGAGAGATAAAACAAATAACTGCAGAAAATAAACCAGACTTAATTAGAATATTGGACTAAACTAAGACCAAGTTTAAAATCAAGGACTTCGACTTATAACTTGGCTCCCACTACATTTTTCGAAATTCCACACTCCCACTGTGAAATGACGGAAGCGATCGTTGATGAAAACTTCGTGGTGGGGATTGAGTTCTTTAATTAATATAATGGATGACAACCCTTTAACGATATTTGATCCATTACTTAATTAAAGTGATGTCAAACATCAATCTATCAAATCGACGGTTCAATCATATTTATCCCATAATCCACAAAAACCGCAACCCTTTAACGATTTATTGGTAATGTGCAATATCTAAGTTCATTCCCACTAACTCCTCATAATCTAACATTTGAATTTCACCTTGCAACCCTTTACGATATTTGGGGTCAAATATGTCTCGATTAAGGCATCTAATGCACTTAATAAAATTCTAGAACTAAATCTTGATACATGACCCCCACTTACAGGGAAATGCCACATATGGATTTAATCCTTGATCTTATTAAGTTTAGTGGAGGGAAAGGATGCCTAGCACCCCTTACTAACTTAGTATTATTTTTGTTTGGGAGAATTCATGTTCAAAACATTTATTTCGTCTCACTTTGCACATTTACCAATTTATATAGCGCATATTGATAACATACATGCTTCATACAACTAATGAACATCCATCGAAAGAAATAATACAACACATAAGTCTATGGGCTTTTATCTAGAGGGCCCAAGTCAATGGGCCATCATAAAATTGAAAAAGAAAAGCCTAGCTAATCTTCGTGGGCTCCAAGCTCCTCTTCTTTTGCATGATTTCCATCTTGAAAGGCCTATTCTATTTCTATTTACTACAAGGGGTAATTTAAAACCTATACATAAATCTAGAAATAAAATAAAATGGGCTCAAACCGGCCCTTACAACCCATCAAAAGAAATACATAATCAAAAGAAGCAACCTAAGCCCATAGACATATGTCACCATCACATAATACATGCTCGCGATAAATAAAGCACTTATGCTGGTGATTAATAAAAATTAATTAGTCCAACTTAATTAATTTCCACAATAAAATTCCAAATTTTATTGATTCATATGAAAATAATCCTATTTATGAGAATTCTTTATTTATATAAATAACTTAATAAATAAAATTCTCCAAGAGTTTATTAAATAATTATTTCATTCAAATAAAAATCAATAAAAATTATATTGGGCTTAATTTTATCAAAATTAAATTACAAACCATTGGCATATTCAAAATTAATTAATTAGGCCCAATAACTAATTTATTGAATTATCCACAATTTTAATCAAAATAATTTGGGCCCCTTTTTAATTAAATCCGGGTCATCATCCTTTTGACCCACCCGGATAACTAAAATAGCCCAAACTCCTATTCAATTAAAATTTGGACCTTAGAAGAATATAACCCGACCCATTAGGGCCCGAGTCACGAAAACCCGGGCCCCGAAATAGGTCCGTACGCTGGGCGCATGACACGGTGTATGTCGTGCGCCCAGCGCACGGTTTAATCGTGCGTCCGGCCAGCTCCTCCGACTGCCGTCAAATGGCACGGCGTTGGGGGCCCACCAAGTGTGCGCAGTGCGCAAGCTGTGTGCGCCACGAGAGGTCAAAAAGGCCTCCTATTGTGCGCACAGCGCGCGCTGTCTCCGCGCCCAGCGTGCAGACTGCGCAAGCTTTATGCGTCGCGCTCATCTTGGGGTTATACTTCTCCGATTCTCATAAAATTTATATGCCCAGATTCGCAACTCATTAAAATACAACTTTCATGAAGAAACTTCAACAAGATCCAGAATATTTTCATATGAAAAATACGTTCAAAGCATGCCTCAAAAACGCGGAAAAACAGTCAATCACATAATCAATTAAACACACAATTCAGATATTGGCTCTGATAAATTTAATTCCCAAAGCCCGAATCATCTCTAATCCTCGTGTTTAATTGTGTATAGAAAAATTACTGTTCTCGCGTATGTTGATTTCTGAACGTGATCCTTTTCTCTAACGCGGAATTTGCCAATGTTTCTAATTGTTCACGCCGGAATCCAAAATGAAAAACTCCTCATTTATTCCTTGTCAAAGACGGCTAGAGAGAGAAAGAGAGGTGGGAGACTTTTTCTTGGAGAGAAAGTTATGTAAGTTGCCTTGTGTTATTTTTCACCTTGTGATATATTTATATCATTATGAAACAATAACACTAGCATGCAAGAGCCCTATTTGGGCATCTATTTGGCCGCCCCTTGGTGGGCTCGGAAGCCTTCGGGCTTTCGTCTTGCTTGCTAATTAATTAATCGGATAATTTTTTTATCCAATAAATAAATTGATAATCCAATTAATTCAATTCCTAATTAATTTATAATTCAATTTCTCCAAGAAATTAATTAACTCATTAATTTAATTAATTAATTAAATTATCCAATAATTAATTAATTAATTACGGCATCCAATTCCGTGAATTTCTCTCAAGTCTTTTTCCCATGTTTTTCCTTTTGCACTTCCTTTAAGCGTGACTCTTTAGGTTCGTCTCAAAAGGCAATTGCGAGAAATCCAAAGGGGTGTGAGTGACACCTAGCCAGTCTCATGGCTCACACCGTAACCCAATTGAGAACGAATGAATAGAATCATTCCAAACCTTTACGCCGTGAATACCGTACGTGTATACACCTTTTATTCTTATATCTCAGTCAAGTAAGAGTCATGGTTTAAAGTTAAACTCATATAACTTGACCATATGCCTAAGCTCATAATAAGTCGAGGTATTTAAATGCTTTGGCCAAAGACTTTCATCCTCACTTATTCATGATCGCATAGGATATTTCACTCATTCACTTATGAGAGAATAAATTCCATATTGCAAATCAGTTAACAATGCAACTTGCCCATCAAGTCGCACTTCGAGGTCAATTCCACCAACAGGTGATTTGAATCTAACTACTCTAATGATAGACTTGATGTCACAAGTACATCATTGACTGTCAATGAGTGAATACCCATGTGATGAACTGATGCGAGCCGTGTTCGAACATGTCAGTCCAACTGACACGTCTATGATATAAGTTCCCACTACCATTTCCATAGTGTACAACTGGCACTTTCTCTGTCGAAACTTACATCATACAAGTCTTTATTCACTATTGACGCCCAATCAATATTTCTTAGACGTACGAACCCTTTTAGATGTCAAGGGTCAAACCATTCTAGTGTCTTTCCTCCTATCCCATTAGAGGTAGAAGGTTCACCTTATCATCAAGGACTTTACGCTGTTTATTCACACCTTATAAATGCCTATAAGAAAACAACAATCAACTGCCTTATATTAATAGAAAAACCATAGTTTAGTTACAATATTTATGCCCTATAAATCTATCCTCTTTATAGCATTCGAGGGCATATACTCTAACACCATCTGCCATATCTCATAGTCTAAATATGCATCTATGGGTAGAAGTATCCTGATGGATTTGACCATCGCCACTGGTGAATAGGTTTCATCATAGTCAATTCCTTGCCTCTGAGTGTAACCTTTCTCCACGAGACGTGCCTTATAGGTGACCACCTCTTTATCAGCTCCAAGCTTTCGCTTATAGATCCACTTGCAGCCTACGAGTTTAGACTCGTCTGGTGGATCCACCAAGATCCAAACCTTGTTGGAGTGCATGGAGTCCATCTCGAATTGCATGGCTTCTAACCATTTTCCTGAATCGACGTCCAACGTTGCTTCCTCATATGTCCTTGGATCAGGGAAATTACCATCCTCGTTGCTGTCAAGCAAAAAACCATACCTCTCAGGTTGTTTCGGGATCCTTTCGGATCTTCGAGGATGTTGTGTACTTGCTACTACTTCTGGTTGTGCATCTGTGGTATCAGGTGAACCCTCTTGTGGTTCTTGAGTTTCGTCAAGTTCTGCAACCTCGCCATTTCTATCCAATAGAAATTCCTTCTCTACGAAGGTAGCATTCCTTGAAACAAACACTTTATGTTCTGAAGGGTTGTAGAAATAATATCCATAGAATTCCTTTGGATATCCCACAAATTTGCATAAGAAGGATCTTGCATCCAAATTATCTCCCACTAGTTGCTTGACATAAACCGAGCAACCCCACACCTTTAGGTATTTGTAAGTGGGTGGTTTACCAAACCACATTTCATATGGCACTTTGGAGACACTCTTCGATGGCACTCTATCTAATAGATGTGTCACAGATTCTAGGGCATAGTCGCAGAAGGAAAGAGGAAGTCCAGTGAAACTCATCATGGATCGAACCGTGTCCATCAAAGTCCGATTCCTTCGCTCGCTTACCTCAGTAAGTTGGGGAGTACCGGGCGGAGTCCACTGAGAGACAATCCCATTGTCTTTTAGATAATCAAGGACTTCACGGGATAAGTATTCTCCCCTCGATCGGATCGAAGAGCTTTGATACTTCATCCCGTTTACTTCTCTACTTCATGTCTAAACTCCTTGAACCTCTCAAAGGCTTCAGACTTATATCTCATAAGATACAGGTAACCATACCTCGAAAAGTCATCGGTGAAGGTTATGAAGTAAGAATGGCTCCCTTTAGTGCTTTCATTAAGCGGACCACATACATCCGTATGGACCAAGTCCAAAAGGTTAGTAGCTCTCTCCATTTGCCCGATAAATGGTGACTTGGTCATCTTACCCTTTAGACAAGATTCAGAAGTTGGCATATCTAGCATTTCCCGAAGGTCAAGCTTATCCGCCATCTTATGAATCCTATCCTTAGAGATATGGTCTAGTCTAGCATGCCACAAGTATGTATTATTTTGACTATCCAACCAACTTTCTCTTACTAGTATGTTCCTCATGTTGAGATAATAAGATTGGAGTCTCGGGGAGAACCGTGTGTAAGCCATTAGACAACTTTGATTCCAATATTAAAGAAAAACCATGAAACATTGAGCAAGCTCCATTTTTTATAACAAAACTATAGCCTTCCTTGTCCAAAAAGGGTACAGAAATGATGTTCTTAATTAATTGAAGAATGTAAAATACATTTTTTAAATTAACACAATTTTTGTTGGGAAAAGATAAGTAGATAGTTCCTACGGTCGTGGCCGCAACCCGTGCTCCATTCCCAAATTGCATGGTCATCTCCCCTCTACTTATCTGCTTGCTTCTTGCCATCACCTGTAAATCATTGCAAAGGTAAACTCCACATCCGGTGTTCAACACCCAAGACGCATCATTAACTGATAAGTTAACTTCAAAATAAAACATACCATTCACTGCTTCAGTGCAATTACACTTCCAATTTCCCTTTTTACCACAATTGAAGCACCCTGATCGGTACTCGTAGCCTTTTTCGCACCACATTTGCCTTTCAACTGCTTTTTCTTGTTTTTGTTCTTCTTCCCCTTGTCCTTATTGGCCTTATGGTCCCTGGAACGGGATGAGGAACCAACAAGCAGTACCGGCTTATCTTTCTTGATGGTGGCATATGCACTCTTCAACATGTTCAACAACCCGGGTAAGGAAGCCTCAAGTTGATTCATGTTGTAGTTGATGACAAACTGGTCAAACGACTTTCGAAGGGACTGAAGCACGAGGTCAACGGAAAGCTCGGTCTCAAGTTTTACGCCAAGATCGGAAAGCTTATTAATAAAACTGATCATACGTAAAACATGATCATCGACCGACGATCCCTCGTGCAAGCGAGCGTGGAATAGCTCTTTAGAGATTGTGAATCTCTCCCTCCTAGTTTGAGTGCCATAGAGCTCCTCAAGACTCTTGATAATATCGTTAGAGATGTTCATGTGCTCAACTTGCTTTTGAAGCTCATTAGTCATTGAAGCCATCATGATTCATCTCACTTGGATATTATCATCGGCCCACTTATCAAAAGTGGCACGTTCATCATCAGTGCTTGTGCGAGTGATGAGAGGCAAAGGCGCATCCAGTACGCTATCCTTGCTCTCACTTTGAAGCACAATCTTAAGGTTTCGGTACCAATCGGCGTAGTTGGGACCGATAAATCTGTTGGAATCTAGGATTGTTGAAAGTGGATTTTTGACCATTTTGTTAACTACAAAATAAATAGCGAGGCAAAACAATTAGCATTCAATATGTAATCTTGTTCACATATAATTTGGTCTTTCAACATACGTGTCTCCCACTATTTTATCGAATTCGATAACCCTCTTATATGGATATTCGAGGAGATATGCGGGTCTCCCTAGTGGTTTGAGATCCATAAGCGACTCTTCATATGCCCTGAGAACACGAGCCCATGTGATAAATCCGTATGGTAGACTTACCGGCCTTCTATATTGACATATAGTTCTCAAGATATTTTGCCTCATCTTTTCCATATACCCCGAGAACACGAGCCCATATGGTAGTAAGCGTTAAGTCAAGCCCATCAAATATTCATGGTCAATTGACCGGACTAGTGTGCCCCACCACTCATGGACGACACCTAGACAAATCGATCCCACGAGCATCTCTATGCTTAGCGGTGGTCACAGCCTAATCCACTTGACGCCACCACAAGACTCATGGACGATGGGCCAAGCTTCATGGCATTTCACATGCCACCACTTATGATGGAAGTCGTGGAAAATAAAACCTCGTTCAATTTCTACATAAACTTAATATTTCTTGGATTTACTTGAAACAAACCAAGCAAGGGGTTTCAACATGCAAGGTCTCATCAAGATTAGGATTATCTTTAATTATGTGATCATGTAATCCAAGTAGCATATAAGAAAAACATAATATAAGACATCCACAAAGTGGTAAACAAATATGGATGATTGTGGGTCCCTAAGCGATCCACCCAAGCCACAGGTGAATCTAAGGCAATCTAGGGTACTCAATTAAAATAGGCCCTATCTATTACTTAAGCTTCCAACGACATACATAATCTTCAATAATGGTCCATCATCTTCGTCTCCATCTTCAATTACAATATAATGAAAAAGAAAGTGCGAAAATAAAATATACAACCAAATCGAAATAGAGGCCAATAATAATTACAACCCAATTGAATAATCTAAGGCTCGACCTCCAATCCATCCATTATGCAAATCAACCATCAAGCGTATGAATATGACGTGCAAAGCATTAATTAATCATAAGCCCATCACGTAGTTGAAACAATCATAACTTTGGGATTTATACGTTTCGAGAAAAAACCGAGTTTTTCTAGTTTAAAAAATTCCAAACTTTTAAATAACTCAAAAATGCGTGGAAGTTGATTCTAAAATCAAGAAATGGGCTAAAGGTGGGAGTCCTTGAAGACTGGGGTCGTGTGTACCACAACACGTCGAGATGGTCCAACCATCAAGCACGTGGTGTGCCTACACACACCCGTGTACGCTACCCGGCAACGCACCGTGCACCGCCAAGCAGCGCACACACTGTCCAGCAGCTGCTCAACAGTTTCTCGACCATGGTCAAGACCACCAAGGGGTGGAATCAGCCATGGTCAGCCCCATCTTGACCCCCGCCAAGTTTCGTTCGACGGCTGGTAACGATTCGCAATATTGAGCCCTACTAAAGGAGCCCACCCTTATGCACACAAAGCGTTCGGCTGGGTGCACACAAAGACTTGTAGCTTGGGTTCAATATCAACGATCCTCGCCCGGGTTTCGACTTTCCCTTTTTGTGTCTCTTAATTTTCAATCGTTTCAAAAAAAAAACAAAATCTCCAATATTTTAAGAAAAACGATGACAAATCCCACGCTATTATTAAATAAACAAACATAACATATACATTTAAGCAACCGGTTAAAATACTACATGAAACCAAAAACAAAAAACACACAAAGTTTTTGTGGTGCATAACCCGGGCTCTGATACCACTGTTAGGATCGGTATGCCCCCACAAGAGATGCCAACGCAACGGAAGAAATAAAGTACGTAAAACACATATATATTAGCATCCCAAGAAAGGGGGTCGAAGTAATGCCCAACAAAAATTAAAATTCGAGTAAAGGAGTTTTAAACCGATTACAAGATTTGGGGTTTTATTAAAGTGAGAGTGTATAACCACAACACAAGGAAAATCACACCAAAAACTTTGGCTCTCATTTTTGAACCTCGCCTCAAAATGGAGGGATTCGAATCAAACCACCAAAACCTCCTAAAGAAAGAAGCTTCTACAAGGACACACCTCAAGCAAGTTCATACCTTAAGCAAAAGATTGGCTAGGTATATGCTTTAAGGAAATGGAGTCTATGTAGTGAAAGGTGGAAGACAAGAAGAATTACTAGAAGAAATATCTTTGGAAGATAATCTTCTATAACTAATCTTCAAGAAAAAGTTCTATGGAAGAAAGTCTTCAAGAAGCACAAGAGAAGTTAGAAGAAAACTCTAGAGAAGAAGTACTAAGGTCAAAGCTTTCTTTCCTTTAAGTTTTGGTCAAGAATGAAAGAGGAGCAAGAGACCCTCTTATATTTACCTCAAATTTCGGCCACATAGGGTGAGAGAGAGGAGAAGACTTGCTTCTCCTCATTTTGGCAACTTCCATCTACCCCCCCATGTGTAAGAAAAGTAGTTTCCATTTCTTTCCAAAAACAACACTATCAACTTTGACTAGCTTTGAATTTGAATCTTGTGACTTCATTTAATTAAGTCCAACTTAACGAAAATGGCTCCCAAGTCTTCCAAGACTTGTTAATTAAATAATCCTCATGATTAATTAATAGTACAATTAGTAAATAAATTAATTCCCGGATAATAATAATTTCCGTTAATGATTAATCTCCAAGATTAATTAATAGAACAATAATTTTCCCAAGCCTACTAATTAAAATGTCTTCCACTTAATCAATTAATCTCATTAATCAATTTCACTTTAATCCTAAACCGGGTTAATATTCACATAGGAATTGAACTTTCTTGAGTAAGTGTGTAACCCCATTGTAGGTTCGTTCATGTACTAGTAGTACGAACACAACCCCGTTGTGCCTTTGCAATTTTTATTGCTAGAATTAATTACTCCAAGTATTTTAATCCGACCAAGAATTAATTACCGATTAATTCATGGCTCCTACAAATCAAGGTTAGTACTAGGCACGTACCAAGAAGACCTAGCAATGAACGATTATTAGGTGACCTTTCCGAATTACGATTTTCGCATAAGTAAAATCCTTCCATCAAATATCACGATCGAATCTAGGAATTGGATGTCAGTCGAAATCCCAGTAACTCGATTCTATGTATATCGATCTAAGTGGTATTCACCAATTTATCAATCAAGCGAGGAAACACTGCATCTCCTTATTGAGACGACTCCGGCCAGAGGTTCCCATGGTCAATACACTATGAAGTACATAGGATATGCGCTGATGCTAATGATCAGTGACGGATTCTCTCTTGGCACTCACGCACCTCCGTATATAACCGGACTGGACCCAATATGCCCCACTTTATTACTCTCCTGGAATCGTGAGACAAATCTAAGCACAGTGGGCGATGCATGAGATGACTAATGGTGCCTCAAGTCATGAGGACTAATCTTACGCTTACGTAACCGAGGAGATTCCAAAGTCGACATTGACTCCATATGGAATCTCAGCGGGGTTGTTCAGTTTACTCGATCCCAACGAGAACCCACGTACATGCACTGATGTACACCGTATCGGTATCCATGGAATGGGATACACTCTTATAGAGTGTGCATTGTACGTGCAAGTTTTTACGAGTCATTGGTATCCCTATCTCAATGATTCTGTGACTTGGAACATCTTTAAGACCACAACCTTAGAGACGTATTCCATGATTGGCATCCTTGATACCAAACACATCTCATAGCTTAAGAGTGATCTAGGGGACTTTATGTAATTGTATAGAATGGTAAGATAAAGAAGAATATGCCTTCTATTAAATAACTTGACAAGATAGAATATAAAACTGTTTAAAGAGTCGGCTACGACGCCCTACAAATGGCGCGCCGGGCACCTAACTCTTTCATTTGAAGAGTTTGTGGAATTTCTGGAAAATCGATTTGCTAGTGAGAAACGGGGCTAATGAGGCGGCGGAACTGGCGAATTCAAGGTTCGTGTGAGAGGCACGTTCCTATAGTTGATGGCGCCGAAAGAGCAACCCACCTTGCCGGAAATTGCCATGGAGATGGGTTGAAGTTGGACATCACTTTAATGGATTAATTAGGCCAAATACCAGCAAAAGGTTGCAACCTATTAATTCAGTTAAAGAACTCAATTACCACTACAAAGCTTTCCAACGATGATTTCCAAATTCCACAGTGGGAGTGTGGATTTTCGAAAAATGTTGTGGGAGCCAAATTTATTTTCAAAGCCCTAAAAATTAATTTGGAACAACAATTACATGAAAACTAATAAGTCTTTCTACTTTTATTCAGTTATTTTCTTATTATCTCTCTCATCATGTCACCTAAACCCTTATCCGATTTTATAGAGAGATACACTTTGACTGGACCAAACTACATAGAATGGCTCACAAACTTGAGGATTGTCCTAAGTAGTTAGTCGATTGAATATGTACTAGAACTCAAACACCCTCCTATACCAAGCATATGGGAAGATGAAAGGGTTTGAATTTCCTACAGGGACTGGGCTTGTGACAATCATCGAGCTAGAGGATACATGTTAACCTCTATGTGTAGTGAGCTGCAAAGCTCTCATGAGAAGATGGAGAATGCACGAGATATACTGTTCCATCTAGTCTTAATGTTTGGAGAGAAAGGTAAAAACGTTCGGTATGTGATATCGGAGGAACTCTTCAGAACTAGAATGAAGGAAAATGAGAATGTGGGAGATCATGTGCTAAAAATGATGACTTTAATTGAAAAACTAAAGGCTCTACACTACTACATGGATCTTCACATTCAAGTTGACCTCATACTGCAATCGCTTCCTGATTCCTTTTACTACTTCGTCATGAATTTTGAAATAAACGATATTGAGGGTTCGTTAGCTGGGCTCACAACCAAACTCGAGCTCGTTCAAAGACAAATAATAAGAAATAAAAAAGGGAATACAATATCCAATCCTGGAAGTGTACCATTGGATGTCTACAAATACGGGAAGGGAAAGGGAAAAATGGAAGCACTCTTGATGGATCGAAGAGAAATAGGAAATAAGAAAGGAAAGAACAAGAAGCGTAAGGAATTGCTTAGAGAATCGAGCACGTGTCTCTTCTGTGGTGAGCTGGGCCACTGGAGAAGGGAATACCCTAATCGCAACCATTCACCAAGTATGGAACTATTTGTTTTGGAAACCAATTGTTCTATAACTGTATTTTCCACTTCATAGATACTTGATTCTGGAGCTAGTGCTCACGTTTGTGTAATGAATCAGGATCTGCAGCGAAGTAAGAAGCTGGAGCATGGAGAGGTGTTGATCAGTGTAAGTAGTGGGAAGAGTGTCGCAACTTCTCGCGACTTATCATCTGGACATATTTTAATTTTAGAGGATGTTTTAGTTTTGCCCAATGGGCTTAAGAACATTATATCTATTCCTATGTTGGTTAGGAACGGCTATGTTTTTAATTTTATTGACAATACTTGTTGCATTTTATTTCATAATAATATTGTTGGCACTGCTACTTTAGTCAATGGCCTCTATTATTTAAATATGCAAATTGAGTGTGTTGCAAATTATCTCAAAGAAGCGTGGAAGGAAAAGTGCTAACTTAAGCTTAAAGTGTCATCTAAGACTAGGCCATGCTGGCGAGCAAAAGATACACAAAATGGAGAAAGATGGTTTAATTGAACCATTGGGATCAGATCTGTATGGAACTTGTGAATCTTGCCTCAAAGGCAAAATGGTTAGATCTCCCTTCACCGGGACTTTTGAAAGAGCCACTGAAGTATTAGGACTTGTGCATATCGACATTTACGGACCATTTGGAGAAATGGCTCATGGAGGTTTTCAATCTTTCATTAATTTCACTGATGACGATTCAAGATATGGTATAGTGTATTTAATGAAACTTAAGTCTGAATCATTTGATAAGTTCAAAGAATTTTAGGCTTTAGTGGAAAAACAAACTGGTTATCATACAAAGACACTACGATTGGACCATGGAGGTGAATATATGAGGGATGAAATTGATCAATTCCTAAAGGAACATTGGATAATATTACAACTCACACCACTAGCAACTCCACAATTAAATGGGGTGGCAGAGCGAAGGAATTGAACGCTATTAGATATGGTTTGATCCATGCTCAGCTACACTGATTTACCCAATTTCTTCTGGGGCATGCACTCCTTATGGCTGTTCATATCTTTAACAAATGTCTTTCCAAGTTCATTCCTAAGACTCCATATGAGATATGGAGAGATAGGAAACCAAACTTTAAGTACCTTAGAGTTTGGGGATGCCCTACCTACATCAAGAAGACGAAGGAAAATAGATTGGAAGCGAGGTCCCTTGAAGGAAGTTTCATCGGTTCCCCAGAGGAATCAATGGGATACCTATTCTACATGCAAGATGATCAAAGGATCATTGTTGCACTGCAAGCGCACTTTTTTGAAGAGGAATTCATTCAAGATGGTGGTGCAGGTAGAAAGATTGTTCTAACTGAGCAAGATGAAACACCTAGGGAGACGATTGTTCAAGAAACACACACTGAATCTGATGAAACACAACCATCATTGCAAAAATCTGGTAGAGTACCCCAACAACCTGATAGGTATTATGGTTACCTCCTACAAAAGGAACCGGGTGTCCACACTATAGTAATGTGAGTCGAAGGCGACGACCCTTCTACCTATGATCAAGCAATGATGGACACTGACTCTGCAAAGTGGCAAGAAGCTATACAAGCATAAATAGACTCGATACAATCCGACCAGATCTAAACTCTAATAGATCGTCCTAAGGGATTGCACCTATAGGGTGCAAATGGATTTACAAGAGGAAGATAGGCCCGGATGGAAAAGTTGACACATATAAGGCAAGGCTTGTAGTAAAAGGTTATAGTACAAAGGAAGGAATTGACTATTAAGAGACACTACTACATAAATGACCTATGACAGCGATTTTTTTGGGCGTATTACAGCGGTTTTAACCGCTGTCATAGGTGTCGCTGTTATATGGTGTGGACCTATTACAGCGGTTTTCAACCGCTGTCATAGGTCACCCTATGACAGCGGTTACCTCAAAACCGCTATCAAATATTTGAAAAAAATAAAATAAAAAAAATTCGAACCCTATGACAACGGTTTTTAGGGAACCACTGTCATAGGTAGGCTTTAAAAAAAATTAAATTACTATGACAGCGGTTCTTTCGAACCGCTGTCATAGTGTCAAAAAAATTTTCCATTTTTTTTTATATTGATCACACTATTATGATAATATTTCTGTACAGTAATATTCAATAAACCAACCAACAAATTTAAACTAACAGCAAAACATATTCAACATGAACAATAAAATGTTATAATCTCCAACAAAATTTACAATCAACTAATTAAATTACTAATGACAATTTAAATGCAATAAATGAAATCACAATTTACAACAAGTCGCAATGTACAAAAACTACATTACCTAATTTCTAAGGAGCTGCTAAGAAAATGTAACGTGCCACTTCGCAGCGTACTTCATCAAATTGCTCTTGAGTATAGAAGGATTGAGAATCATGAAAGTACTGCAAGATATATATATATATATATATATATATATATATATAGAGAGAGAGAGAGAGAGAGAGAGAGATTAATTGCAAACTAAAATGACGTTTCAATTACTTAACAAAGGTTTAATAATTTCAAAAGGAATAGAATTAAGTATATATTAGGATTATGTATACCGTTGTTGGGATTATAGATTGTCCGTGGCTAATAATCTCTTTCATGAATCTCATAACGAAGTAGCCACAATCCACATCGTTGGTCTGCCGCGGGCACTACAAAAGCAATCAAAGTTACGTTGTATTAGAACACTAACTTCTATACGAATATATAATCTCATGAAAGTAGAAAATGCTAACCTTTATGCTAAACCATTGACAGGCCGAGTTTTTGGATTTCTTGGATTGGTTGTTGCAATTTGCACGAAATATGTGCACAGCCCTATAAAAAAATATAAAAACAAGAAAATATGTTAAAAACAAGCAATTATGTGAAATAAATATAGTTTTAAAAAATATTAATTATAATAGGTACATTGATTGAATGAAAAACATACTGATTGATTTTTTGTATCATATCATCTCGGTATTCCGGCTCACCATGCACAGAATCCAGATAGTAAACGATCTCTTGAAATGGATCAATTGCAAGCAACAACCAATGTCCCCTACGCAGCATTCAAAAGATAAGTTCAAAATTTGTTTTGCGTAGCTAGTTTTACAAATTAAAGTTGAGTCTTTAGTAGCTCACCCGGTGTTGTAAGAGGCAAGAAATAACTTATTCGGTTGTGCACGCTGTATCATAGCACGTGCTATGCACTGCACTTGTTGAATTTGCGGGCTTGTTCCCGCAGATATGGAATGTGGGCTAAGGAACCCGAAACTTGCTTCTTTCCCTTCGGGGATCACGTACTTAAACCACAAACACCTAAATTGAGCATAAAAAATGAATTTCAAGTAACGAAAATAATCGTAGTTCAAATGCAATAAAATAATTAAAAAGCTTACTTTATGTAGGCTGTAATGATAGAGGCTCCTATCTCTTTTTGACGCAGAAGGTGACAGATCTCCTCCTTTCCAATATACTCTAGGAATGTCAAATTCATAATAGATTCCTCCATGACTATAGTGATCTGGGCATTAATAGACATCATGTTCGTGTACTTTCCCAGAAATACAAGGTCATCAGGGAGTCCATCTAGTTGAAGGTCTGCACCTTTGTCTCCTTCACGTGCAGGCTTGACCACTGGAAATTTTCTTTTGACAGCTGACTGCTTCGACGTCTCTGACTTATGGTTTCCAGATGATTTGGATGGTCCAAAAGACTGTTTAAGCAAGAAAATAAAATATGAATGTTACACACCAAAGTATATTTAGTAACCCCAAACAAATTGTTATAATTTATTAATGAATAGCTATTAATTACATACCGGTGCATCAGTGACAATGACGAGACTCGCTGGCCAAGTAACAAAGGTACCCAGACCAATAGAAATGGTGAGCATTTCATCATTGAGAGGGATGGGTAGGAGTGTCTTCGCCTCAACTATAGTGTCAATGCGCACTTTCACATTGTTGGTGGCTAATGGACAGTTGTGAAGTGTTCTATCAATCACCGGTCGATTATACAGCTGTCCTTTAGCCACCACACGATATGATGGTGATGAAAGTGCTAATTCACATGGAGCGATAACCTACACACATATATATACAACATTATATTAGAAAATTTTGTATGATTTACAGAAATAGAGAGTTGCAAGTTATATGATTAATAAATAAGTTCTGGGCAAGCATTTTATAACCTAGTTCTGGGCTGCTATCTTTCAAAGAAATCACGTCATCTTCATAAGGCTGACGCGAGTTAGGGGCTTCCAAAACATCAATTCGTTGTTGCATGGCAACCATAGTTTGGGAGAGGTTTTTCACCATGTTTCTCAAGCTTTCCATCTCCATTTCTGTAGCAGGCTTTGGATCCTTAAAATAGTCTCTTTGTGATACCCCAAAGCCAACGCCCCTAACGCGACCCGGATGCTCCTTCTTTTTAAGAGCTTTAGCCAATAGGTCATCTCGACTCTTCTCATTTCCACTATGACTAGTACTCTCTTGTGAAATGCTCTCCTGTAATAATACATTTTAAAAAATAAAAAAAATTAGTGAACTTTGTTCTTTCAATAGTATTTCAAAACAAACATACAACACATTATAGAGCTAAAATTGCAAATAACTCACCATTTCATTCACTACTCTTCTAACATTGTCGTTATCAATTTGATTTGTTTTATCAGAACGTGCAATCCTCCACACGAGTGCTCGTGTCACCTCTGTGCAATCGGATCCCGCATCCCTTCTTCTATTTATCTATATTTTCATTAAAAAATATATATATGCATTAACATAGAATTTTTATTAAAAAAATTATAAGGATTCACTGCTAAATGAACTACATACCTCCATTTGCTCCACAAGAGCATGTCCAAGACTCGCTTTCCGGTATGGATATTCAGGTTCCTTTGCTCTTTCCTTATTGTCCCTACTTAGTTTCTGTTTATTACATTATCGAATCATTAGCTAAATATAAACGCAATAACCAACAAATGAAACCGTAAATTAAAATGACTAGCTACCTGGAAACCTTCATCTAAGCGAACAACTAAAAATGCCGTCCAATCGGCTTGGGATATCTCATATTGTGGGGGTGGGTTGTCATTAATGTTTCCATCATCATCTCACACCCACTTTCTACTTAAGTAGCTCCTGAAGTTACGTGCTAGCTTCCCAGCTTCTGCTAGTACGTACTTTCATCTACTATCGTCAATATCAAATGCCAACTACAAAAAAACAACAACAAAGTATATATAAAATTATAATTTAGAGAATATGATAATACATTAACACTTACAAATATGATAATATCCAAATTACCTTTATCTCATCCCAAATGTTTTTTTTTATTGGTGACGGGACTCTTCGCCAATCACTCATGGTAATCGACACCTTCTGTCGAACCTGCACGCCTATATAACCAACAAATATTGATATGTTTGGGTTAACTGCCTGACCTCTGTCATTCCAGCCGACAGGTAGCCTTATGCCTTTACTCCTGGCATTGATAACTTTTTTCATAGCCGTGACACCTCTCCGTATCTCCACCTCATGACGGCTATCTGATCCATATACATCATCCTCCGGAAAACTACCAGCAGGATCTGAAGTCATCGACCTACAACAGCCAAAAAATACAGAAGTTAGATTCATATTAATTTGGCAGATTCATTTGGCAATAATAAATTTAAAATAGAAGTAATAAATACAAAAGTTAGACTCATATAAATTTGGCAGATTTAGTTGGCAAAAATAATTTTAAAATAGAAGTAATAAATATAGAAGTTAGATTCATATAAATTTGGCAAATTCAGTTGGCAAAAATAATTTTAAAATAGAAGTAATAAATACAGAAGTTAGGTTCACATCCATTATTCTAGAACGTAATTATCCTAAACCACAAAATAAACAAAATTTAATCCCCAATTAAACATAATTAATCCCCAGCTAAACCAAATCAACCTTAAATTTAATCCCCAATTAAATTCAATCAAGCACCTATTTCCCTTAAATTTTCCACAAAAATAGGCAAATCTCAAGAATATAAATTTTCTAGCAACTAAGTATAAATATTGATCAAAAAACAAGTCTATCATACAATTATGAAATAAGTTGAAATACCTTTCATCATTTTCTTTTTGTCGTTGGCTTAGCAGTCTTTTGCTTCCCATTGGTACGACCATTTTTTTAGTACACCGACAAACTGATGGATTAATCAATATCCCCTCTTGGTGATCTTGTCGCATATACAATTCATCATCACTTATATCCAAGCCATCGTCACTATCAATTGATTGTGAATCACCTAATGAGATAGGATTTTCTCCATCATCTTCACTTTCTTCATAATCATCATCAATACAAGTATTCTTGTTTACCGATAAAACAATGGACCACCTCTTATCAATAGGATCGGTGACAAAAAACACTTGCTTAGCTTGTGATGCTAAAATGAAAGGTTCATCTTTGTATCCCACCCTTTCAAGGTCTACTCGAGTGAAGCCTATTTCACTATTATCGACACCATGTTTATTGTCAACCCACCTACACCCAAACACAGGCACCCGAAACCAACTATAATCAAGCTCCCATATACGTTCAATCACCCCGTAATATGATAAATCGGCATAGATAGGATTATTATCTTTCGCACTTGAGATATGCATTGCTTGAGCTACAAGACTTACACCACTATTCTGCATTGTACTTCGTTCATCTTGGTCTTTTGTATAGAATGTGCGACCATTTATAACAAAATACAAGTTTGTCCGGACCCATCGACAGTCGTGTCAATTTATCTGAAACTGAAAGTTGTGGATTCTCTTTCTGTTTCTCTTCAAAATGCTTTCGAAACCAATCGATGAAACTCTTATTATGCTCTCTTGAAATCCAGGCCTCATTTTTAATTGGATTGAATCTCCTAAGTTGGTTCTTATGCTCTTCAACATATGGGTCAACCTCATCGGTGTTGTGGAGCACATATAGGTGTGCCCGATCCCTTTGTGTAATATGAACACTAACTAATTGCTTTCCAATTAATCTTTTTCCTTCTGTTCCCCCTCCCACAACATGAGACTTTGGAAGCTCTGCAACATTAGAATCTGCCAGATACTCTGTGCAAAATGTAATGGCTTCATCAACTATGTACCGCTCAACAATGCAACCTTCCGGTCGACCACGATTTTTCACGTAGCCTTTCAATACCTTCATATAACGCTCAGCCGGATACATAGATCTCATAAAAGCCGGTCCACATAGTTGAGTCTCTTTAACCAAGTGAATGGGTAGGTGAGTCATTATATCAAAAAAAGCAGGTGGAAAATACATCTCAAGCTCACACAAAGTGATGACAATTTGTTTCTGAAGTGCAGGAAATTGCTCAGGATCAAACACCTTGCTCCACATTGCTTTGAAGAAGAAACACAATCTAGTTATCATGTCTCTCACCTTTTTTGGCAAAATGGCTCGTATAGCAATTGGTAGCAAATGATCCATGATTACATGACAATCGTGAGTCTTCAAGTGCTTTAGCAAATCCTTCATTGATACAAGACTGCTAATGTTTGAAGAATACTCTTCTGGAACTTTCACTCCATTAAGAAACTCACATAATGCAATTTCTTCTTTCCTGGCTAGAGTGTGAGCTGCTGGAGGCAAATAAGTACGTTTCCCCTTATTTGTTGGTGTCAATTTTCCTCTTATCTTCATTTCAACCAAGTCTAACCGTGCCTTTACGCCATCTTTTGTCTTTTCGGGCACATTTAGAAGTGTACCAATGACACTATCAAATACATTTTTCTCAATATGCATAATATCAAGAAAATGTCTAACATGTAAAAACGTCCAATACGGCAACTCAAAGAAAATTGACTTTTTTTTCCACCCAGTTTTTGCAAGGCCACCTGCAAAAGTCTTTCCAAATTTAACTTCCAAGTCTTTTACATTCTCAAACACTTCTTCACCAGTTAAGCACTTAGGAGCTCGGCCTTCTTCTATATTTCCATTGAAAGCTTTCTTCCACCGACGATATCGATGGTTCCGATTTAGCCATCTCCGATGCCCTTGGAATGCATATTTTTTAGAGTGTGTCAATCGATATTGATCTATACTCTTGACACATATGGGGCATCCACATTGGCCATGTACACCAAATCCCTCGAGGTTTGCTCTTGTCGGAAAATCATTGATTGTTCCAAATAACATGACTCTGAGATTAAAATTTTCTTCTCTGAACCCGTCATATACTTGAACACCGGTGTCCCACAACACCTTCAAATCCTAAATTAAAGGAGCCAAGTAGACATCTATATCATTTCCAGGTTGTTTCGGCCCAGAAATGAGTATAGGCATCATTATATGCTCTCACTTCATGCATCGCGATGGGGGAAGGTTGTAGAACGCCTCTTATCAACCCCCCCCCCCAAACTTATCAATTGCTCGACCTCGAGCAATAAAGTATAGGATAGGAAAAACATCATCAAACACGGGGAGAAACAAAAGAAGAACTACCTAACTCACTTCATGGAGTACACGGTTGCAGTTAGCGAATGCAACAAGCCTTTGAACCCTTGAGTTACCTCAAAGGATGAGTATAGTCTCGTGAGGGTTTGCATACGATATACCCACAGGGTTTGCAAATCGAAGGATTTTCAACCACACTCAAACAACGCAAATCAATATGATTAATAATAAAGCAATGGCATGAATTCATCTGTTTAAGCTCAAAATTACATATATATACACGTCACATACTTGCTCATGTTACGCCTTAACCTTGAAAAGACCATCCTAAGGGTGTAGTGTGATAAATCTAAGGTATTATAATCGAGTGGCATTCGTACCACTTTTCAAGCATTAATCCGATATCTTATCGACTTTCGATTAGTCACACGGCATGAGAATTGAAGAAAACTTCATAGCCACTTAAAATTCATCAATGTATCCACTTTGGGTTTTAACTTATGCAACTTTCAACTCAAAACATTAGAGGCTAGACCATGTGCAATGTTCGGTTCTCTTAGGCTTTCGATGACCCCCTTGTAATGAGCTTCGAGCCAATAACTCCCAAACCGGACGGTTTTAGGGTATTAAGTGTAGAGACACTTCTAAGGGCTTAATCACTCAAGTGCCAAAGGCCACAAAACCAAACTAGGTCCTTATTCCCTTTACACTTTCATTGGCTTGAACTTAGCTCAAATTGGCTTAATAGTATAGTATTCTAGGCATGGGGCTCTTCGCCCCCAGTATCTATTAAGCCTGACCTTTGCAGTCATACCAGTGTTCAACCTCTTTTATTCTTTTTAAGCATACAAAGACATTCTCAACTCATAACACATGTGAAACATCTACGTTGATATTTCAGGGATTAAGCCTTTAAGTGTTTCAAAATGGTTACCCACTCAATCCCTCTACCTTCGACTTATGTGCGCATGTGATTGATCTTAAAGACAATCTAATCTTGTTTAAGGTCCCTTGAGCAAGGAAACAATGTATATAGTTCATTCAAGTCCCAATTGATACAGAGAACATGCCATTGATTTAACTTTATTAATCTCAATGCATTAATTGAAGGGCTTACAATCCTACTAGAAATTTTAAGATGCTTAAAAATGTGCACATTATCACATGTAGAGGTACAACCGTCTCCCCCCCAAAACTTGGACAGAATATAGAGCATACATATCATGACAATAATGGATCGATTATACCCCCTCCCAACCTTGGAACAAACATTGTCCCCAATGTTCGAAAATAAAAGAAGAGAGTACACATCACCATAATGGGATGCTGGAAAGCAAACCCGAGTTGTCCAATCAGAGTATGTCCAAAGTTTGGCAACAGCTACTCGGGCGAAAGAAAGCCTCACATGCGGGTATCCACTGAGCGGCGCCTAGGCGCCGTAAGCTGGAATGAAAATTTGGCAGTCTGACTTCAGTCCACGCCTGGGCGTGGGATATGCGGCGCTCGGGCGCGGGTAGTGCGGCGCCTAGGCGTGGATGAGACCGTGCTTGAGCACGGGATGCAGTGGAGAATGTTGAAAACTGGGAAATTGGCGCCTAGGCGTGGCCATCAGACTGTTTGAAGTCCATTTCCTGTGAAAAATAAGAAAAGAAAAAGGCTTAAGCATAAACTAACACAACGAAACAAAAGAAAACAAAGCAAACTAAAACGAGAAACACAAAAATACAAGAATGGAAAGAGAGCTTGGGTTGCCTCCCAAGAAGCGCTTGTTTATAGTCGTTAATTCGACTCATGACGAAGAATCATGGAGGATCTCGGAGGAGGAGGGACACTTTGTCCCTTGGTCCATCAGTCCCAATATACAGTTTCAATCGTTGAGCATTGGTCATGAACGTTTTCCCTTTGTCAGTTGTGAGCTCGACGGCACCCGATGGATAGACATGGGAAATCAAGAATCCTGACCACCGTGACTTAAGCTTCCCGGGAAAGAGTCGGAGTCGAGAGTTGTAGAGTAGAACTCTCCCTCCTTCATGAAACTCGCGGGGAATGATGTGCTTGTCGTGCCACGTTTTTGTTCGTTCCTTGTAAAGTTTGGCATTCTCATAAGCTTGGTGGCACCATTCCTTGAGCTCATGCAATTGGAACAATCGATCTGTACCTACAAGTGTAGAGTCAAAATTTAGAAATTTAATAGCCCAAAAGGCACGATGCTCAAGCTCAACTGGTAGGTGACATGCTTTACCAAAAACGAGGCGATACGGGGACATGTCAATCGGAGCTTTAAACGCGGTCCTATAAGCCAATAAGGCATCATCTAGCTTTAGAGACCAATCTTTCCTAGATGCATTGACCGTTTTTTCAAGAATGCGTTTAATCTCTCTATTAGATACCTCCACCTGCCCACTCGTTTGAGGGTAGTAAGGAGTTGAAATCTTATGCCTTACCCCATACTTGTTCAATAAGTGTTCGAATTGCTTGTTGCAAAAATGGGTGCCCCCGTCACTAACGATAGTTCAAGGTGTTCCAAAACGAGTGAAAATTCTTTTTCGTAAAAATCGAGTAACCACCCGAGCATCGTTAGTGGACAAAGCCTCGGCTTCAACCCATTTTGAGATGTAGTCAACCGCAACGAGAATATACTTATTGGAACAAGAACTAGGAAAAGGTCCCATGAAATCAATACCCCAAACATCAAATAATTCACACTCAAGCATGCTATTCAAGGGCATTTCATGTCTTTTAGAGATATTACCCGTTCGTTGACGCCTATCACAAGATCAGACATACAAAAATGCATCTTTAGAGAGTGTGGGCCAAAAGAAACCTGATTGAAGCACCTTAGCCACTATTTTAGAAGGCCCAAAATGGCCATACCTACCGACATGTCATGGCAATGAGCTAAAACTGATGCTATTTCCTCCTCGGGAACACATCTTCGAATGAGGCCATCTGCACAAATCTTAAATAGATATGGTTCGTCCCACAAATATTGGTTCACATCAAATAAGAATTTCTTCTTTTGATGGAAAGTAATATCCGGGTGAAGAACTCCCTTTTCCTTTCGTTGGCCAAGTACCAGACCAACCACGGTGTCACTTGCATCACACATCCACTCGAAGGGCAAGCTCCAATCGGGAGGTGCCATGATGGGACCAGATATCAACCGCTCCTTCAAAATGAGGAATGCCTGCATACAAGTAGAGTCAAAATCAAACCGTTAATCTTTAACAAGTAAGTTAGACAATGGTTTCGCAATTTTAGAAAAATTAAAGATAAACCGCCTATAGAAACCGGCATGCCCAAGGAAACTCCTAACGGCTTTAACCGAGGTAGGAGGGGAAGCTTCTCAATGACCTCAATCTTGGCTTGGTCCACTTCAATCCCTCTATGAGAGACTTTGTGACCAAGCACAATCCCTTCCCGGACCATGAAATGGCACTTCTCCCAATTTAAAACAAGATTGGTTTCCTCACAACGTTTTAAAACACGAGTCAAATGATCTAGACATGTATCAAAAGATGTTCCAAAAACAGAAAAATCGTCCATAAAAATCTCAAGGAACTCCTCAACCATGTCATGGAAAATTGCCATCATGCACCTTTGAAAGGTGGCCGGGGCATTGCACAATCCAAATGGCATCCTTCTATAAGCAAATGTGACATAGGGACAAGTGAAAGTGGTTTTCTCTTGGTCCTCGGGGTCTATAGCAATTTGATTATAGCCGGAGTATCCATCTAGAAAACAATAAAAATCGTGCCCGGCTAACCTTTCTAGCATTTGGTCAATAAAAGGGAGGGGAAAGTGGTCCTTACGGGTGGCGTCATTTAACTTACGATAATCTATGCACACTCGCCACCCAGTAAGCATACGTGTAGGAATTAGTTCATCGTTTGCATTTTTAATCACAGTTATGCCCCATTTCTTTGGAACTACATGAGTAGGACTTATCCATGCACTATCAGAGATAGGGTAGATTATACCTGCGTCGAGTAACTTAATAACCTCTTTCTTGACTACCTCTTGTATTTGTGGGTTAGACCTCCTTTGTGGTTGATGTGTAGGCTTGGCGGAGTCCTCCATGAGTATCTTGTGCATGCATATAGCCGGGCTAATGCCTTTAATGTCCGCAATTGTCCACCCGAAAGCTTTCTTGTTGGCCCTCAAAACCCCCATGAGTTGTTCCTCTTGTTCCCCTGTCAAAGAAGATGCGACAATTAAGGGCAATGTCTTATTATCGTTTGAAAACACATTTTTTAAATGTAAAGGTAACGGTTTGAGATCAAGGGTAGGGGCCTCTTCAATGGAAGGGCAAGGGGGAGTCGAGAGTGATCTTTCTAGCCTTTCAACCCTCATGAGACGATAAGGAGGGGGCTGCTCTAAACTAAGCACGGTTGCCAATTGCTCCTCACTTGCCGAATCAACACCCATGGATTGCAAAAGGCACGTCTCGAGTGGGTCATCTACCATATGTGCCTGAAAAATCTCACTAATCAAAGAGTCAAAGGTCTCAACATGTAAACAAGAGTCGTAATCAAGTGAATGCTTGAGAACTTTATAAACATCAAACGTTCATTGGCAATGTCGATTACCGCCTTACCGGTGGCTAGGAATGGTATCCTAGGATCAAGAGCACCTCAACATCTTCTTCCATATCAAGGACCATGAAGTCGACCAGAAAATAGAATTTGTCGACTTGGACAATAACATCTTCTATGATCCCCTTCGGCCTCTTAATTGATCTATCGGCAAGTTGGAGGCTCATTGATGTCGGCTTGGGATTGCCTAGCCCTAACTTCTTAAAGAGAGAATACGGGAGGAGATTGATACTAGCGCCCGAGTCACATAGAACCTTCTTGAATGACAAAGACCCAATGGTGCACGGACTTGTGAGACTCCCGGGATCTTGAAGCTTTGTTGGCAATTTGTTGAGTAAGACGGCAGAGCATTCCTCGGTAAGATAAACAGTTTCATTTTCCTCCCACTTTTCCTTGTTAGATAGAATATCTTTGAAAAACTTAACATAATTTGGCATTTGTAGGATGGCATCAATGAAAGAAATGTTGATTCTCACCTCCCGAAGAATCGCCAAAATACGGAGGAAACTTGGATCCATCTCCTTCTTTTTCTTCTTCTGTGCATTTGGGAAGGGAAGACGGGTCTCAATGGGAGGAGAAGGCATTGGAGTCGAAGAACTAGGCCCGGAAGAAACAGGAGGCGCCTAGGCTCGGTGTGGTCGGCGCCTGGACGTCGTCATGACAGTGCTCGGGCGTCGTCTGCAATGACACCTTTTCTTGACTCGTTGTGGACGGCGCCTGAGTGTCGCCTGACTCACGCCTAGGCGTGGAAGACAGTGTTGCATCATTTTCCAACTGCTTCCCACTCCTCAAAGCGATGGCACGGCATTGTTCTTTCGGGTTCTTCTCCGTGTCACTTGGTAGAGTACCCGGGGCTCTTCCACTTACCGAGGAGTATATTTGACCCATTTGTGTCCTCATATCCTTCATCTCCATGAACATATCCTTCATCATATTACGGAGTTCATTTATCGACGTATCCGATTTCCTTATATGATCATCAAGTTGCTCGTCGATCGTGGGCGGTCTTACTTGCCCTTGCCCATGCACATTTGGGTTGCCTTGCCTCGGAGGTGGGTTATTAAAAGGAGGCCTCGGGGGTTGATAAATGCCCGGTTGTGCGTTTTGTGCGGGGTTCGGCCTCTTTGGGAAGTTTTCGGGTACGTGAAAGTTCAATTGGTGCCGGTTATGATTCCAACATAATTTACATCTCCAACCTCCGGTTCCGGGGCAACCACTTCTGCTAATTCTTGCACACAAGCAACCTTTCGATTTGTTGGAGGAAGCTCATCGTCATCCTCGGGGTAAAGTTCATCCTCCTTAGCCATTTGCTCAAGCTTAATCCACACGGTCCTACTATCAAGACCCAAAAGGTCACCATCGGATCCCGCATTGAGGCGGTGTCTAATCCGAGATCGGACTCCATTATAGAAATGTTGCACTTGCTCATCTCGTGTATAATTGTGATCGGGGCACTTTCGAAGCATAATTTTGTACCTTGCCCATGCGGATGCTAAGGACTCGTTCCGTGTTGTTTGAACCCCTTGATCTCGCTTCTAAGCTCGTTGATTTTGATGGAGGAAAAAATTTGTTGAAAAACTCATCTACTAGATTGCCCCACGTTCTAATTGATTGTGGGGGCAACGACTTGTACCCAAGAGTCACCCCATCCTTCAAAGAAAAATGAAATAATCGGAGGCAGATGGCATCACGATATCGTGGGTTGAATTGCATAGTCGAGATCTGTTAGGAATCCCATACAGAAAACCAGAGAATTGCAGCGGAAGATTCGAGGATTCCTACCGGTAGATCACAAAAATAGATCTGATGATTTTTTCATTGGTTTCGCGAAATTTAGAATAAATAAACATACCCTTTTGATTCGTTTATTGATTCTGCAGAACACCAATCCTCCAAGGGCTCCTGTCTCTAAAGCTTCCCGCAAAACGAGCCTTCCAAGGATCCCGAAACTCCTCCTTTTCTTGCTAGAGTGGACGGCTAGAGAGGAGAGAGGGGAGAGAGTTCTTTTTTTTTTTGTGTTGTGTAATCAGATTAGTTACCTTGTCACTTAGGGTTTTGTTCCACTGTAGGAGTCCTATTTAAACTCAACTAGCTTGTGGAACAAGTTGGAGGCTACTCCATGAAACCCTAGAGTGGCCGCCCCTTAGGGCTTTCTTTTGGACTGAGTGGGCTTTTAATTTGCTTGTGCAATTTCTGGCCCATCTATATATATTTAAATTTAAATCCAATTTAATATAATATATACTATTAATTAATTCTAATTAATTAATATACTAATTAAATAATTTAATCTAATCTAATTAAATTAATTATTAATTAATTGATTTAATCTAATTAAATCAATCAGTCCATTTAATTATTTCTAAAAGATTTACACAAAAAGATGCATCCCGCTCGTTTCTTATAGCGCGACTCTTTAGGTTCGTCTCAATTGGCAAAGGGAGGAATTACCTAAGGATGTGAATGTCACCTAGCCAGACCCGTGGACTCACATCGTAACCCAATTGAGTACGAAATGAATGAATCATTTTACGAACCTCTTGATCATAAATGCCGTATGAATATAAGCCCTTCACTGACGTATCCCCATCAAGTGAGAGTCATGGAAAATGTCAAACTCACTAAACTTGATACTGTGCATTAGATTATAGCATAATGAAATTACTAAACTACCCTCAATGTCCCACATGAGTTAGTTGTTTTTGCTTTGGCCAAAGACTTATAATTTCATTAGCCTATAATCGCACAGGATACTTTCTCGTTTACTATCGAGACAGTAAATCCCATCTTGGCGATCACTGATCAACTGCTACTTGTCTCATTGATACCGCACTTCGAGGTCGACCCCACCGACGGGTGATATGGGCCTAACTACTTTGGTAACAGATCCAATAATACAAGCACATTGATCATGAACCCTCAGGCTAAGGCTCACGCATACTATTATGATCAGTAATCCAATCATTGACAGTCACTGAGTAAATACCCATGTTATCGGATTACTACGAGCCGTGTTCGAATATGTCAATTCCATTGACATATCTATGATACTTGCTCCCACTATCCCTATAGTGTTCGACTGACACTCATCGATAGAGCATGTGTCATACAAGTCGAATCTTAATGCCCAATCAAGATTCTTTGACTTGCGAACCCTTTTAAGTGATAAGGTGTAAGACTCTTCCCATGCCACGTCTTTATTCCATAAAGGGCAAAGAGTCAAACCTTTTATTCACATGGACTATATGTTCAATACTTATTTAGATGTCGTAATGATTTATATGAACAAAATATAAATGCCTTTATTACTTTCTTCTCAATAGTTTGTACAACATAATAAGATACCCTAATCTAACTATTTGTCCTCATTGGCATCTAGGGCATATACCTAACAATCTCCCACTTGCACTTAATGCCAATCGCTTTGGTAGTGGTGCAAAACAAGGTAATTGTCTAAATATAATAAATGTCCAGATGATAAACTAAGGGAAGTGGTGCCAATGTGTGAGGCTGCTACACTATGACCGCTGCCAACATTGATCATCACTTCACCATGCTCCAGCTTCTTACTTCTTTCTAGCTCCTGATTCATAACACATATGTGAGTACTAGCCCCAGAGTCTAGAATCCAGGAAGTTGAAAATATGGTAACAGAAGAATTTGTTTCTAAAACATTAAGTCTATACCGGAAGTAATTTCTGCTTTCAGCTTAGGGCAGTCATTTTTCCAGTTGTCCACCTCTTGGCAGTGAATACATGTTGTTGCAATCCTTGGGCACTTCTTTCCCCTTTTATGGTTATCAGAAGTAATGCCGAGCAGTCCACTTAGAGGTAAATCATCTTCCAATTCTCTTCTCCTGAGAGCTTGTATGTAAACAAGTCTGTCTTTAAGATCCATTAAGGAACCTCCCAGGTCATCAACTTCAAAGTCAGTGATAAAAGCAGCAAAGGACTTGGGAAGGGATTGAAGAATAAGGTTTACTTGTAGATGAAATCCATGAAACTTCCAGAGTCTGGAGTCTTCCAATCATGGATATCATGTTCATAACATGACTTGCTACTTCATCATTTTCTCCCATTCTTGCTTGGAAAAGTTCCTTCGATAAATAATATCGAATTGATTTTCCATGTTCCCCGAACATTTCCTCCAAATGAAGTATGATGGATTTGGGATTCTCCATGTCCAAATGAATATATCTCAATTCCTTGCTCATTGACTTCAACATGTAACTGGTGACCTTTTGAGCATCAGAATTCCATTTCTTGTTAATTTTGAGAATAGATGTTCCATTTTCAGCCCCAGGGAAAGTTGGACCATCTTGTTCTAAAATATGCTCAAGTGATTTCTTTCTGAGACCAGCTCTTAGCTTCTTAACCCAGTCACTGTAGTTTGGTCCAGTGAGGACATTTTTCTCAAGCATCTTTAACAATGAGTTATTAACCATTTTGAGAGAGATAATATAACTGCAGAAAATAACCAAGATTCAATTAGATAATTATGTTGTACCCAAGTAAAAATTAGGACTTTAATTTTTGAGTTGGCTCCCACTACATTTTTCGAACCATTGCACTCCCACTGCAATGAACGGAAATCTCGTTGGAAAGATTTCATAGTGAGTGATTGAGTTCTTCAAAAATTTCAATGAGTTGCAATCTGTAACGATGTATGTCTGATTGGAACTTTTCAAGTGACAAGCCATGTCAACCAGTCCTACCGATGATTCAATCTGCCTTTGGCTCATGGATCACTCAACCTCAGCCTGTAACGAAATATTGGTGGTGATCCATCTAAGTTGTTAGGAATTTCATGTTAGACGTTTTGATGATGACAAGATAGGATTTCATGTTAGACCCCAAAAGAATGTAAGTTTATACTTTCATAGAAAACTTGTATAAGCATTTGAAAGTTTGTTAGTTTGTTAGCTTGTAGTTTTTATCTTTGTAGATTTTAGACTAAGTATTAGATACTGAGTCGCTAATAGAATTCTAGGTGAGTCTATTAGAGATGAAGTTGAAGATCAGCGTCTGAAGTCAAGTGAAGATGAAAATTTGTCTTAAGCGTCCGTCAAACGCTAAGGAATTATTTCAGGAATAATGTTACTGTTCAACGATCACTATTCAAGCGACAACTATTCAAGCGCTACTATTCAAGTAAACAGTAGTCAAGCGTCTTCAGAATAGTGTTACTGTTCAAGCGATCACTATTCAAACGCTTACTATTCAAGCGCTCACTATTCAAAAGCTTACTATTCAAGCGACCACTATTCAAGCGTACTATTCAAGTGAATAGTGTTACTGTTCAAGCGATCACTATTCAAGCGAACAGCGTTCAGATTTTCCTGAAGATAAAACCCAAGTTATCAAAGACTGAAATGCAATCACCAACGGATATTTATTTCCAACGGGAAATAAATTCAAAATGCATTAAATGTAAACAGACAGTATGACTTGTGGACAAGCCACCTTTTTTGACTAAACAGTCAGCTTTTCAGAATTCAAACCTGCTCCTGTCCAATTGGAATCAGCAGAAATTAAGAAATGTCGGAAAAGAGACTATTTGAAGCTCTGTGTGAGAGACACGCGCCTGTTTGTGTCCAACGGATAAATCCTAAGAATCTCTATAAATAGTACCCTTCAGCAAAACCTTCGATAGTGTGAAAAAAAAAGAGAGAGAAACTTTGCTGAAATAATTTGAGAGAAAAGCTTGCAAACTCCATATCCAAAATCCATCAAGCTTCTCAAATACATTCCAGACAGTCACCAGATATCTCAAACCTCTTCCAAAGAAGAAACCTAAATTCTTACGGAGATATCGCAATTTGTTTGAACTTCCCAACATCAAACAAACCTGTTACAATAAACCCTCAACACCTTTCATCTGAGTGAGAAAGATTGTTGACTTCCACAAGCAGTATTTTTTAGTAAGAGAAGCTTGTTGAAGAAAGGTCTTTATTGGAGCTGAAATCTGTGTGATCAAGGAGCTCAAGGCCATCTTGGAGCAGATCTTTATTGGAGCTGAAATCTGTGTGATCAAGGAGCTCGAGATCGCCTTTCCAGAAGCAGAGGATTGAAGTGGCTTGCAGCAGAAATCTGTGTGACCAAGGAGCTCAAGTCATCTATATCCATCTCTTCCTGTTTCCCTATTTTGTAGAAGTCTCTGTGTGATTCTTCGAGAATCAATTTAGTGGATTACATCACCCAACGATCCTTACAAATACTGTGTCATTTACTTTACAGTCAATTTTCTTATTATCATCTCATTGCATAAATTGATTAAGTAAAACACAATCAAATGCTAAGCAACTAAGAAACAACTTGTGATGCTAAAGCTTTCAAAAAGAGAAGACTCTAAAATTATTCCGCTGTGCTAACCCTGATTAAAGAACTGAACACTTAAACCTATCTGGTTATAGTATTCAAATCTTGAGTCTAAGTTAACTTTATCAAAACAGTCTTCAAGTAAGCGCTCAGACAAGCGTCTACATTTCAAGCGTCCAAAACGATTTTAATACGAAAATTTTTGAAGTCAAAAAAGATTTCAGGGTCTATTCAACCCCCCTCCCTTCTAGACCCTTTCGTATGCCACTTGGGACCATCATAAGTACTTTTCCATCAACTCCTATCGATCTAAAAGTTGAATCTTATCTTACAACCTGTAACGGTGATATGGGATAAGATTTGCTTCGACCGATGGCATCAAATGCACTTGAAGAGATATGGATTATGAATTAATGCTTAACCCCCATTAGTCGGGACGATGCCATGCATAGCTCATAATCCCATCTTTTCCAAGTTTAATGGACAGCCAGGATATCCAATATCCCTTACTTACTTAGTATTTAAAGTGGGAGAATTTTTGAAAAATTAAGGTCTCACTTTGCACATTAATTTATTACGCGCATATATGGATTATAATCATGCATGCATAGAAAAACCTAGTTATCCTAACAACATGCATTTCCATGGACATTCTAGATTGATCTAAGCCAATAGATCAATTATGGGGATAGGGGTCTATTATCAATCTAATTTCTAGATTGAGAAAAGCTAACGTTCGGCACTAGCGTCAAAAAGTCCGGATTGTCGAGCTAGAAATAGGTCCTAACCTGATTATCTTATACTAAGGCACACTACAGAATAGCGCTCCTATACATTATATTACCCGATACCATGATTAATTGAAAATATGTCTATCCGAGAATCTAGGGAGGCGAATTGCCCAAGGGCAATCCCTCACATGACTCCAGAACAACTAGATTACCAAGGCGGTAAAAGCCACTAGGAGTCCATGGAAGGCATCCACCACAAAGCCTTATCTACATCATAATGCATGTAAGTAATTACTAATTGATAATGTTTATGTCCTGTTCCCCTCCAAAAGTTTTAAATGTTTGAAAAGTCGAAGAAGTCTCAAATTCAAAAGACCGATTGTAAATCTCTTAAAGTTAGTATAAAATTAAAGAAGAGATGAATCCCTTTGATTTCAATTTTATCAAGGGGCTGAAATAAATCTCGGAATTTATGGCGCTAAATTGTTGGGAGGAGTAATAAGGGATGATTCAAGTCCTCATTTGAAGCTAACTAGTTCTACAACTTTGTATTCATAATTCGGTCTGAAAATATCGCTCGAACGTGGAAACTAGATATGGCGCCCAGGCGTTAGGCGCCTGATTTCTCGGCGCTTGGGCGCCCCTTTCAGAATAGGCGCCCGATTTCTCGGCGCTTGGGCGTGGACAACAGAAGCAAATTGGCCTGAACTTGTATACGTTTTTTCATCCCGTTCTTCGATTGTATCCATTTAAGACCTGAAATCGCACGAATTAAACGCACATGTAGCAAGAATAAGCGATAAATTAAAACATAAACGCAATTTAATGCCTCTTATCATAGATCTTCGGGCTCTAAGCTAGAAAAGGTCCTACCTGTATTTTACACAACTCAGAAAGCGCCCTATACATTATACTACCATAATTAAAAGTACAAACTAGGGGGCAATTGCCCAATACAACCCAGATAATACCAAGGCGGTAAAACCCTAAGTCCATGGAAGCATCCACCACAACATACATCAAAGCATGTAAGTAAACTATTTAAGTTTATGTTGGTTTTAAGTTTAAAATCGAAAAGAAATTCAAAAACCGATTAAATCTAATTTAATTAGAAGAGATGAATTTTGATTTCAATTTTAAAGGGAAATAAATCCAATTTATTATTTAGGAAATAAGTCAAACCTATTCCTTATTTATTTTGGAAAAATATAATTAGCCTTAAATAAATCCTATTTATTTAATCGTCGCAAATCATAAATAAAATTCCAATTTAATTTATGATTTCATTAAATCCAATTTAATATTAAAGTCAAATCTAATTTAACTTAATTAAATCCAATTTAATTTTAAGAAAAACATTTTTAGGCAAAAAGTGTTTTGACAAATCACGAGTTGAATTTGTCTATTAGGGTCAAACCCTAATATTTATTAATTTATATATATATTTAAATATAAAATATATAAAAATTTATATATATATATATATATATATATTAATCCACTGGGCTGGGCCCAGCACCCGTACGGCGCACGAAAGTGCGCTGGGCCCAACCCAGCACCTAGGGCAGCAGCCGCCGCCCTAGTTCCGTCGCATGGTGGCGGCCTTCCCTTCCCCCCCTCCCCCCCTTTTTTTTTTTGTTTTTCTAATTACATGAATGGGATGGTGCCACCCCGATTTGCCGTTGCCAACGACGAAAAACATGTAATCATGCGACGATTTCAAGGCGATAAATATTTTCAAAATTTCAGATTTAACATCGAATATTAAATACATAAAATCAAATTTTATAAAAATTCTATTTTAAACAACATAATCTTAAACGCAAAAAATCATCAAATCCGTTTAAGTCGGCTCTGATACCACTGTTAGGAATCCCGTATAGAAAATCAGAGAATTGCAGTGGAAGATTCGAGGATTCCTACTGGTAGATCACAAAAATAGATCTGATGATTTTTTCCTGGGTTTCGCGAAATTTAGAATAAATAAACATACCCTTTTGATTCGTTTATTGATTCTGCAGAACTGCAATCCTCCAAGGGCTCGTGTCTCTAAAGCTTCATGCGAAACGAGCCTTCCAAAGATCCCGAAACTCTTCCTTTTCTTGCTAGAGTGGACGGCTAGAGAGGAGGGAGGGGAGAGAGTTCTTTTTTTTTTTTGTGTTGTGTAATCAGATTAGTTACCTTGTCACTTAGGGTTTTGTTCCACTGTAGGAGTCCTATTTAAACTCAACTAGCTTGTGGAACAAGTTGGAGGCTACTCCATGAAACCCTAGAGTGGCCGCCCCTTAGGGCTTTCTTTTGGACTGGGTGGGCTTTTAATTTGCTTGTGCAATTTCTAGCCCATCTATATATATTTAAATTTAAATCCAATTTAAATATAATATATACTATTAATTAATTCCAATTAATTAATATACTAATTGAATAATTTAATCTAATCTAATTAAATTAATTATTTAATTAATTGATTTAATCGAATTAAATCAATCATTCCGTTTAATTCTTTCTAAAAAATTTACACAAAAAGATACATCCCGCTCGTTTCTTATAGCGCGACTCTTTAGGTTCGTCTCAATTGGCAAAGGGGGGAATTACCTAAGGATGTGAGTGTCACCTAGCCAGACCCGTGGACTCACATCGTAACCCAATTGAGTACAAAATTAATGAATCATTTTACGAACTTCTTGATCATAAATGTCGTATGAATATAAGCCCTTCACTGACGTATCCCCATCAAGTGAGAGTCATGGATGATATTTATTATTTTTACACTAGTTTTCCCCCGTTTATTGACTTGGTTTTGATTGTTTTCATGATAATTTGATGACATATGATGCTTGGACCCTTGTTTTCTCATATTTTCTAGAATAACGTATCATTTGGAGGAAAAACAAGGATTGAAGGTAAATCATGCAAAAAGATACAACACAAGGTAAAATGCTGTCTGCGCAGTGCTGGAGTTTTTGGAATCAATTTCTCTAACCATGTCCAAATTACACACTTGGTTTACCAATGGAAAGATAAGAGGCAAAGGTACATTTCTTATGTTGAAGAGAAAAATCCGATATGTAAGGAAGGAGGTGAAAACGTCATCGGAAGAGACGTCTTACGATGGAGTTTTCTCATTCAGTGACTTGTGAGATAATTTATCCTTTTTAACGTTTGATTTTGGATTTGGTGTCTTCTTGAGAGTTGTAGATCTTTGTTTTTGGATTCTATATCAACTTGAATCAGATTATTCCGACATCGGTAGAGAAAGTTATGCAAATTTTACCAAAACTGGTCAGAGGCAGAAATTGAACGCCGCGGCGTTCACCATCCAACGCCGCGGCGTTCGAGACAGAATGGTGACCATCGCGGCGTTCAACAAGCGAACGCCGCGGCGTTCGAGGCAGCGGGTTGATCTATAAATACCCCTTTTAGCCATTTTTTACCCTAACTCTCTTTGGATAGCAGCTGCCACACGAAAATAGAGAGAGAAGGAGCTTAGAAGAGAAGATTGAAGGTCAAAACATGGAGAATTCAACAAGGAATCCACATCTCTACAAGAATTAGGGAGTTTTTACATATTTGTTTCTTGAATTTGTTCAAATCTCCTATGACTTGTATGATTTATATTTGCACTTTTGACATGAATATGAGCTAAACTTGTTTGATTGAGGCCATGGATAGGCCATTTATGTTATTTTGATTGTTGATTTGTTGGTGTTTATTGGATTAATTTTGGTTTTAGCTATGTATTCAATATTTGATCTCAATGCTACATTTGCTTGATCACCAAGTGTTTGATAAAATGCCTAGGTTAGAGATCGAGAGATAATAACCTAGGGAAAATATAAACATTGAATACCCTATAGTTAAACCGACTAAAGATAGACTCGGTTTCTTTAGGTGGCTTTCCATTCATGTGGGAAATTCCTAGACCTTAAATGCATCCTCGTTAATCGGGTTTTCATATAGAGATATATAGGAAATCGTTACCAAGGGTAGGGTTGCTATGCCAAGAGATTGGGTGGTACGTACGTTAGGGAATTTCGCCTTAGCTAAATCAATCTAATAATCCAATAGAACCTAAATCACAATCGAAATGCATAATTGGTTGAACCATGTGCCTTGATCTCTTCTCTCTATTGTTTCCTCCCTTTATTTGGTGTGGCGTTGCCTTAGTTTATTTTTTAGTATTTATTAATTAGTTAATCAACCTTTTTATCGACCGATCAAACCTAGAATTGAGTAATATAGTAGTCTTGGTACTTAGATTATAGTTGTCCCTGCGGATACGATAACCCCGGACTTAGAAATCCACTTTACTACTTACGCGACCTAGTTCTCTTGCTAGGATTTTGTCGTGTCAATGGAAAATGTCAAACTCACTAAACTTGATACTGTGCATTTGATTATAGCATAATGAAATTACTAAACTACCCTCAATGTCCCACATGAGTTAGTTGTTTTTGCTTTGGCCAAAGACTTATAATTTCATTAGCCTATAATCGCACAGGATACTTTCTCGTTTACTATCGAGACAGTGAATCCCATCTTGGCGATCACTGATCAACTGCTACTTGTCTCATTGATATCGCACTTCGAGGTCGACCCCACCGATGGGTGATATGGGCCTAACTACTCTGGTAACAGATCCAATAATACAAGCACATTGATCATGAACCCTCAGGTCTAAGGCTCACGCATACTATTATGATCAGTAATCCAATCATTGACAGTCACTGAGTAAATACCCATGTGATCGGATTACTATGAGCCGTGTTCGAATATGTCAATTCCATTGACATATCTATGATACTTGCTCCGACTATCCCTATAGTGTTCGATTGGCACTCATCGATAGAGCATGTATCATACAAGTCGAATCTTAATGCCCAATCAAGATTCTTTGACTTGCGAGCCCTTTTAAGTGATAAGGTGTAAGACTTTTCCCATGCCACGTCTTTATTCCATAAAGGGCAAAGAGTCTAACCTTTTATTCACATGGACTATATGTTAATTACTTATTTAGATGCCGTAAAGATTTATATGAACAAAATATAAATGACTTTATTACTTTCTTCTCAATAGTTTGTACAACATAATAAGATACCCTAATCTAACTATTTGTCCTCATTGGCATCTAGGGCATATACCTAACAAGATCACAGTCTCAAAATGATCTAAGTGGTCATGAGGTGAGTCGCTTGAGTCACCCTCAAAAGGCTCCGCTTGAACCATCCCGAACATATGAGAAGGAATGTGAAAATGTGGTGTAGCAAAGTCTGGGAAGACAACTGGTCCCGGTGTAGTGTGTATCCGGGTTGGTTGATTACCACTAACCGATGGAGGAGGTGGTGGAGGTGCTGGTTGCATAGCTTGGAGTATATTTTGCAACCATTCCCTATTTTCCGGGAGATTCATGTCGGGAAAGTTCCCATTCGGATTAGGATTGAAATTGTGGGTCATTTCTCGAGCTCGTCTACTAGCCTGAAGAACACGCTCTATCTCGGGCTCAAAATTGGATAGGGGCTCGTTGGACGCCGCGGCGTTCGAGGCAGCGGGTTGATCTATAAATACCCCTTTTAGCCATTTTTTACCCTAACTCTCTTTGGATAGCAGCTGCCACACGAAAATAGAGAGAGAAGGAGCTTAGAAGAGAAGATTGAAGGTCAAAACATGGAGATTTCAACAAGGAATCCACATCTCTACAAGAATTAGGGAGTTTTTACATATTTGTTTCTTGAATTTGTTCAAATCTCCTATGACTTGTATGATTTATATTTGCACTTTTGACATGAATATGAGCTAAACTTGTTTGATTGAGGCCATGGATAGGCCATTTATGTTATTTTGATTGTTGATTTGTTGGTGTTTATTGGATTAATTTTGGTTTTAGCTATGTATTCAATATTTGATCTCAATGCTACATTTGCTTGATTACCAAGTGTTTGATAAAATGCCTAGGTTAAAGATCGAGAGATAATAACCTAGGGAAAATATAAACATTGAATACCCTATAGTTAAACTGACTAGAGATAGACTCGGTTTCTTTAGGTGGCTTTCCATTCACGTGGGGAATTCCTAGACCTTAAATGCATCTTTGTTAAGACGGGTTTTCATATAGAGATATATTGGAAATCGTCAGGATATGGATTCATCAATCACCACATCAAGCTCAATGCAAATGGAATCCTATGAGCCCACCTACCATCCCGATTGGATAAATCACCTAAGCTCAACATGTCAAAATAACATGATATATCCCGGTTGGATAAATCATCCAAGCTCAACATGGAGTTACAACAATGATGCAATGATACTTTCATCGGGGTTTGACCATGCCGGTAGCCTTCCTTACCAACAATATGATAGTTTTCATCAACAGGAGCTAGAGACGAGATCTAAAATTGAGGCCTTGGGAAATGAATTTAGTGTATGGGTAGAAGCTAGCATAAAGGAGGTAGAAGCAAGTTTCGAGGAGTCAGAAGCTCGTAGAAAGGAGTCGGAAGCTCGTAGCAAGGAAGTGGCAAGACTAGTAAATCAAGCAGTTAACTTATAGAAGGAGAGAACGCCTTGCACCATGGAGAGTAGCACCAAAGAGAATGAGGCATCCCTCAATATAGAAGTTGAACAAGGTTTTAATTTAGAACAGCAATGTCTACACCCTATCACTGAAGAAGAACCACCTCCAGAAACCATGTGTATCAAAATTGAGGTAAAAGCACTTGAGCACCCACGATTGAAGAAAGAGATTTTTGAAACCATTCCCAGACATGGCCAAGAAAGAACATTAGAAATCTTCAAGAACCCAATGTCGCCTACCACCATATCTCTCGAATTCTTACAAAATTGTATCAATAACCAGAGAGATAGAGTGGAGGAGGTTGAAGTCAAGGTTTACAACTCTAGTGATCCATTCGATGCATACTTTGAGAACCCAAGTGATACTACGGTCGAGAATGAGAAAATCAAAGGATATATTAATCACTTGGATGAACCACCATTTGAGTTGTCAAAACCAAGGCTAGGGGAGTATGGGACAGCCGCATATGAGTTGCAATCATCCATTGATGATTCTTCGTCACTTCCTCTTAAACTTTCATCTTTACATTTCAATTATGTATTTTTGAATGAGACCTTATGCTCACTTCTAATTCTTTTAGGTTGTGTGATAGAGGTTGGAGAGGAAAAGCCTCTACGTAACTGGAAAAAGCACAAAAAGGCTCGTCCATACAAAGTTGGCATTGCTCCTTATGATCCACCATGAGCAGTGCAAGGGAGTCGAGCTAATGACTATAAACAAGCGCTTCTTGGGAGGCAACCCAAGTTTCTTTTATTGCTTTCTTTTTTTTTTTTGTGCCCTCGTTTTGTTTCCCTCCCCCTTAACTCATTTTGATATGGTTTCCTTTGAGTTTTCTCTCGTTCAGGTTTTGATCACAGTTTGATCCTGGGATATGAGCCCACCACCATGCTCCCTCCGTTTCTCTCCATTTCAGGGTTGTATCGCTTATCCCTCTTACATTGCATTTATTTCATGAACATTGAGGACAATGTTTAATTTAAGTTTGGGGGTACAACCTTGTTGACATAGAATTCATGAATTGGTGCACCCTTGCATAAGAGCATAATGCGTTTGAATATCTCCACTCTCTCGAAGTCAAAGTTTCTTATCTGTGGTCAACATATCATATGTTGTGACTTGAAAGCCCTTTTTAGTCATGCTTATGCGATTTTTTTGAGGATTTAAAACTTTGGACTTTCAATTTTGTTGACTTTGAAGTGTGTTTTAATGTTGTGAAGTCATAAAATGATTTAGGCCATCTTTCATTGTTGTTAGCCTTACATTTTGGCTTTCTCTATATTGGATAATCTCTAGACCTTGATTTGAGCCGTATTGATAAGAATGGAGTGTGCTAAGCACACTAGAAACCACCATTCGACTTTATTTCATAAGCCACGACAACCACCTTCTACCCTAAAAGAAAAACAATGTCTTGCACCCAATCAAGAGAGTTTAGAACTTCATATCATTTGACTTGAATATGGGTAGTCACCTTGTTTTGATTTGAATGTATATGAGTTAGATAGTGATGTTTTGGCCATGTTGGGATATTTGAGGTTTGAAGTATTATGTAAAAAAGGGGATGAAATGAAAACTTGAGCAATGGGCTAAATAGTCGAGAGAGAGATAGATATATATATGAAAAAAAATTGTGCTCTCGACTAGGCTTGAATCTTGGAACTCATTTTGATCATTTGGCTTGGAATTCTGGGTACAACCCGATATGAAAAGAAACAAGTTTGGGGGTTGTAAGTTGAAAGGCAAAAGAGAATGAAAAAGGGATAAGTGATAAGTTGTGAAAGTTTATGTAGTCTATTTGCAAATTTAGATTGATGATTTTGAGTTATAGGCTCTCTTGACTTAGTCACTTTATCCATATCTTCAGGTCCTAGCCATCACCTAGCCTTACGTTACAAACCGGAAAGACCTTTTGATTGTGACTTTTGCACTTTATAAACACCGATGGGTTAATGAATGTTGAATTGTTTCAATGTCTTTACTTTCCAATTGATTTGCATAATCTTGTCTAAAATGTGCTCTTGACATGAACATGGGCGTGGGAGTTCATGATTTAGGGATGGAAACTAAGATTGTGTGAGGTTTTCAAATTGTTGAATGTTCAAAAGCATCGTGTAGTTTTTCATAATCAATTTTGAAGATATAATGCTTGCTTTTGTGTGTATGAATTGGCAAATGAAAATTTCAATCTTCATGTGTGTGCTTGATTGTATTTGATCGAGGACGCTCAAAGCTAAGTTTGGGGGTAGTTGATATATGTTATTTTTACACTAGTTTTCCCCCGTTTATTGACTTGGTTTTGATTGTTTTCATGATAATTTGATGACATATGATGCTTGGACCCTTGTTTTCTCATATTTTCTAGAATAACGTATCATTTGGAGGAAAAACAAGGATTGAAGGTAATTCATGCAAAAAGATACCACACAAGGTAAAATGCTGTCTGCGCAGTGCTGGAGTTTTTGGAATCAATTTCTCTAACCATGTCCAAATTACACACTTGGTTTACCAATGGAAAGATAAGAGGCAAAGGTACATTTCTTATGTTGAAGAGAAAGATCCAATATGTAAGGAAGGAGGTGAAAACGTCATCGGAAGAGACGTCTTACGATGGAGTTTTCTCATTCAGTGACTTGTGAGACAATTTTATCCTTTTTAACGTTTGATTTTGGATTTGGTGTCTTCTTGAGAGTTGTAGATCTTTGTTTTTGGATTCTATATCAACTTTAATCAGATTATTCCGACATCGGTAGGGAAAGTTATACAAATTTTACCAAAACTGGTCAGAGGCAGAAATTGAACGCCGCGGCGTTCACCATCCAACGCCGCGGCGTTCGAGACAGAATGGTGACCACCGCGGCGTTCCACAAGCGAACGCCACGGCGTTCGAGGCAGCGGGTTGATCTATAAATACCCCTTTTAGCCATTTTTTACCCTAACTCTCTTTGGATAGCAGCTGCCACACGAAAATAGAGAGAGAAGGAGCTTAGAAGAGAAGATTGAAGGTCAAAACATGGAGAATTCAACAAGGAATCCACATCTCTACAAGAATTAGGGAGTTTTTACATATTTGTTTCTTGAATTTGTTCAAATCTCCTATGACTTGTATGATTTATATTTGCACTTTTGACATGAATATGAGCTAAACTTGTTTGATTGAGGCCATGGATAGGCCATTTATGTTATTTTGATTGTTGATTTGTTGGTGTTTATTGGATTAATTTTGGTTTTAGCTATGTATTCAATATTTGATCTCAATGCTACATTTGCTTGATCACCAAGTGTTTGATAAAATGCCTAGGTTAGAGATCGAGAGATAATAACCTAGGGAAAATATAAACATTGAATACCCTATAGTTAAACCGACTAAAGATAGACTCGGTTTCTTTAGGTGGATTTCCATTCACGTGGGGAATTCCTAGACCTTAAATGCATCCTCGTTAATCGGGTTTTCATATAGAGATATATAGGAAATCGTTACCAAGGGTAGGGTTGCTATGCCAAGAGATTGGGTGGTACGTACGTTAGGGAATTTCGCCTTAGCTAAATCAATCTAATAATCCAATAGAACCTAAATCACAATCGAAATGCATAATTGGTTGAACCATGTGCCTTGATCTCTTCTCTCTATTGTTTCTTCCCTTTATTTGGTGTGACGTTGCCTTAGTTTATTTTCTAGTATTTATTAATTAGTTAATCAACCTTTCTATCGACCGATCTAACTTAGAATGGAGTAATATAGTAGTCTTGGTACTTAGATTATAGTTGTCCCTGCGGATACGATAACCCCGGACTTAGAAATCCACTTTACTACTTACGCGACCTAGTTCTCTTGCTAGGATTTTGTCGTGTCAATGGAAAATGTCAAACTCACTAAACTTGATGCTGTGCATTAGATTATAGCATAATGAAATTACTAAACTACCCTCAATGTCCCACATGAGTTAGTTGTTTTTGCTTTGGCCAAAGACTTATAATTTCATTAGCCTATAATCGCACAGGATACTTTCTCGTTTACTATCGAGACAGTGAATCCCATCTTGGCGATCACTGATCAACTGCTACTTGTCTCATTGATATCGCACTTCGAGGTCGACCCCACCGATGGGTGATATGGGCCTAATTACTCTGGTAATAGATCCAATAATACAAGCACATTGATCATGAACCCTCAGGTCTAAGGCTCACGCATACTATTATGATCAGTAATCCAATCATTGACAGTCACTGAGTAAATACCCATGTGATCGGATTACTATGAGCCGTGTTCGAATATGTCAATTCCATTGACATATCTATGATACTTGCTCCCACTATCCCTATAGTGTTCGATTGGCACTCATCGATAGAGCATGTATCATACAAGTCGAATCTTAATGCCCAATCAAGATTTTTTGACTTGCGAGCCCTTTTAAGTGATAAGGTGTAAGACTTTTCCCATGCCACATCTTTATTCCATAAAGGGCAAAGAGTCTAACCTTTTATTCACATGGACTATATGTTAATTACTTATTTAGATGCCGTAAAGATTTATATGAACAAAATATAAATGACTTTATTACTTTCTTCTCAATAGTTTGTACAACATAATAAGATACCCTAATCTAATTATTTGTCCTCATTGGCATCTAGGGCATATACCTAACAAGATCACAGTCTCAAAATGATCTAAGTGGTCATGAGGTGAGTCGCTTGAGTCACCCTCAAAAGGCTCCGCTTGAACCACAAATCAAACCTATCAATTAACACAAGAAACAAAATCGGATAGGGGCTCGTTGGATGAGCGGGTCATGCACCACAAATCAAACCTATCAATTAACACAAGAAACAAAATTAGACTAATACAAAAATAAAAGAAAAGCAAGGAGTAAACAGCAAACTAAGAATTATGAAAACATAAACGAAAATAAAAAACTATAAATAAACAAGTCCCCGACAACAGTGCCAAAAACCTGACACGCTAATACCTAACGTGCTTGGATATCAAGTATACTAGTCGTGAGTAGTAATAAGTGGACTAAAGTCCGGATTGTCGAACCTCAAGGACTAAGTATTTTATTTTATGATTAACAATAAAAGAAAGACAATTAAATAACGTGCAAGAATTGATTGAATAAACGAAGGATAAAAGAGGAAACGAGCTATAGATTAGAACTCACGTATGATAAAATGAGTATGGAACATGCTACAACCGAATCTACTCGTCAATATATATGGGTTACTCCTCGAATTATTAGACTCCTATTGCTTTGGTGGAAACTCCTTAGTTAACTATTACCCGATGTCTCGACTCATAATAATCCTATGATTAATTGACGGTTCTCTAAATATGTCTATCCGAGAATTTAATCAATAACCAAACATTAACGTTCTAGAGTTTTCCCAGATAAATCCGGCTAACAGCACCCATAAATCTTTACCAATCTCTAGGGCAATTCCTCATTTGTTTTGGATGATGTGTTAATTCCCTTGAACCCTAACCTATCTTCTCTCGAATGACTAGATTAGGCAAGATAGCAAGCATATGGTGATCAAGCACATGATTGGAATAAAAGCATAAAATTAACACACAAAGCAATGGGAGAATTAATACAAAAAAATCACTTCATATATATTGACTCATAAATTTGGCCTTCATATGGCCTTAGTTCTACAAAATTAGGTCATCATCAATAGCTCAAGAAGATCTAGAACAATCATATACATAATTATGAACATAAACATGTAATGAAAGCAAGTAAAACTCCCTAAGGCTTGGTTGATGATGAATCTTAGCTTGAAACTCCAATCTCTAGCTTAATCCCCCTTCCTCTCCTTTCAAGATTGATGAATTTGTGGCTCAAAATCCCAGAAAAATGCCCTCAATCCCCAGATTTTCGAACCCCTCTCCATTGCTGAAATCTGGCTTTTATACACTTGAAAAACGGTTACGCCGGTGCCCAAGCGCGGGCCGTACGGCGCCTAGGCGCGGCCTACGTGGAGTATCTTTCTTGGGGGATAAGTTCGGCGGCGCCCAGGCGTGACGACAAAGGCGTTCGGGCGTGGGCAATACGGCGCCTGGGCGCGGGTAAGGCGGCGCCTAGGCGTGGGCAACAGGATGCTGAACTTGCTGCTTCTTTCTCGGTGCCCGGGCGTGGTCAGACTGGCGCCTGGGCGTGGTCAACAGGCTCAAAATTGTGTCGTGCATCGTTTTTCGCAATTTTCTTCGTGTGCTCTCGTTTATCACCTGAAATCACTCAACACCCCGATTAAACGCAAATGTGGCATGATTTAGGCAATAAATAAATCCAAAAACATCAAATCACGGGCTTAAAAACACATAAGAACGCCTCTTATCACCCACACATACACAAATATACATACATCCACACATATACAAATATACGTATATATATAGAGAGAGAAAGATAAGAAGCTTACGGTCGTGGAGGTGATGGCGGCGGCGCCGGTATGTGGTGGTGGTGGTGGCAGTGGCGCCGGTGGTGTCGAGCTTTTGGGGGGGGATAGAGAGAGATAGAGACCGAGAGTAGAGAGAGAGAGAGGTTGAAATGGGTTTTAAGTTTTGAGAGTGAGAGTGAGAGAGAGAAACGGGAAGATAAAAGAGTTTCAAATTTCTTTTTATTTTGGCCTATTACAGCGGTTCACATAAGAACCGCTGTAATAGGTATTTTTTTTTCACCCCTATTATAGAGGGCCATCCCGAACCGCTGTAACAAGTCTTAATTTTTTTTATTTTTTTTTGGATTTTTTTACCGCGGTTCAGGGTAAACCGCTGTGATAGGTTAAAATCGAAATACCGTATTACAGCGGTTTTGCAGAACCACTGTAATAGGTGCACTGTAATAGTGTATTTTTGTAGTAGTGATGATTTCCAATTGGGCGTTGGAAATCATGAAGACTTGTATGCTATGAATCTTTGATGAGAAAGATGCCCGTCAATCACTAGGAATGAGTGAAGGATTCATATCATAGGTGCACTGATGGAGATAGTGACACTCAGACATGACTCACATCGATTCTGTCACATGGGTTTTCACTCTTTGATAGTCAATAACAGAATTGATTAATTGTAATAGGTGTGTCTGAACTTTGGACTTGAGGAATCGACTTGATGATATGCTTTTGACATTAGGCTCGTCATTAGAGTAGTTAGGCCCAATTCACCCTTTGGTGGGGTCAACCTCGAACTGCAACCTAATGGGCAAGTAGTAGTCTTAACTGATATCCAGGATGGGATTCATTCCCTCGTAAGTGAACGAGGAATTATCCTATGCATTTATAAGTAAGCTAGGTCCTAAAGTCTTTGGCTAAAGCATTAAATGATCTGAGCTTGTTATAAATTATGCATAGAATCAAGTAAGTGAGTTTGACTAAAAACCATGACTCTCACTTGATTGAGATAAAGAAACGGAGAGTTTATATTCACATGATATAAACCCTGAAGTGCTCTGCTTGGATCTTTTCTAAGTTCCCGCTCCACCATTGAGTGTGAATATAAACCCTGAAGTGCATTTTCAATCATCTACATCAGAGTGAAAATCTAAGTCAGTATAACTATCTACCTTCGATCCCCATGTCCTTACGTTAAATACATATCTTAGTCCTCTTTAAGTACTTTACAATATTTTTTACAGTGGTCTAGTGTTCTCTGCCCGGGTTTGTCTCAAACCGGCTTATGATGTTGACTGCGAAAGGCAATGTTAGGCCGTGTGCATAACATGGCATACATCAGACTGCCCACTACAGACGCATAGGGCACTGTACTCATCTCTTTCCTATCTTCCTCGTTTTATGGAGACATGGACTTAGAAAAGTATACCCCGTGTCTCATGAGTAGAAAACCTTTCTTAGAATCTTCCATCCTAAATCTCTTCAGAATTTTCTCTAAGTAAAGGTTTGGGAAAGTCCTATCACCCTATTCATTCTATCTCTATAGATACGAATCTCTAGGATATAGATCGCTTCTTCCAAGTCTTTCATGGAGAATGTACTGGAAAGCCACGCTTTAAATGAAGTCAACATTCCTACGTTATTTCCTATTAGTAAAATGTAATCTACATGTAGGATTAGGAAAGTGATCATGCTCCTACTAACCTTCTTTTAAACACATGGTTCATCTTCATTCTTGATGAAGTCAAATCCTTTGACAGCCTCGTCAAAACGAAGATTCCAACTCCTAAAGGATTGCTTAAGTCCATAAATGGATCTCTTAAGCATGCATACTTTATAGATATCAAATCCTGATATGAAGCCCTTCTTCTATTCCATATAGATAACCTCGTCGAGGAATCCATTCTGAAAACGCCATCTTCACATCCATCTGCCATATCTCATAGTCCATATGTGCAGCTATTGCCAGTAGATACGAATAGACTTGATCATTGCAATCGGTGAAAAGATCTTTTGGCAGTCAATTCCTTCCTTTTCACTATATCCTTTTGCTACAAGCCTAGCTTTGTATGTGTCAACAATTCCATCCATACCTATCTTCCTCTTGTAGATCCACTTGTATCCAATAGGTACTATATCTTCAGGTCAATCTATCACTGTCCAGACCTGGTTAGAATACATCGAGTCTATTTCAGTTTGCATAGCTTCTCGCCACTTTTCCGAGTCGATATCCACCATTGCTTGATCATATGTAGATAGGTCATGTCCTTGAATTCCCACCGTTGTAGTGTGGAAACCCAGTTCCTCTTGCAGCAAGTACCTATAATACCTCTCAGGTTGATGAGGTACCCTACTAGATCTACGCAATGTTGGTTGGGTCTCAATAGGTTCAGTATGTGTTTCTTGATTAGGTGTCTCCCTAGATGTTTCGTTTTGTTCATCTAGAACAATCTTTCTACCTGCACCACCTTCTTGGATAAATTCACCTTCAAAAAAGTGCACTTGTAGTGCAACAATGATCCTCTAATTAAGGGAACCTCAAGATATCCTACAAAATGCCCTTTAAGGGATCTAGCTTCCGATTTCTCTGCCTTTGTCTTTTTGACATAGGCAGTGCATCCAAAACCCTAATATATTTAAGATTTTGTTTCTTATTTCTCCACATCTCACATGGAGTTTTAGGAATGGATTTGGAAGGACATCTATTCAAGATGTGAACACTAGTAAGGAGTGCATCTCCCCACAAGTAGATGTGTAAATTAGTGTAGCAGAGCATAGATCGAACCATGTCTAACAGTGTTTGGTTTCTGTGCTCGGCTACCTCATTTATTTGTGGGGTTGTTGGTGGTGTGGGTTGTAATATTATTCCATGTTCCCTTAGGAAATAATCAAACTCATAACTCATATATTCACCTCCATAATCCAATAGCAGTACTTTTAAATGATGTCCAATTTGATTTTCCACTAAAGCCTTGATTTCTTTGAATTTTTCAAATGATTCAGATTTGTGTTTCATTAAATACTCTAGAGCATAACTTGAATGGTCATCTATGAAAATAATGAAGTAGTGTAGACCACCATGAGCCATTTTTCCAAAAGGTCTACAAATGTCGGTGTGCACAAGTTCCAAAACTTGAATGGCTCTTTCAAAAGTCTTGGTGAAGGAAGATCTAGTCATCTTGCCTTCTAGACAAGGTTTGCAAGTTGGATAGGAATCCGATCCCAATGGGCTTATTAGCCCATCTTGTGGATCTTTTGCTCGCCTGCATGGCTTAGTCTAAGATGCCATATTCTTTGGTTAGAACCTTACGTACCACGCTTTTTGGAGATAACATTCACAACACACTGATTTTGCATATTTAAATAATATAGGCCATTGACTAAAGTAGTAGTGCCAACAATCTTATCATTATATAAATTGTTGCAAATACTATCAATGAAATTAAAAACATAATTATTCCTGAACATAGAAACAAAAATCATGTTCTTAAACCTATTGGGCAAAACCATAACATCCTCTAAAATTAAAACGTGTCCAGATAATAAACATAAAGAAATTGATCCAATGTAGGTTGATGCAACACTCTGCCCGCTGCCAACACTAATCAGCATCTCTCCATGCTCCAGCCTCCTAGTTCGTTCCGAATCTTGATTCATTACACAAATGTGAACATTACCTCCAGAATCATAAATCAACGAAGTGGAAAATACATTCATAGAATAATTGGTTTTTAAAACTAAAAGTTCCATGCTTGTAGCCCCTTTGCCAAAGTTAGGAAACTTCCTCCTCTAGTGGCCTAGCTCATGCAGTGAACGAACTTAGCCGTCTCTTTGTGCCCTTTGCTCTTTTTCATTTTTTGGGCCTTCCACTTTCCCTTTTCAATCTTAACTTATGGACCATGAGTGCCAGTGGGCTTCTTATCCTTCTTCTTCATCTTGTGTTTGGCCCAGAAGAGATGACTAAAGCTGCCACTTCCCTTTGGCTTCAACAAGGATTATGCAGTCACGAGCTTGTTCATGAGACTAGGCAGATTGCATTCTATCTCATTGCAGTTAAAGTTCATTACAAATTGGGGAAAGGAGTCTGAAAGTCACTTCAAGATGAGCTCAGTGTGAAGTTGCAGGTTCATGTTGAAATCAAGAGCCTCCAATCTCTCAATCCTTGAGATAATCTTATGTACATGATCCCAAAATTTCTCACTTTCCTTCATCTAGGCCCCAAAGAGCTCTTTTGATATCTCATATCGAGCAGTACGATGATGCTCACCACAGAGCTCTACCAGGTGTGCCAAAATGGCCCTCGCCGTCATCTTGTCATGGGATCTTTGCAACTCATTAGTCTTTGAGCCCAGCATATACCCATGAACCTAGACGTCATCATTGAACCACTTTTCATGAGCCGCGACTTCTTCCTCACTAGCATGAGTCCTTCCCGACGCTGTTGGGATGTCTGCGTCCAACAGATATCCCAGTCACTCAACATTGAGGACTATCCTCAAATTTCGGAGCCAGTCCACATAGTTAGGACTCGTCAAGGTGTTCTCTTTGAGTAAAACAAATAATGTGTTGATAGTCATTGTGAGAGAGATAACAAGCAAATTGCAGAAAAGTAAATAAACTTATCAAATTTGATGACTATTGTTGTTTCAAGTACAAATCAAAGACTTTTAAATTAACTTGGCTCCCACTACATTTTTTGAAAATTCACACTCCCATTGTAGAATTCGGAAGTCATCGTTGGTAGACTTCGTAGTGGTGATTGAATTCTTTAACTAGTTTAATAGGTTGCAACCTTTTAAAGGTATATGGCCTAATTAATCTATTAAAGTGGTGACCAACACCAACCCATCAAATGGATGACTTAATCCCTTTGATCATTATTCATCAAATTGCAACCTTTTAACGGCCATATTGTCTTTTGAATAATTTAAGTTTTACCTACTGACTTTCTATTAGTCTAACAATTGAATATCACCTTGCAAACTTTTAACGATATATGGGGCTAAATTTGTTTCGACCAATGACACTAAATGCACTTTGAAAAACCTAAAATTACATTTCAATATATTGTTGCGATCGGTACAACCCCCGGGGACACCAAGCGCAGCGGAAGGCATACAAATTTAAAAATAAAGCGGCATCCCCGAAATTAGGGCTAGGTAGACATGGTACCATCGGATTCAAAAACTATCCTAGAGGAAGTTTTCTCGTGTTTACCTCTTGAAAACCAAAAATCAGCAACGTCTTTTTTTAGCAACTCCCTGCTACACCTCCCCGAATGGATTTTCCCTATCGCCCCCAAGTGGTGCGCCTCTAAATTTATCCACACCATAGCTCGTACCCTCGATTAGCTTCACCAGTGCTAGCAAGGAGAATATCGAATCTTGACCTATGAGAAATGGGTAGGAATATATTTGATGTTCTTCGTACTCAACACATGAGTTGGAAAATATTGTGAAAGAGGTGGAAGAGATCAAGAGAAAGAATTGAATCATAAAACCCTTGTTTTATTTTATAAAAACTTTCTAAGAGAAACTTAATTGAGTGAGTGATTAATCCTTCAAAATAAAACAACATATAGACATATATATAGAGCATATACATGCCCTACACATATACACACTTAGTGGGTGTGTTCACAATAAAAGGCGTGTATATCTATATATGTATATATGATATATATATATATATATATATTATTTTATTTAGTTTCCATTCTTTCTCAAACTCTCTTCCTTAATTAATTGGATATCTTTCCAACTAATTAGATACTTCTATATATTTGATTTCATATCAAATATACCATAGTTTATCAGATAAGATCTTTCCATATCTTCAATATTTATCCTAACATATATTTATAAGATCTTTCTATATCAATTAGTTACCTAATTAATTAGAATAGACCCTACCAAATATATTATAGGATAGATATATTAAATATTTATATATATATAGATTCGGTGAACACGATAAAATCTTCCACCAAAGTCATATATATACACGCCTATGTGTATAATATATATATATATATCCTCTTTCATATATTAATTGATTAGACCACTAATTAATTAACCAGTCTTTCCCAATTTAATAATCCAATATTAAATTATAATACTTTTATTAATTAAGACCACTTAATAATTTATTTCTTTTCCCGATTAATTAATTCCAATTAATTAATCTCTCCATTAATTCATAAAGAATTAATCAGCCAATAGATACTACATTAAGTATTGTGTGTGACCCCTTAGGCTCATCAACAAGCTAGCAATAAGTCCTTCCATAGGCTAGATTAATTATTCATAATAATTAACTAGGCATTGGATTAATTTCATCAATTAACCCAAGACACCTATTGGTCGTGGTTCGATGTCTAGCAACGTTGCCACGACTTCCTAAATGCTAACGAGAAAATGCAAACCTCTCTAGAATTTTGACCTTTGGGTGAGTCGAATCCCTTCATCTTTTTCCCGTCTAAGACCTAGGGTTTGGTGACGGTAAACCCTAATAGCCTCGGAAACTATGACTATGTTGGTTCAACTATTGAACCGGTCTTCTAAGCAGGGACCACCAATCCCTCTTATAAGACAATGCTCCTGGTAGACACTTTTTGATCATTCAGTTTCACTCAACAGCATAGGAAATACTAGGTACTCATGACCTTGGATGAATCCCCTCTGTTTGTCCATTGTTCCGCTGTAACTACCAGACTATACCCAACATACACGCCGTATGACTCTCCTGGAGTGCACGTGCATATCAAAGCAGAATGGGTAGTACCCTTTCCAATAACATCTCAGGTCTAAGGATTATCTCACACTACTAAAACCGACGAACTCCAAGTTCGACAACACGAACGAGGAATCCTTGCGGGGCCGTTCAATCCCATACACATATGGATCCTCATGCATGTATTGGCTATACTAGCCATTGATAATGGAACGCGTCAACGTCTTGGAAGAGTTACACACATGAACAAGTTTTGGCGAGGCCAGTGATATCCCACATCTCACAGCCTCTATGACTTGGAACAATATTTAGGATTACGATCTTTGAGAGCATTCCATATGTTTTCCCTGACCGCTCCCCTATCCAAATGTAATCCATGGGATCTTTATCTATACTAACACTAGTTATAACAATAAAGAAGCATTCCGTAATAGGTTTGACAAAATCTAAATACTAAGACTGATACAGTGTTAATGTTCAAACCAACAGATGGCTCGCTGGTCACATAACACTTTCTCATATAACCCCCCACTACTTAGGGACGATATTATATATTAAATATCATTTTAATTTTTCCTAAGTTAAGTGGAGAGCAGGATACCCAATACCTTTTATCAACTTTATATTATAAATGTGAGAGAATTTAATTATTATAAGGTCTCACATTGCACATTAATCCATTTTATTCTCATCACATAAACATGGATAAATAAAAGATAGCAATCCTACAAAGCTAACAGCACACGATTCATGGACATTTATTCCTAGATTGAGCCAAGACAATGCCTCAATCAAAAAGAAAACTACACTAAAGCTTCCAAAGCTCCTTTGTGCGTCTGCTCGGCTTGACTTGAACTTCTTCTCCTTGAGCCTATTCTCTTTCTATCTGTTTACATTTATGAAAAAGCAACCTATACAAAAATCTATAGAAAGAAAATAAAACATAGGCTCCAAATGGCCTTTACAATCCATAAAAGAAATACATCATCAAAACGAGCCTAAGTCCATGAAGTGTGTCTCCGATCATATAAATATTCAACATGATATATCACATAACACATGAAAACCATATATGTTGATTTCTAATTAAATTCCAAATTTAATTATAGAAGATACATTCTTCAGGAAAATAAATTTATTACAATGCTAGTAAAAAACCAATTTAATAGACCCCAATTAATATTACATTGAAATCCAATTTCAATAAAATTAATCTCTAGTCTATGAAAACTAGTTTTAATAGCATACATTTAATTTCAATCAAACGTCCAACTTTTTATAACATTAAATAACGTGGAATTTAAAATCCAATTTTAATATAATATTTTTCTTTTGCATTAAAATTTAATTTTAATCAGAAATAAAAAAAATATATATATGTATATATACATATTAAAATTGGACCCTTGTTACCCGTGGGTCAACCCAGGCCCGGTTGACCCAATTCGTGTGGAAAATTCCACTCGAGTGGGCTCATCACGACGCCTAAGTATGCAACAGCCTAGTGATAGGAGTCATTTTTGCTTAAGTTTTTAGGCCTTTTTAATGACAATTCAGGCTCGTATACGGTTTATTTCGTGCTACTCGTGTGTTTAATATGCGTGTGAAGTGATTTCAGGTAGTAAGCAACGATGGACGAAGAAAAGGGAAAAAGACGACTCATTTCATCAACGCTACTTAGGTTTCTGAAGACCACGCCTAGGCGCCATTTTGACCTGCGCCCAGGCGCCACCCAGGCAGAGAGAGATCTGGCTTCTGAAACGCCCGCCTAGGCGCACAATGACCCGCGCTTAGGCGCCACTTATCTCCACGCCTGGGCGCCTCTTATCTCCACGCCTGGGCGCCCCTGAACTTCTGCCCCAAGAAAGATACGCCACGTAGGCGGCGCCTAGGCGCCGATCGACGCGCACCTAGGCGCCGCGATAACAGAATTCTGAATCTATAAATTGGATTTTTCAATTCATGTCAAGGGTTCGAAATCTGGGGAATTGGGAGCATACTTCTCAGTTTTGGGCTAATATTTCACTCATCTAAAAGGGCAAGAAGAGAAGACGAGCTAAGGAGTGAAGCTCCATTAGAGAATCATCATCATTCAACCTTATAAGGAGTTTATTCATTGTTTATTTCATCTTATGTTTACATTTATGGATATGAACATGTTGAATTCTTCTATATTGATAGTTATAGGCTAAATTCATGTGGCTAGGGCCTTGTAAGAATTGATTTGTGAATTATTCGTGTTATTGATAATCGTTGAATTAATTCCTATGTTGCTATGTGTTATGAATTTGTGCTTATGTTTCTTACATGTTATTGATCACCATATGTATGATAAATTGCCTAGTTTAGAATCTTGAGAAAGAGTTAAGCTAGGGTGCAAGGGATTTATAACATCACCGAACTAAATAGGAGTTGCCCTAGACATAGGTAAAGACTCCCAGGTGAAGTCGTTCGATTTCAATCGAGTAAACCTAGTTCTTCAATGCATCCTTAGAGGTTAGATTTCCGGGTAGACATACTTAGGAAACCGCCTTTTAAGTGTAGGAGTCTATCACGAGACATCGATTATTCTTTACCTTAGGAGTTTTCACCATAGTAATTAGGTCTAATAATTCAGCGAGAGTCTATGTGTGAATGAGGATCAAGTCAAGTCTTGCAAGTGCCTTAGTCTCTTTTCACATTTGAGTTTCAATCTATTGCTCGTTCTTATTTTTGTTGTTCGTTTACTTACTTGTCTTACTCTTACTTTCCGTTAAATTGTTTTTATTACTTATTTTGTCCATTTTTATTACTACACGACTAGTATACTTGCTACCAAGCACGTTAGGTTCTAGTGTGTCAAGTTTTTGGCGCCGTTGCCGGGGACTTGTTTATTTTAGTTTTTGATTTTCGTTTACGTTTTCATAATTCTTAGTTTTTCATTTACTTCTTGCTTTTCCTTTATTTTCGTGTTAAGTCTAATTTCGTTTCTTGTGTTTAATTGTTAGATTCTTGTGTGGTGCATGACCCGCTCCTCAAACGAGCCTCTGTACGAGTTGGATCCCGAAATTGAACGAGTTCTTTGGGCTAGTAGGCGAGCAAGAGAAATGGCCAATAATCTCAACCAAAACCCGAATGGAAATTTTTCCGATATGAACTTAGCGGAAAACAGGGAGTGGTTACAAGGTGTTCTACAAGCCATGCAAGCGGCACCTCCATAGAAAGGTTCTCCTTGCACCATTCTCGTAGTCTTGCCTAATTTCTTCGCACCAAACTACCACATTCCGGCTCACATCTTTAGTATGGTGCAAGGAGAACCTTTCTATGGAGAACCGCATGAATCACCTCACGCTCATTTAGAAACTATAGACGATGCTTTTGTGACCATTCAATATCACCCACGAGATCTTGATGCGATTTGTCTAAGAGTCTTCCATTTCTCATTGAAGGACAGGGCGACAACATGGTACAAATCTTTGCCTCCACAATCTATTACGACATGGGGTCAGTTGGTCGATGCCTTTTTAAATAAATTCTTCCCACCCTCCAAAATCAATGAGCTCCGAAGTAATATGAAAGGTTTTAGGCAAAGGAGCAATGAGTCTTCAGCCGAGACTTGGGCTAGATATAAGGGCATGCTCCGAAAATGCCCTGATCATAATTTTGGGTTGAATGAACAAGTACTACATTTCTATGATGGGGTTCGGTCACGTATTCGGAATAGACTCAACGCGGGTGCGGGAGGAGATCTCCTTGGGTTAGACTGTCAAAGTGTATGGGACAAAATAGAACAGTTGGCCCAAGAAGACGAGCTTTATCCCGATGATGAAGAGACCTCATCTTCTAAAAAGGTTGCTTGTGTTGAGGAAGTGGTTGAGGGAGTAGTGGCTTTGGAACCGGAGGTTGGCGACGTCAATTATGTGGGGAATCACAATTGACCTCGGGTGAACTTTCATGTACCCGATAATTTTCCAAAAAGGCCCAACCCCGCACAAAACGCACAACCGGGGATCTATCAAGGTCCACGGCCACCTTTTAATAACCCATCCCCGAGGCAAGGCAATTTCAATGGACAAGGTCAAGGTCAAGCTCAAGTGCAAATGCGACCTCCCACAACCGATGAGAGACTCGATGCTCACATGAAGAAGTCCGATACATCGTTCAACGAACTTCGGGGTATGATGAAAGATATGTTTATGGAGATGAAGGATTTGCGAACACAAGTGGGTCAAATTTCCAATGCGGTGAATGGTAGAGCCCCGGGGACTCTACCAAGCGACACAGAAAAAAACCCGAAGGCTCAATGCAATGCCATAGCCTTGAGAAGTGGAAAAACATTGGAGAGTGAAACTGCCAGCACCTCGGCGCCCAAACGCCCATCATACGGCGCCCAGGCGCCGCCCACAGCCTTGCATGATGAATCAGCTCTGCATCCCGCGCCCGAGCGCCCTATGTCACAAGCCCAGGCGCCTCCAGATCTGAGCCTAGGCGCCGATACACACGCCCAGGCGCCGCCACCAGTTTCCTCCGATTTTACTTCCTCCACTCCAAGCCCTTCTCCTCCTATCGAGGTTCGTCTCCCCTTCCCAAATGCATACAAGAAGAAGAAGAAGGAGATGGATCCAAGTTTTCTTCGGATTTTGGCAATCCTTCATGAAGTGAGGATTAACATTCCGTTTATTGATGCCATTCTCCAAATGCCGAATTATGTGAAGTTCTTCAAAGACATACTCTCCAACAAACAGAAGTGGGAGGAAAATGAGACGGTGTGTCTCACTGAAGAATGCTCCGCCGTAGTGCTCAATAAATTGCCAACTAAACTCTAAGATCTCGGGAGCCTCACAATTCCGTGCACAATTGGGTCTTTGTCGTTCAAGAAAGTGTTATGTGACTCAGGGGCTAGCATAAATCTTCTCCCGTATTCGCTATTTAAGAAGTTAAGCCTTGGCAATCCCAAGCCGACCTCAATGAGCCTTCAACTCGCCGATCGATCAATCAAAAGGCCCAAGGGGATACCGAAGATGTTATTGTCCAAGTCGACAAATTTTATTTCCCGGTTGATTTTGTGGTCCTTGATATGGAGGAAGATGTGGAGGTACCGCTAATCCTAGGGAGACCATTCCTAGCCACGGGTAAGGCGGTGATTGACATTGCTAATGGTAAGCTAACTTTGAATGTGGGTGACGACAAGGTTACCTTTGATGTCTACAAAGTCCTTAAACACCCTCTTGATCATGACTCGTGTTTTCGAATTGATACGTTTGACCCGTTGATTGTTGAGTATTTGCAGGGCAATACGATTGAAAATTCATTTGAACGGGATCTTATGAACTCCATACAAGTGGACTCGGAGAGTGATGAACAAGTGGAAAGCGTTCTAAGCTTGGACTGCAAATCTTCCTATCATTCAAGAGGCTTCATCAAAGTTGATAGATCATTGTCGAGAGTCACTCGGCCATCTATTGAAGAACCCCCTTCTCTCGAACTCAAACTCCTCCCCTCCCACCTTAAATATGTGTACTTAAACGATGATGAGACACTACCATTGATCATTTCATCATCTCTTTCAGGACCACAAGAAGAGCAACTAATGACAGTGTTGAGGTCTCTCACAAACGAGCTTTCGGGTGGAAAATCGAGGACATCAAAGGCATTAGTCCAGCGATATGTATGCACAAAATACTTATGGAGGACTCCGCCAAGCCTACACGCCAACCACAACGGAGGTCAAACCCACAAATCCAAGAGGTAGTAAAGAAGGAATGAGTTAGCGTGATTAAACTGCTCGATTCAGGTATAATCTATCCTATTTCTGATAGTGCGTGGGTGAGCCCTACCCAAGTGGTGCCCAAGAAAGGGGGGATAACGGTAATTGAGAATGCGAATAATGAGTTGATCCCAACTCGTATGCTTAGCGGGTGGCGTGTGTGTATAGATTACCGTAAATTGAATGATGCCACCCGTAAGGATCATTTCCCCCTCCCTTTTATTGACCAAATGCTTGAAAGATTAGCTGGGCATGATTTCTATTATTTTCTCGATGGTTACTCCGGCTATAATCAAATTGCCATAGATCCCGAGGACCAAGAGAAAACCACTTTCACTTGTCCTTATGGCACATTTGCTTATAGAAGGATACCATTTGGCTTGTGTAATGCCCCGGCCACCTTTCAAAGATGCATGATGGCGATTTTTCATGACATGGTTGAAGATTTCCTCGAAATTTTTATAGATAATTTTTCTGTGTTCGGAACAACTTTTGATACATGTCTTGCTCATTTAAACGATGTGCTTAAACGTTGTGAGGAAACCAACCTTGTTTTGAATTGGGAAAAATGTCATTTAATGGTTCGGGAGGGGATTGTGCTTGGCCACAAGATCTCTCACAAAGGGATCGAAATGGACCAAGCCAAGATTGAGGTCATAGAAAAACTTCCCCCACCCACTTCGGTCAAAGCCGTTAGGAGTTTTCTAATTTATCTAGAACTTCTCTAAAATTGCGAAACCTTTGTCTAATTTGCTTGTCAAGGATGCACTGTTTGATTTCAATTCTTCTTGTATGCAGGTTTTTCTCGATTTGAAGGAACGTTTAGTCTCCGCCCCTATCATGTCACCCCCTGATTGGAGCTTACCATTCGAGTTGATGTGTGATGCAAGTGACACCGCAGTTAGAGCTGTCCTTGGCCAAAGAAAGGAGAAGGTATTTCGAACCATTTACTATGCTAGTAAAAATCTTAACGATGCACAATTAAATTTCGCCACCACGGAAAAGGAGTTACTAGCCATAGTCTTTGCACTCGACAAATTCCACTCTTACCTCGTGCTAAACAAAGTGATAGTTTACACCGATCATTCCGCCTTAAAATATTTGCTTGCCAAGAAAGATGCCAAACCGAGACTCCTTAGGTGGATTTTGTTACTACAAGAATTTGATTTAGAGATAAAAGATAAGAAAGGAACTGAAAATGTAGTAGCCGACCACCTCTCACGATTAGAGCTAGTGAATGATCCGTTAGATGAGATACCCATTCGTGAGGAATTCCCGGATGAACACCTCCTTGCTATTTCTGACAATATTTCACCTTGGTATGCTAACTTTACCAATTACATTGTTACGGGCCTCCTTCCCCTGGATATCACTTTTCATCAAAAGAAGAAATTTCTATTTGATGTGAAGCAATATCCATGGGAAGAACCTTTTCTATTCAAAGTTTGTGCAGATGGTTTAATTCGACGTTGCATACCCGAAACGGAAGTGCATGATATCCTTTCTCATTGTCATGATATGGCGGTGGGTGGTCACTTTGGACCTTCCAAAACGGTACCTAAGATCCTCCAATCAGGTTTCTTCTGGCCTACTCTTATTAAAGATGCATATCATTATGTCAAATCGTGTGATCGATGTCAACGAATGGGGAACATCTCTAAACGTCATGAAACACCTTTAAATAGCATGTTAGAGTGTGAGTTGTTCGATGTATGGGGTATGGACTTTATGGGACCTTTCCCCAGTTTTGTTCAAATAAATACATCCTTATTGCAGTAGACTATGTCTCCAAATGGGTGGAAGCCGTGGCCTCGCCCACTAATGATGCTCGGGTAGTCACTCGTTTTCTAAAGAAGCATATTTTTACTCGATTTGGAACCCCCCGAGCCATCATTAGTGACGGGGGCACCCACTTTTGCAACAAACAATTTGAGCTTTTATTGAACAAGTACGGGGTGAGGCATAAATTTCGACCCCATACCACCCGCAAACTAGTGGCCAAGTGGAGGTTTCAAATAGGGAGATTAAGCGTATCTTAGAAAAAACGGTCAATGCATCAAGAAAGGATTGGTCCCTTAAGTTGGATGATGCTCTTTGGGCTTAACGGACCGCCTATAAAACCCCAATTGGCATGTCCCCGTATCGTCTTGTTTTTGGCAAAACATGTCATTTGCCCGTTGAGCTTGAGCATCGTGCTTTTTGGGCCGTTAAGTTTCTGAACTTTGACTCTCAACGTGTAGATACACAACATTTGCTACAACTCAACGAGCTCGAGGAATGGCGTCACCTTGCCTATGAGAACGCAAAACTTTACAAGGAGCGTACCAAAATGTGGCATGACAAGCATATCCTCCCCCGGGAATTCCACAAGGGAGAGAGGGTGTTACTATACAACTCTCGACTCCGACTCTTCCCCGGGAAGCTTAAGTCTCGATGGTCGGGCCCATCTTGATTTCCCATGTCTATCCATCGGGCGCCGTCGAGCTCACAACGGATAAAGGACAGACTTTCTTGGTCAACGCTCAACGTCTGAAACCATATGCCGGGTTGGATGGACAGAGAGACAAAGTGTCCATCATCCTTGAGGACCCTCCATGATCTCTCGCCTTAAGTCGAGCTAACGTCTCTAAATTAGCACTTCTTGGGAGGCAACCCAAGCTTTCTTTTCGTTTCTTTTTCTTTTTCTCGTGTTTTTTTTCTCCATTTCGTTGCTTTCTTTTCTCGTTTTAAATCCTTGTTGGTTCGTGTTTTAAGTGTCTTTTTTCTTCTTTTGAAACAGGAAATAGAAATCCTACACAACAGGTGACCCGCGCCTGGGCGCCGATCATACCGCGCCTAGGCGTCCAGGGATTCCAGGTATTCACTTAGCCTCTGTTCATGGCGCCTAAGCTCCACCAACCACGTGCCCGAGCGCACATTACTCCGTTCCCAGGCACCACAGATTGCGCGCCTAGGCGCCTAAGGATCTCCCGACATCTTCAGGTTCTGAATGAGGCGCCTAGGCGCCGTTTACTGTATTTATGTTTTTCTTTGGTCAAAACGGTCAAAATCCCTCAAAATCCTCCATACCTCCTTTCCGACCGCGATCTCCAGCGATTCTCTCAATTTGTCCGGCCATTTCCACCGTCTTTCACCGCCAATCTCTGCCTTCACGCAGTGGGTTCCTTGTACACATCCGAATTGGTACACCCATTCGTTGAATACAAAAAGGTGAGTTTGGCTATCTTCTTTCTCTATTTCCGTCTTTAGCCGAATAAGTGGGTGGATTTTGTGTTGTGGAAAGCTATTATCGCTTTGAGAATTTGAGGCATTTCCATGGTATTTGGTGCATTTTATTTATGTGAAATTTGTGGTTTGTTGTTGGGCTGTGGATTGTGCATTGAGGGTTGATACGTGTTTGTGGAGTCTTGGTTGGGTATTGTGGTTATTGCTGATTTGGGTGATTGAATTGGGTAGAGCCGAATACTGGGGATTCGATTTACTCCTCTATAACGCCCATTTGTCGTTTGAAAATGCCGAAAACAACCAACAAACAGTCAAAAGGCAAGAAAAAAGTAGGTGAGGGTTCCTCTAACGAGCCCGAGACTCCCTTTGATCCCCGTTTTGCAGACCCGAAAGTCCAAATTCTATGTCAGAGTTTGAGCGCCCCCTGTACTCTAATTAAAGAGCACTATCTTCTCATCCGGGGACAGCCCTCTGTGCAAGAATTGATGAATTTCCAGCACCTACAGTTTTTCTGCCACAAACCCGAAGCCATCCACCTTCCTTGGGTCCTCGAATTTTTCAGTTTCGGTGCGTATTGTGAGTGAGAAGCTAGTATGGACAGGGCCTACACTTTTTGTACGAGGTAAGGAGGTCGACTATGAGTTGGGGATGATCAGGGAGTGCATAGGTACCCCCGTCCCTCAAATGTGCGAGTTCATCTCTCTATACAATGCGGGGCACCTACGGGTTAGCTTATCAGATATTTTGTGGGTTATCGCACGAGAGGGTTCGGAGTGGGTGCCCGGAGATGCTCATATTCCTCGTCGGGCCCTACTTCCCGAGGCAGCATTTTGGCTAGACTTCATCAGGTTTAACTTGATCCCAAGTACCAACCGGTCCGAGGCTAACAAGGAAAGGGCCACCCTCATTTACGCCATTATGTCCAAGAAAGCTGTGGACTTTGCACGGGTGATTCATAAGTCCTTGGAGGACCATTTTCGGAAATTGAAAAACGAATTGGGATCTTTGATTGTCAAGGAGATGGCCCAGCAAAAGGGTGATGGACCCACCAGGAAGAACCCCATCATTCTCCCGTCCCTTATCCCCATTTTGTGTAAGAAGGCCAAGGTTCCATTATTTCCCATGGAGCGCACGGAGCCCCCTGGTTCTTATCTAGCCGTGGTAGCCGATGACCCACAGGCTCCCCCACCACAGGCCACTTCCAAGAGGCCTCGCCCGTCGTCGTCCCCACCTACTAGTTCTCAACAGTTCCCACCGCCGGATACCACCGCCATTGGACAATTGAGGGATGAGTTGAGGGCTGAGATGAGGATGGTAATGACTAACACATGTGCCTACTTCCGTCAGTTTCTCATCGAGCAAGACGCATTTCTCGGCCGAGGCCTATTTGACTATTCTACTCCTCCACCTTACCCGCTCCCCACTCCTCAGCAGCTCGAGGATGTGCCCGAGTCAGGTGCTATACTTCCTGTGGGAGGTGATGATGATGCTCCTAATGACGAGGGTAGCCCTATGCTCGATTTGGCTGATCTCAAGGAAGGAGCGGATGAGGATTATATTGACCGTTTTGGCACCGAGGATTAGTCTTGTCTTGTATTTTCCATTTCCTGGCTCGTTTTGTTAGTTTTGTCTATCTTTTGATTTGGTTTGTTGGATTTTGTTTTATGTTGGATGCTCTTTTGTTTCCTTTCTAGTTCTTTATCTATGCATCTTCTAGTTTATGTTTGTTTCGTTGTGTTTTCATCGTTTCTATCCAATGCTTGATGATTCGTATGGCTAGCATATGTTTAAATGTGTAGTGGTCGACACCGTGATTGCCACCCTTGGACTCAATTGCCTTAGTGGACTCGGGTTTGCTTTTCAGCAACCCTATGGTGATGTGTATTTTACCCTTCTCTTTTTTCGAACATTGGGGCCAATGTTCATGTTAAGTTTGGGGGGGTACTAGATCCATTGTAGTCATAATTATCCATGTTTAGATATTTCGGTCCAAGTTTGGGGGGTGGCACCTCTACATGTGAGGCTTGTGCAATTTTGAAAATTTTTGGATAGAATTTCAACCCTTCACTTGATGCATTGAGCATGGTTAATTTGAATACATGGTATGTTTTCTCTATCAATTTGGTTTTTAATGGCTATACACATCCTTTCCTTGCTTGTGGGACCCTAAACGTGACTAGATTGTCTTTAAGATGATTCACATATGCACATAAATCGAGGGTAGAGGCGTTGAGTGGGCAACCATTTTGAAACACTTAAAGGCTTGATTCCGAAAATATCAACTTAGAATTTTCACATGTGTTATGAGTTGAGAACGTTAACTTCGTATGCTTAACAATAATAAAAAGAGGTTGAACATTGGTATGACTGCAAAAGTCAGGCTTAATAGATACTGGGGGCGAAGAGCACCATGCATAGAATACTGTACTATTATGCTAATTTGAGCTAAGCTCAAGCCAATGTAAGTGTTAAGTGAATAAGGACCTAGTTCGGTTTTGTGGCCTTTGACACTCGAGCGATTAAGCCCTTAGGAGTGTCTCTACACTTGATACCCTAAAACTGTCTGGTTTGGGAGTTATTGGCCTAAAGCTCGTTACAAGGGTGTCATAGAAGCCTAAGAGGATCGAACATTGCACATGGTCTAACCTCTAATGTTTCGAGTTGAAAGTGCATAAGTTAAAGCCAAAAGTGAATAAAGTGACGGATTTTTAGTGGCTATGAAGTTGTATTCAATTCTCGTACCATTGTGTTTTATTAATCATTGTAATTTACGTTGAGTGATCGGGGTTGAAAATCTTTCGATTTTGTGGGTATATCGTCTGCAAACCCTCACTAGACTATAACTCGTCCTTTGAGGTAACTCAAGGGTTCAAAGGCTTGTTGCATCCGCTAAATGCAACTGTTTACTCCACGAAAGTGAGTTTGGTAGTTTCTTTTCTTTTGTTTCCCTGTGTTTGATGATGAGTTCGTATCTTATGCCTTTTCTTGCTCGAGGTCGAGCAAGTGATAAGTTTGGGGGGGTTGATAGGAGTCGTTTTTACATAAGTTTTTAGGACTTTTTAATGATAATTCAGGCTCGTATACAGTTTATTTCGTGCCACTCGTGCGTTTAATATGCGTGTGAAGTGATTTCAGGTAGTAAGCAACGATGGACGAAGAAAAGGGAAAAAGATAACTCGTTTCATCAACGCTACTCAGGTTTCTGAAGACCACGCCTAGGCGCCATTTTGACCCGCGCCTAAGCGCCACATATCACGCGCCTGGGCGCCTCTTATCTCCACGCCTGGGCGCCCCTGAACTTCTGCCCCAAGAAAGATACGCCACGTAGGCGGCGCCTAAGCGCCGCGATAACAAAATTCTGAATCTATAAATTGGATTTTTCAATTCATTTCAAGGGTTCGAAATCTGGGGAATTGGGAGCATACTTCTCAGTTTTGGGCCAATATTTCATTGATCTAAAAGGGCAAGAAGAGAAGAAGAGCTAAGGAGTAAAGCTCCATTAGAGAATCATCATCATTCAACCTTATAGGGAGTTTATTCATTGTTTATTTCATCTTATGTTTACATTTATGGATTTGAACATGTTGAATTCTTCTATATTGATAGTTATGGGCTAAATTCATGTGTCTAGGGCCTTGTAAGAATTGATTTGTGAATTATTCGTGTTATTGATAATCGTTGAAATAATTCCTATGTTGCTATGTGTTCTGAATTTGTGCTTATGTTTCTTACATGTGATTGATCACCATATGTATGATGAATTGCCTAGTTTAGCATCTTGAGAAAGAGTTAAGCTACGGTGCAAGGGATTTATAACATCACCGAACCAAATAGGAGTTTCCCTAGACATAGGTAAAGACTCCCGGGTGAAGTCGTTCGATTTCAATCGAGTAAACCTTGTTCTTCAATGCATCCTTAGAGGTTAGATTTCCGGGTAGACATACTTAGGAAACCGCCTTTTAAGTGTAGGAGTCTATCACGAGACATCGATTATTCTTTACCTTAGGAGTTTTCACCATAGTAACTAGGTCTAATAATTCAACGAGAGTCTATGTGTGAATGAGGATCAAGTCAAGTCTTGCAAGTGCCTTAGTCTCTTTTCACATTTGAGTTTCAATCTATTGCTCGTTCTAATTTTTGTTCTTCGTTTACTTACTTGTCTTACTCTTACTTTCCGTTAAATTGTCTTTACATTTATTTGCAAATTACAAGCTAAAATCCAAGTCTCCGTGGTTCGACAACCTGGACTTATTTTGTCCATTTTTATTACTACACAACTAGTATACTTGCTATCAAGCGCGTTAGGTTCTAGCGTGTCACCCAGCTGTTGCATGTTGGGCTCGCATTGTGAGCACGTGATGCGGGCTATCGCTATGCAGCCCATTCGCACACGACAACCCAGCTGTCCAAGAATGGGTTCGCACAGCAAGCCCATAGACTGGGCCTGCACACATTAGACACAGCCTGCCTATACGCAGGTCGAATCCGTTGGTGTGGCGCCGCCACTACGGTAGCGGGTTTCATCTCTAATACATCGGATTTTCCCAATTCCATTTGTTTTTTTTATTTTACAACGAATACAAATAAAGAATAAATTCCTTAAGAACATAAAATCATGAAATCTACATATCTAATCATGCATCACGAAAAACTGTAAATCATTCATATTAAAACATATTTACACGTAAATTATATATGCCGAACCTCACAATTTGGCTCTGATACCACTGTTGGGAAAAATATATAAAAGTAGCAGAAATGGTATAATAATAATAAAAAATCAGATTTTCCAATCGCAGGATGAACCCGGGGTTATTAACACGCGTATATGAAAGAAAGATTTTCATGCTACCCATTGTATCGAAGTGGTTGGAGAAATCTAACTTTCTTCAAACTTTCAAAATCTTCACCTCTTCCGTGAATTGATTTGATTGATTGGTTTTTGATCTGTGCAGTACAATTGCGCTATCTCATAATCATCTTGCCAAAAAACTTGAACAAAAAAGTCATTCTTCTTTGACTTTGGTGGCCAACAACTATAGAGAGAGAAGGGATGGAGTGTTTTTCTTTTTCTTGTAGCTCAAGTGTATTATGACTTGTATTATGTAGGGTTTTAATCAAAAAAAAATGTAGGGTTTTAATCAAATGACATATAAATATCACTTAAGTGAAAACCCTAAGACTAAAAAAAAGCCCATGTTGGGCTTCCTCTAGTGGTCGACCAAGTCACTGTTGGTGTGTCACATTGTGCATCAATTTTGGTCCAATCAAATCTTTTGTGTAATTATTTAATTCAATCCAATTAATTAAACTAATTAAATAATTGATTGGGCATTTAATTAATTTTTATTTCTCTAAGAAATAATAAATTAATTAATTCCATAAACAAATTAACTTATTTCTTCAAATAATTAATTCTATTAATTCAATTAATAATTTTAAGTATCCAATACTTAAAATATTGGTACAACAAATACTCCATAAATTCCGTTTATTTTTCCTTTTTAAGCGTGACTCTTTAGGTTTATCTATATTTGACAATAGGAGGATTCCAAAGGACGTAGGTAATACCTAGCCAGTCATGTGGCCCACATCGTACCCCAAATAAGATGAAATACTTTAGATCATTATAAAACTTTCCTATCATAATTTTCGTGTGAATATATACTCTTCGTTTCCATATCCCAGTCAAGTAAGAGTCGTGGTTTAGTTCAAACTGATAGACTTGACTCTATGCTCTATTTAAGATAAGTCTAGATCAGTGAGCTTTCCTATTTGAGTATCTTCTCAAATAGCTCATGTGCTTTGGCCAAGGACTTTACATCTAACTTACTCATAAATGCATAGGATAATTTCTCGTTCACTTACGGGAAGACGAATCTCATCTTAGATATCAGTTAAGGCTAATACTTGCCCAATAGGTTGCAGTTCGAGGTCGACCCCACCAACAGGTAAAACGGGTCTAACTACTCTAATGATAAACCCAACGTCACAAGTATATCTTCAACTTGATTCCTCGGGTCAAAAGTTCAGACACACCTCTTATAATTTAATCAATTTTGCCATTGACTGTCAAAGAGTGAAACCAATGTGACAGAATCGATGTGAGTCATGTCCGAGTGCTAACCTCCATCAGTGCACCTATAATATGAATTCTTCACTACTCCTTAGTGATTGACAGGCGCTTCTCTTGTCAAAACTCGTATTGCACAAGTCTTAGTGATTTCCAATGCCCAATTGGGAATCCTTGACTTCCAAACCAATTTAGCACACAAGCATTGAACTCCCCTAGTGCCATAGAGAGCTCACTCTCATGTACAGGGACTTTTAGATGATAATTATATATGTAAATGTCAACAATAAAGTAAACAACTAATTCGTCTTTTATTATATAACAAGAATAACAATTATATGAACAAAATGTCCTATTCAATTATTTCCTCTAATGGAATTCGAGGACATAAACTTAACAAAAGCAACCTCCATCGCGGTCGAATGGCTCAAATCCAAAATTTTCTTTCAATATCTAGTTTTGATGGCCAAATTTTCGAATCATCGCTCAAAATTCACTCCCTGAAGTACTCTCTGTTAGAGTGTATGCCCTCAAATACCATAACGAGGATAGATTTATAGGCATTGACTTGTAACTAAACAATATTTTTTCATTATATATTAGGCATTATCTTGTTGTTTTCTTATAGGCATTTGTAAGGTGTTAATGAACAACTTAAAGTCCTTGATAATAAGGCAAACCTTTTATGATGTAAGTCTAAGAAAGTATTGACTAGACATTAATACAGGACAAAGACTTAAGTGATGTAAGTTTTGACAGAGAAAGTGCCAGTCGAACACTATGGGAATGATAGGGGTAACTTATGTCATAGACATATAAGTTGGACTGATATGTTCGTACACGGCTCGCATCGGTTTCATCAAAGGTATTCACTCACTGACAGTCAATGATGAAGCTGATAAGTTGTGATAGGTAGGCATGAACCTCAGACCTGAGGAATCGAGTTGAAGATATACTTGTGACATCAAGTCTGTCATTAGAGTAGTTAGATACAATTCACCATTTGGTGGGATCGACCTCGAAGTACGATTTGATGGACAAGTAGCATTCTTAACTGATTAGCAAAATGAGATTTATTCTCTCATAAGTGAATGAGCTAAATATCATATCCATTCATGAATGAGTGATGTTAAAAGTCTTTGGCCAAAGCGTAATGAGATACTCATGTTAGACATAAAGGTATACCCATTGACCTCGATTCATTATGAGCTAAGCATATGGTCAAGTCATGTGAGTTTGACTAAAACCATGACTCTCACTTGACTGGGGTATAAGAATAAAAAGTTTATACTCGTACGGTATTCACAATGTATAAGGTTTGGATTGAACCTATTCATTCGTTCTCAATTGGGATACGATATGAGCCACGTGACTGACTATGTGTTACTCACATCCTTTTAGTTTCCTCACAATTGCCTTTTGAGACGAACCTAAAGAGTCGCGCTTAAAGGAAGTGCAAAAGGAAAAATCATGGAAAAGACTTGAGAGAATTTTTCGGTATTGGATATCGTGATTAATTAATTAATTCCTTAAAGGAAATTAATTATAAATAATTTTTTTTTGAACGATTAAGCATATTTCATTAACACAAAAACCTCTAACTATTCACCAGGCATACCTGGTCACATCCCCACAAATTTACAAGATATAATATGACTAATTTTTTCCACACTAACCTCTACACTATTTCTACTAACCCCAAAAAGTCTATTGTTTCTTTCTATCCACAAGTTATATACAATGGCTGGGAATAATGCTCTTTTTTTTACAGAAAAATAACGTTTTCCCCTACTAATGTTTTGAATCCATTTCAGAGCTTCACCCCATTCCATTCTTCTACTTTTAATTCCTATCTTCTCCCAGCATTTTTGGGCCACTGCTTGCGAGTATGGACATTGAAAAAATAGGTGACTCCTGCTCTCTTCTGCTTCCTGACATAATTGATAGGTAACATCCTCCATATCCTTCCATACACTAAGTCAATCTTTAGTTTAATCTATCTTGAACTGCCAACCATAGGATAAATCTGTGTTTGGGTACTATACCTTTCCCCATACAATACTTTTCCATTCCACTTGATCAAAATGTTCCACTGAATGTTCATAAGCTTTACGAATTGTAAATTTACCTTCTTTCCAAACATTCTGAACTGTATCTACTGCTTCCAAGAATACATCCTTGATTCCTATAAGTTTCTTCCAAAACTAAGAGTTTGTACTCTTGACCCCCACTGTCCAAATACTCCTTTATTTTATGTTGTATGAGTGAACCCATTTTATCCACATTGAATCAGATTTCTGGGCCAGGTTCCAAATATGTTTAAACACTACTGCAATATTCCATTTGGCTAGAGAGATAATGCCCAAGCCACCATCACTCTTAGGCAAACAAACTGTACTCCATTTGACTGCTGCTTGCCCCCCTCCACTAGTTGTTCCACTCCATAGATAAGCTCTACACATTTTTTCAATTTCATTCACCACTGTTATAGGTAATGGAAAAATCTGACTCCAATAAAGTTGCACTCCAAACAAAACTGCTTTAATAAGATGAACTCTACCCGTAAATGACAGTAGAAGTCCAAGAAGTAATTTTGCTCATAATTTTCTCAATGAGGGGTTTACAATTATTCACAGTGAGCCTAGAGGATATAAGTGGGACCCCCAAATAACTCATTGGCATACTCCCCTCAACAAACCCTGTGCTTTGTAGAATCTGCCTCTTCACCTATTCATCAATACCTCCACATAATACTTGACTCTTTCCAAGATTTGCATGTAGTCCTAACAATTCAGAGAAAGTGTCAAAAGTATTCTTAATCACATCAATAGATGCAAGATCCCCTCTACTAAACATCATCAAATCATCTGCAAAGCAAAGATTGATGAGTCCCACTCTGATGCACTTTGGATAGAACTTGAACCCTCTATTCTTATGTATCATCATGAAGCTCCTGGAAAGGTAATCCATCACAATCACAAAGAGATAAGGGGACATGGGATCCCCTTGTCTCAATCCTCTCTTCCCTTTGAAGTTCCCAAACATTGATCCATTTAGCATAATAGAGTATTTAGCAATGGATATACATTTCATAATAAAATCAGTAAGCTCTGGAGGTACCCAATAAGCCAAAAGCACTTGCTCCTAAAAAACCCAAGATACTGTATCATAGGCCTTTCTGATATCAACCTTTATGACCACTCTGGGAGAAATGCCCTTTCTATTGTAACCCTTTACCAATTCCTGGAATAGTACCACATTATCTACAATGGACCTCCCCTTAATAAACGCCCCATGTGCCTAGTCTACCAGTTTAAACAACACCTTCTTCAGTCTATTACAAATTAGCTTAGAAATAGTTTTATACACCACTGTGCAACATGATATTGGCCTGAAATCCCCTATTGTGGTTGGATTTTTACATTTTAGAATCAAATGCAATAAGGTATGATTGATTTCTGTAAGGATTCTTCTCTTCTGTATGTTATCAATCACTGCTCTAGTAAACTCCTCACCCACTGTTTCTCATGTGCTCTTATAAAAACAAGAATTCATTCTATTAATCCCCGGGCTTTTATCATCTGGAATTGAAAAAATTGCTTTCTGTACCTCTTCAGCAGTCACTTCTTGTAGAAGCATCTCCTTATCTTCTTGATTTAAAATGTATCCCTGATTCACAACTAACTGGTTAATTCCTGTTATTCCACTGCTATCTGTGCTCAATAAGTTCTGATAGAACCCAAGAATCTCATCTTTAATAGTTTGTGGTTCCTGTAAAAAACCTCCCCTGCACTAGTCGTAATACTCATGATATTCCCCTGTGCCCTCTTGGCCTTAAGTCTAGCAAAAAAATACTTCCTACACTCATCACCATGCTGATAGAATTCTATCTTAGCTCTCTGATGAATAAAATCCATTTCCATTTTCAGCAACTTTCTCAACTCATCATTCTTTGCCTTCTCCTGTTGCATTAACTCTGCATTAAAAGGATTTCTCTTCAAATCTTTTTTAATTTTGTGTAACTTCTCCTTTTCTCCATTGATTCTCTCTGATATGTTAGAATAATGATTCTTGTGCATCAACTTCAATCCACCTTTCACTTGCTTACATTTATTCACAACCCTGAACATAGGACATCCTCTAACTTCTTGCTGCCAAGCCTCTTTAACCAGTTGCTGAAATCCAAGGTGCTTCCTCCAACCATTTAGAAACCTAAATGGTGTATTACCCATCCTTTTTTCTGTTAATGTTAGAGTCATGGGACTATGGTCAGAAATTCCATTATCCTTGAATCTAACATAACACTCTACCATCTTGAACATCCATTCTGCATTGGCTAACACCCTATCTAGCTTACAGTAAATCCTTGTCCCTCCTTGATGATAATTACACCATGTATAAAAGTTACCCGTATATGGAATTTCTGTTAATCCAATCTCCTCAATACACTGCACCGTATCAACATTTCCTCCAGCATATGTTCCATCACTCAATAGTTTTTCATTCTGGAACAATGTAGCATTCTAGTCTCCCATAAGGACCCAGGGGTCTTGGCATTTCATTCTCTTTAAATCCTTCCATAAAGATTGCCTCCCAATTTCATCATTTGCAGCATATACCACTGACAACTTGAACTTATAATTCTGAATTTCCAGGTTACAAGTCACCACTTGGTCAGTGACTTGTATAACCTGACCCTTCACCCTACTATTTCTCCATAATACCCTTATTCACACAAGTCCAGTCCTCACCAAAACATCTTCTAACAATACTAAAATTATTAGGCCTAACTCTAGTTTCCACAATACCCATCACATCCAATTTATTCACCCCAATCAACTGTCTAACAGCAAGCTGTTTTTCAACTGTATTGAGGTCCCTAATTTTCCACGTGCCAATATTCATATATCAGGGGGGATAGGGGGTGGAATATTAGGATTCTCCACACTACTTCCCACATTGCTCAACACCTGAAACAAGTTAGTTAAAGAATTTTGTGCCTCCTGACTACTTGTATTGCCTGTCCAATTTGTGCCCTTCTTTTGTTTTGATCCTCTCACTTCCTGCCATTCATTCACCTTATTTTTTCCTCTGTCAGCTTGTTGTGTTGGTGTTACAATGGGTCTCTGAGTTTCAGCTACTGCCTGAACTCTCCTTTCTCTCTGTGTCCCCTAGATTGTGGTTATCTCCTCTACTGTCTCCTCATGGATTGGTTCCCTCATGTCATTCCTCTTTTTAACATGCTATTGCTGGTTCATTGGTCTGTTACAGGTCCCTTCCTTGTGTCCCCACTTATGGCATCGGTGGCAATACAGTGGAATCCATTCATTTTTCACCCTCCATTTTACCACTTTTCCATCAACTTCATTCCGAAAATTAAGTTCCTTTGGCAACTCCTTCCCCACTTCCACTTGAATAAGAATTCTGGCATATTCGAATTTGAGCTTCTGTGCTGTCATTTCATCAGTGTGCATTGGAACTCCTATTTTGCTCGCGATTTTACTCAAACTTTTGGCCCCCCACATACCTAATGGATTTAATTAATTATTTAATTAATGAATTTATTGGATAAATAACATTAGTTGTTTAAATTAATTAAATTGCATATAATGGACTAAAGCTCGAAGGCTTCCAAAGCCTTAAAGTGGGCGTCTATTTGGACACCCATGAGGGTCTTAGTGGCCCAGGTTATTGTTTTCTACTGTAGTATAAATATACTACTTAGTGAAAAAATAACAAGTGAATAAGTCATAACTTTCTCTCCAATTCAATAACTCTCCAACCCTCTCTCTCTCTCTAGCGGTCCTCCAAGGGAAGAAGAAGAAGAAGGGATTGTTTTTGCTTTTGACTTCGGCGTGGCAATTTAGAGACAGCGACGAATTTGCTGTTCAAGAAAGGATTGCAAAAACTGGTTCAATATCCAACATACGCGAAGTAAGGTGATTGAATTCGAAACACAATTTGAATATGTGAAATCGAGATGAGCCACATGGGAGATTTATCTTTCCGCTGCATTTTTATGTTTTAAAATCCCAACAGTGGTATCAGAGCCAATCTCTGATTTTCGTATTTAATTGAATATGTGATTTATGTGTTTTTTGTGTTTTTGAAGCATGTTATTCGAATATGTTTTTGTGATATTAAAGCTATGATTTTTCTACGTTTACTTCATGTATCTTGTAGTATTATGATATGTGAATTGAAAATTTTGAATTTTGAGAGAATCGGATCGGAAAAGCCCCACGACGAGCGCGACACGATCGGCGTGCGCAGTCTACACGCTGAGCGCGCAGACAGTGTTAGGTTGGTTCTATTCCCCGGGTAACTCGTGGCAGCAGAAGTTAAACTTTAAACGTACAACAACCTGAAACAGGAATAAGGGTGTGCTCAATTACTCTACAAAGAAGGTTACGAGAAGTTTTACCTTTCAATTAAATTCTCGCAGCAACGATTCGGATCTTTTAACCCTGTGGTGCAAGTCCACGGTGTTAGTGCTCCAAACGTCGCACCTCTAAGATGTATCCACACCTCATTCAAGTCACCACCTACTTCATTATTGGTGCTAGCCAATGAAATAGATCTAAGTCTAAAACCTAGGCTTGATTATGTGAAGGGATGGAATATGTGAATCGTTGAGTTCAACACATGAACAAAACGATGTCGTATTGGAACAAGGTAGGAGTGATTTTTGCTCAAGGATGACAAGGAGAAACTCCCTTCTTTTTACAGATAGGGTTCGAATTTTACACTCATAGGAGGCTTAGGGTTTTAGTCTTGCATTCACATAGATATAAAATAGGAGTCCTAGAATCCTAATCCAACTGCAAGACTTGGAGAAAAAGAAAACCCTTTTCTTCTTCACCAAGAATTCGAACTCCAACTGTCTTTGGGCTAAAAAAATTGGCCATCATCCTTTAATGGCAGTCCAAGAATTAATTATTGACTCCATATTTAATTATGGGCTAAACCCATCAATTAAATATTCTCATATAACTAAAACTCGTTCAATTATATATATTACTTATTCCAATTGGCTTATTTATTTAACTTGGGTCAAGCCCAACTAAATAAAATACTTAGACTCTACTAGGTCCATTAATTTAATTAATTCTACAAGAGTAATTAAAATAGTCGAATTAATTGAATCGTCTCAATTAATTCATATTCTATATTAGGAAAGGACTAGACTTTCCTAATTTCCTCAATTTCCTCAAATTGATTAATCACATCATTTAAGCAGTGACTCTCACGAGTTAAGTATGTGACCCCTTAGGCTCGTCTAAGTACACTTTCCCAAAGTGCTAGTGTGCTTTCCTAAAATAGAAAGTACAAGATGAAATCATTCCTTTGATTTAATCAAACCTTGAATTAATCACCATAATAATTCTCGGCACTTAGATCATGGTTACTGTCTAGCAACGGGCCACGAAGACCTAGATAAAGACGAATATAAAGATATGACTTTCGTGATCTTGATCCTTGTATAAGTAAGATCCCTCCATCTAATCTCTCGATTCAATCTAGAGCAGTGGCTAAGGTCGAAGCTCTATGAATTCTATAACTATGTTTCCCAAGTATGGTGAGATCGACTTTTGACTATCTAAACGAGGAAACCCTACGCCTCTTTAGATATCATACTTTGGCCGAAGATTCCTAAAGTCGATTCACTATGTAAACATAGGCGATTCACTAACAAGACTAATGTCAGAGATAGATCCCATCTTGATTCTCACGTGCCTTTATACACAATCAGCCCATGTCTGATTTTGCCCATTTGTGATCATCTAAGTAATCATTTAACAAACCAAGACATGTTCGATTATGTATAAGACATCCAATGGAACCTCAGGTTCTAAGGATTACTCTTATACTACAAGACCACTGGAAGTTTCAGATTCGACTAGGATTCCATTTAATGGAACGTCCACGGGGTTGTTCAGTATACCTATTCCCACAATAGGAACCCTCATACATGCATAGACTTTCACCGTGCCAATATCTATGGAACGAGATACACTCTATCAAGAGTATGCAACATATAAACAAGTCTTTTGGGTCTCATCGATTTCACTTCCTCTCGACGAGCCCATTCACGACTTGGAACATATGTTTAAGGATCACAGCCTTGGAGACATATTCCATTATTGCCATTTTCGATGTGCAATGATGTCCCATAGCTATGTGTGATCCTTCGGGATTTTATTCTAAGTTAAGACCAAGCTATATACACGAATAAAGTATGCCAAAAGATTAACTTTATTTATACGAAAAAGATCGTTCAGCTAGAATTGTTATTACATAGAATGGCACCCAAAAAATTGGTGTGTTGGGCATAAACTCTAATTAACAATCTCCCACTTGCCCTAGGGCCAATTGCTCATGTACTGGAGGCCCATTTTCCCTATATGTCCTTCAAATACTTTTTGTCTTAAGGATTGGTGAGTGGGTCCACCACGTTGTCTACCGAGTCTACACGTTCCACTCGAACGTCTCCTATCCCAATGATCACTCTGATCAAGTGGTATCGCCTCCGTATGTGCTTAGATTTCTGATGAGATCTTGGCTCCTTTGCCGCAATAGCCCCATTGTTATCACAGTACAAAGGTACTGCGTCTACAACAGATGGAACTACACCTAATTCTTGGATGAAGTTCCTAATCCAAACACCTTCCTTCGCAGCCTCTGAAGCTACGATATATTCTGCTTCAGTGGTGGAGTCCGCCACAGTTGCTTGCATGGAACTTTTCCAGCTGACGGCTCCTCCATTAAGCAAATAGACAAATCCTCAGACCGACTTTGAGTCGTCCACATCTGTTTGGCAACTTGAATCGGTGTATCCCTCTAACTCCAATTTTCCATGTCCATATATCAAAAACATGTCCTTAGTCCTGTTAAAGTACTTAAGGATCGCTTTTGCTGCATTTCAGTGCTTCTCACCAGGATCAGCCTGATAACGACTGCATACACTCAATGTGTACGCTACATCAGGTCTTGTGCATATCATCGCGTACATTATACTAAGGTAAGTGGGACATTCTTACTCTCTATGTTGGCGAATAGAAATCTTCCGTCTTCTATAAAGCAAAGAGAATCACCCTAAAAGTTCCTTCCTAACACATTTACCTCTCACTTCACACGATCGTTACAAGACAAAAGATTGAGCAGTTTAGCAGGACAAAATGAAGCAATCCACATTCACTACGTCAACACTTTGTGACTTAACATTGAAGTGGCTTGTATGACTCGATGCACATTCATTCTTCAATACGGAGCATTATTTGCCATGCAAAGGCGCCTTCAAAAGTCATCTTACTTCTCTTCCTCATAATAGAAGTTGTCATCGCCTCAATGCTATTACCCACTGCAATTCTTCTAGATTAGCCTCTACAACTCTAATTTCGCTTCGTAAACAAAGAGATAATCCACAATATCGATTATTTTACATGACAGGAGCCCATTTGGCAAGGAGAGACAAGGTACTTATGCTTTATTGAATAAGGAAACGACATTATACCCTAAAGGGTAAAGAGCGGGGTGCACGATCTAAAGACGAGGGACTATATGAGTTCAATGAGATGAAATGATTTAACGCACTCATCATGATAATAACGATAACTATTGACACCATACTGTAATACTTGTAATTCAAATTCATACAAAAATCTAAACTCCCGTGTTATTTCAATACTTGTATGCTTACTCCATTATTTATCCAGAATAACTGAATTATCTTCAATCTAATGCAACTTAAACTTTTCTAGTAACTATGTATAACATGTCCTTCTTCAAAGTACCAATTGGATCCAAGGAACTCTTCTCGGCTTAGCGGAAGCACATACCAAATGCATCCAAAGCATTGATGTACTACAATTCTACATCGCCGAAATAACATCTAATCAATAATTCATCCCACCATATCATTAGCTTAACTTAGAATCAACTATTCCTCACAGTCCGAAGATCTTATCCCGGTGTAGCTCAGGCACTAGCCCAACCTCTGATACCACTCTGTCGCGCCCTAATTTTTAGCCCTGAAAGGGGCCTAAACTAAAAGCATGAACCTTTCATTTAAGTAGTCCAATCCAAAATATGACAAACTTCGACAATTTATCTAGTAAGGTCACGGCCCTAACGTCAACCAAACATATTATGTAACTTACTATTCATGGCTTAATCTGCAATACTCACCTCTAGGATTGTCTATGTCTACACTCATGATCCTCCAAGCCAGTCTCATTGCTCAACTCACCTCTAACTGGAAAGAAGAAAGTGAAATACGTAAGCAAAGGCTTAGTGTGCACCAGTGTTCGTGTGAAAGGCGCTTGAAATAGTTTTTAGACCCAAAATCATAAGTTAATGAGGTGAAATCAATAATAGTTTTTATTTTTCAAAAAATCATTGAAATAGTTAAAATGAAATTTGCGTTCATGATAGCAGTTAAGCAATAGGTGATATGACGCCAAAACTATAGTATAAGCACATAGTATATGCATTCAATCAATAGGCAGTTACAATAAACTTTGCATTTCACATTTAAGTAGTAGGGGGCCATGTTAGCAGTAGCATCACGTTCGATGACTTTGCTCATAGCACTTTGGGTCCCACTGCTTCTTTCTTGTCACCCCTGAACAATCGGCTTAAAAGCCATCACCTTATGCCTCCTCCCTTAGGCTTGCGAAGCCCGTTTGGTCATATCCCGAGAATGATACAATTCAATGCCTACGACCCACTCACCCTCAGAACACTCCGTCTTTGGGTGTTGGGATTTGGCCGTGGATAGCGGAAACCGTTTTAAGACCGCAGGCCCATGCCCGTCCAGCCGAACCCTAGCCTTATCCACACCCGACACTTGGGCCCGATACTCAACCATATGCAATATGCAATCACATAATTTCACCTTTGATGCAATAGTGGCCTTTAGGCTCATAATTTAATAATCAGTCAGTTTTATTGAATAAGTGTCAAAACCGATGTTCAAGAGATGCTTTCTTGGAAAGTGTTTTCACAAAATATGCATTTTGAATGATTTGTGACTTTGCCAAAATGTACAATGCAATGGTTAAGCAAAAGTGTTTTAGAGATTATTTGAAATGCATTGGAAATCATTTTCATTTGATAAAAAGATCAAACAATGACAAATGCGTATAAATATATATACGACGTAGTAAAATTTTCTTCCAGTTTTGAAAGACTTATAAGTATATTTTTAGGAGGCAACTCAGAGTACACTTTCGAGCTACTCAGAATCGTCACCGAGCGAATCTCCAACTCTACCAACTTGTCAAATTGTTTTTCCTCAAATAGTGTTGTAGAGAACGAACCTATTCCAAATAAAAACGTAATCACTACTACACTTACATAATCAAGTTATCTAAATTCTAATTCCCAATATGATACACACTTAATTGCAAATAACCAAAGGTTAATGCTAAGGAAACTTACCCAACACTTACCCAGCTTCAATACTATGTATAGCTCGGATCCAAGAAGCTGAAAACCTCCATTCTTCATTCGTGAACAAGATTACACCAAATCGCTTTACCATGTGCCTCGTTTAATTGTCACACGTCTCCGCCATTATCCTTTGTTCGTCCCTTTAACATTCCAATCAATAACTAAGCTTAATATCCATAAATTCTGAAATAGCTAAGCTTTCTTAGAATCTAAATTTCATCTCAAGAACCTGACTGAAAAGGATAAATCATCCCTTCAAACTCAACATTCCGAAACTGCCAGGTTTAGACATGTCATGCCACCTTGAAGACAAACAAACTTTCCAATCACATTACACCAAGGATTTTGGAAACTCTTACCACTAGCAACATCTAAATTCAAACTTCTGTCGCGTGGTTATCTAGAATTTACCATAGAACCAAAATAAGGGGTATTTAAAAATAAAGAAACAGGAATGATTGTTTCTGGAAACTAAAACATCATACTGGCATAGATCATTTGGTGGCCATTTCTGGACTATTTCCTCATCAATTTTCAACAAACTTTACCATTCAACATATCTACTCTAAATAAGGATTCTGAATATGATTTCGTATGTATAATCACAACATAGAAACTGGGATTTTTGGGCAATTGAATATGGAACGCAGATTCTGGAATTGAAAAGAGCTTACTGGCAGATGCTTTAAATGCAAACTTCTGTAATGATTCCTCAACGAATTCCAAAAAAAATTTCATTTAATAATATCTAGACTCATAGAGGTTTGCAAATATGGTCTTGCATGCATGATCAATCAACCGGAAGAGTTGTTTCTTGTCAAGCAAAAATAAAATACAGTTCTGAAAATTAAAATCTTGACAGCTTTGCGCAAGGCATGAAGTGATTCTGAAATTTTTGGTAGCCAATTCAACAAATTCGATTACATATTGTTGTTCCTTATCCTCTTAGGATGAAATTGATATAAGGAACACCAAAAATGGACATCATTTGATGTCTGAATCATCAATTTGACAGCCACTGCCAGAGCTGGATTTTCATGCGGAATTTGCTTGTAAGATTTGTTATTTTGTTGTGGGTTGAGATTTTCTTGTTATAGTTCTCTTAAACGTTTGAGAGCTTAAAGGAGGTAAAAAATGGCGGAAAATAATGATGTTTGGACCAGGCAATAGCTAGGTGAAATGAGAGAAAAAAAATGAATGAATAGGTAGTGGTATATATATAGGGTGTACGAAGGGCTTGAAGGCAATTTTCCTATTTGTGTCCAAGCCCTTATCATATTGTATATCATATAATGGTCCCTTCACACATAAGAGTTAATATTCAGCCCCTACATGGAGCAAGATTAGTATTCATCCAATATAATTACCAAGATAAGGGATAATACAATTTACTCAAGTAATTTTCAAGAGATTATAATACTAGTCATCGAATTAGTAAGAAAAATACGAGTGTCACACTAAACCTGTGCTGCATGCTGACACTTCTTCACCTCCCACTCTTGGTAAGAAGAATCACAAGGGGAGAAAGAAGAAGAAGAAGAAGAAGAGCAACGAACTGCAAGCAAAGGGTGATATAAAGATAAGGAAGTTCTTTAACTGCAAGAATAAAGGACACTGAAAAGATTAATGCCTTGAGCCTCCTCATTAGCGCACTAATGGTACATTTGTTAAAAGGTTAGCTTATTAGTTAACTATGTTTCTTAAGTGTTATGACACTGTAAGGGTACTCACTTGCGCAATGGATTGCAGATGGTGAGAAGAAGAAGCAAGGAACAAAGAATGAGGTCGTGGTCCTGAAGATGCCAAGGAGGCATTTTTCGTGACTGGGGTGGAAGGACAAGAAATCATTTATTTGTCATTTTCTATGAGACCATTTTTTTGGGAATGTTTCTATCATGTTTTTGAATTAATGTCATGAACCATGTCTTTCTCCACCTTGGTTTATAGGTGGAGATTCAATGTTTTATTAAAGTGCGTTTTATTTATGGTTCTACAATTAATTCTCAAGACATGCGATCTTCACAACATTTGACTCATATCACACAACAAATGTATACATTGATCTAGTTGTCAAGGTAAAAACTTAGGAGAACATATTAATCTATTAGGCATAGAATAGTAAGTATAACCCTTAATTAGTCACATTAGATGTGACATGGAAACCACAAACATCAAGGATATGAAAGGTATTGCTTGTGTCAAGCATACAGTGGGAGGAATAGAAAATTGTAGAACCTCTTGTCTTGTGTTTACGAGTATCCTAAGGAAACTTAGGAATATCGTGTTCGTTACAGCTTGGAATGAATGGGATCGTTTTATAATATTCTACCTTCAAGGTGAAGGAGTTCTTCTATGAAAGAATGGTGGTAGTAATGAAAAATTAGCGACTCGATAAACATAAATACCACTGGCAGTTAAAATGAATAGACTAGTAAACCTGTAAACCTATGAACACAAGTTCAATACCCTTCCAGATGAAATATGCTGACAGGAGATATGACAAAAGTCAAAAAATCTTGACAAGTAATGGAAGCCGGCCTAAAGCGTAACTGCCTCAAAGATCAATCTACTGATTGAATCTTTTCTGAACATAAGTTCTCAAGGTTAATAGGTATACAACTGGCTTGTTAGTATCGTATGTTGGTAACGTTGTATAAGTGACGTAGATGTGATCATCATCTCAATTTTCCAAAAAGGACTTAAAAAAAGAATAGCACCCCAATTGCACAAGATAGCAATACATGCGGACCATTGGGTTGCTGAAATCATTTTGTCCGAACACATAGATAATATGGAATAATCAAAGGTAATTCTTTCTGTAAAGCATTACCAAAAGGTACATGCAATTCTATGAGTTTAAATTGGTGTTGACTAATACATTTCATGTATATAGTCGAACCCCTATTTGATCCAATGGATTGGATTGGTGTTGTTTATTGGAAAACAACATGGAAAATTGGAACTAGAATCTCTAGTCTTAAGACATGAACTTAAGTGATGATCCAGTATTTGTTTTATGCCAAATGGGAAGGTAAAGGCTGAGGACGTCTCTTTTGAAGAGATAGAGGCTAACTCTACCAATTAAATCACGCACAAGCATGCGGTGATAAAAGGTATTTAGATAGATGAACCTGTGAAAAGCAAAAAATCTGAGATGTATTCTCTTAAAAAACAGAGCAAGGTCTCATCTACTATCTAAACATAACTAGTGGCGAAAAGTGAAAAATCTGAGAGATTATTTGATCAGAGTCGACGTTCAAGTGGAACGAGTCAACTCAACGAAAGCGTGGCAAACCCCCTTTCACCAAAACCCTTGAATAGTAGTTGAGTTCAATAGGTCATCTGGACGATGGACCTGTGTGGGAACAGTAGGCTCTTGGGCAAGTGGGAGATTGAAAGTGTTATATGCCCAGCGAGCCATCTGTTGGCTTGAACATTAACACTATGTCAGTCTTATCATTTAGATTTTAGCAAACCTATTATGGAATGCTTCTTTATTGTCGACTACTTATAGAGTATAGATAAAAATTCCATGGATTACATATAGTTAAGGGAGGCGGTCGAGATACCTATAGAATGCTCTCAAAGACTGTAATCCTAAATATACATTCCAAGTCATATAGGCTGTGAGATGTGGGATATCACTGGCCTTACCAAGACTTGTTCATGTGTGTAACTCTTCCAAGAGGTTGACGCGTTCCATTGTCAATGGCTAGTATAGCTAATACATGCAGGAAGATTCATACTTTGGGTTAGTATGGAATTGAACGACCCCGAAAGGATTCCTTGTTGGTGTTATCGAACTTGCAGTCCTTCGGTTTAGTAGTGTGAGATAATCCTTAGACCTGAGATGTCATTGGAAAGGGTACTACCCACTATGATTTGATATGCACGTACACTCCAGGAGAGTTATACGGCGTGTATGTTGGGTGTAGTTTGGTAGTAAACGGGAACAAGTTAAAGTCGGAAGGGAGTCATCCAAGGTCATGAGTACCCGGTATTTCCTATGCTGTTGAGTGAAGCTGAATGGTCAAAAAGTCTCTGGCCAGAGCATAGTCTTATAAGAGGACTTGGTGATCCCTGCTTAGAAGACCGGATCATTAGTGGAACCAACACAGTCATAGTTTACGAGGCTGTTAGGGTTTCGACCGTCGCCAAACCCTATGTCTTAAACGGGAAAAAGATGGAGGGATTCGACTCAAACAAAGATCAAAATCTAGATAGGTTTTTGCTTTTCAGCGTTAACATCTAGGAAGTCATGGCAATATTGCTAGACATCGAACCATGACCGATAGGTGCCTTGGGTTAATTGGTAAAATTAATCCAAGGCCTAGTTAAATTATTATGAAAAATTAGTCTAACCTATGGAAGGACTTATTGCTGGCATATTAATGATCTTAAGGGGTCACACACAATACTTAGTGTAGTACCTATTGGCTAGTTAATTCTTTGTGAATTAATGGAGAGATTAATTAATTCGAATGAATTAATCCAGAAGAAGCAATAAATTAATTAAGTGGTCTTAATTAATAATAGTCTTATAATTTAATATTGTATTATTAAATTGGGAATGACTAGTTAATTAGTTAGTGGTCTAATTAATTAATATGTGAAAGAGAAAATAAATATATATATATATTAATATGTGCATAGGCGTGTATGTGATAGATTTGGTGGAGGATATTTTATCTTCTTCACCAAGTCTATATATATATATATATATCTTATTAGTATATTTGGCAGGATCTATTCTAATTAATTAGGTAACTAATTGATATGGAAAGATCTTACAAATATATTAGGATAGATATTGTAGACATGGAAAGATCTAATTAATAAGTTAGTTGACTAATTATATGGAAAAGATCTTATTGAATAGATATGGAAATATCTTATTAGTTGGAAAGATATCCAATTAATTAAGGAAGAGAGTTTGAGAAAGAATGGAAACTAAAATAACACATACATAGATATATATCACACACCTATTTAAGCAATGTGAACACACACACTAAGTGTGTGTGTGTAGGGCATGTATGCCCTATATATATATATATCTGTGTGTGTGTTGTTGTTTTAATTAATCAAGTTATTCTCTCAAGAGTTTTTTTATAATCTATAAACCAAAAGCTTTGAATTTTCAATTGTTTGTCTCAATCTCTCCCACCTCTTTCACATCTAATTCTTCCAACTCATGTGTTGAGTACGAAGAACACCAAGAATATTCCTACCCCTTTTCTCATAATCCAAAATTCGATATTCTCTTGGCTAGCACTGGTAGAGATAATCGAGGATACGAGCTAAGGTGTGGATAAACTTAGAGGCGCAACACTTGGGGCGCTATGGCAAATCCATCCGGAGAGGTGTAGCAGGGAGTTGCTTAAAAAGACGTTGCTGCCTTAAGGTCTTCAGGAGTTAAACATGAGAAAAGTTTCTCTAGGATAGTTTATGAAACCGATGGTACCATCTCTACCTAGCCCTAATTTCGGGGATGCCGCTTTAATTTTTGAATTTATACCTTCCGTTGCGCCGGCGTTCCCCGGGGGTTGTACCGAGATCCAAGTATCACGCTGGAGACTTGAAGATAATCCACCCTCTTTGACTCCACCATGGCCGACGGCTACAAATGAAGGAAAGAGAGAATTTTCTCTTCTTCTTTCTTTGTTGTCAAGTTTATTATGGGTAACTTAGGTTTTTTCACTAGGTATCATGTATTTATAAGGAATGATGGGCTTGGAATTAATTAGTTCCTTGAGCCCATCAACTCCTATTGTACACGCCTATTTCATAATCTATTGGGCTAAGTTGACTTTCAACTTAGTCCAATTATTAATCAAGTCCAACATATTTTAATCTAATTAAAATATGATATTAATTAATAGTTAACTAAATTAATTAATCTAATTATTAATTTAGGATACGATGAATATAATAAATAAATCTAATTATTTATTATTAATTTATTTTCATTAATCTAATTAACCAAATAAATTTCAAATAAACTAATTTGCCCATCAAATGACAAATTACCTAATTTATGTTATTTGACAACGAAAGAATTTCTTCGCTTAATTCCTTGAAAGTGCGAGTCTTCCTGTTCGTGTCAATTGGCATTGGGAAGAGACCAAGGATATGGGAGTCACCTAGCAAGTCTCGTGGACTCACATCGAAACCAATTCAGATCAAATCTAATAGATCATATATGAACCTTTAGATCACAGACACCCTATGAGTCTAGGCCTTTCACTGTAACATCCCGATCGAGTGAGAGTCATAGATTATGTCAAACTCGCAGGACTCGGTGATGCGCTCAATGAATCATAGTAAGATGAGGTTACTGAACTACCCTTGTGTACTATACATAAGTTAGTTCTCCTGCTTTGGCCAAAGACTTATAATTTCATTTACCAACGATCGCACAGGACGTTAACTCGTTATTACTCGAGACAGTGAATCTCATATTGGCAATCACAGAACAATTGCCACTTGTCCCTCGGAATCGCACTTCGAAGTTGATCCCACCAAAGGGCAAAATGGATCTAACTACTCTAATAACTCGTTCAATGTCACAAATCCAATCTTTATGAATCCCCAGGTCTAAGGCTCACGCACACTACCGCGATAGTAATTCAATCATTGACATGAGTAATTACCCATGTGATTGAATTACGGCGAGCCGTATTCGAATATATCAATTTCATTGCTATATCTATGAATAAGCTCCCACCATCCAAAGTGACCGACTGACACTCCTGGTCAAAGCTTGCATCATACAAATCTGGTCTTAATGCCCAATTAAGACTCTTCGACTTACGAACTCTTGCTCAAGTAAACAAGGAACCAATACTTCTAGTGTCTTTCTCCTCTAATTGTTGTGGAGTAGAAGCTCTCTCTTAATTACTTAGGACTTATTTGTTTAGTACTTATAATAATGTCATCAAGATTGATATGAACAAAACAAATGCTTCTATTAATTTGTACAAGATAAATCAGTGCCCTACGTGTTCTAACTCCTCGTTGGCATCGAGGGCACATACCTAACAATCTTCCACTTGCACTCAATGGCAACTGCTATGGTATCTAATACATATTGGACTAGCACCACTTATAATATTGGACTTAGTGAGTGGCCCAGCCATGATTTCAGCTGTGGCTATTTTTTTTATTGACAATATTGCATTTTCCAACGATCGTTCAAAATGATGTTGTATCTCTTTTTAATATGTTCGGATCTTTCGTGAGAGCTTTGATTCCCCAGCCTGCGCAATGGCTCCTTTAATGTCATAGTAAAGTGCTAACGCAAGCTCCTTGTTTAGGACGTCATTGAAGTTTCACCATGAACTTCTAGATCGAAACAATTTCCTTGACAGCCTCTAAGGGAGTCACGTATTCAAACCTCAATGGTGGCATCCTCTAAGACAGTGCTCCACTTCTCAAAAGTGAATACATACCCATAAGTGAACTTATGGTCATTGATGTCAGACTCAAAGTCGGAGTCCATATAATCGTTCACTTTCAGCTTTCCATTCCCAAATTCGAGAAGCATATCTTTAGTTTCTTCCAAAGTATTTGAGATTATACTTTATTGCCATCGAATGCTCTTTGCCCGGGTTATCCTAAAAACTATTTTCTATGCTTACTGCAGATCCAAGGTCCGAGCTTGTGCATAGCTTAGCATATATGAGACTCCCTATTGTCGATGCATAAGGTATGGTCTTCATCTCATTTCTGTCCACCTTACTTAGAGGATTTATGGATTTCAAGAGATGAAGTCCATGTCTCATTAGGCAATAGACCTCTTTTGGAGTTTTCATCCCAGAAAACCTTTTTCAGGACTTTCTCTAAGTAAAGGACTTAGGGAAGCCTCATCGTCCTATTCGATCTTATCCCTGTAAATTCGAATTATAAGGACATATGTGGCTTCTCCCCAGTCTTTAACGAAGAATGTGTTCGAGTGTCATTTCTTGATCGAAGTCAATAAGCATATATCATTTCCTAGAAATAATATTTTGCTCCTACTAGCCCTTATTTCAAGACACATGGTTTATTGATGACAAAATAGTCCCTAGCTATGTCGTCAATGAAATGATTCCAACTACATGGGCTTGTTCACTATAGATCTCCTCCTAGAGGAATTCAGCGATGAAAGGGTGTTCACATTCATATGGTGGATTCCATAATCCAGTTGTGTCACTACCGAAACCTAGATTTCAATGGATCGTTGTCCTGGTTAGAACAAAAGGGTTCTCCTCAAAGTCAAAGCCCCTTTTATGACTATACCCTTGTACCATCACCCTGGCCATGTCATTGTAACCAGTCTTCCTTCTTGTAGATGCATTCGCCAATGATGGTTACAATACTCTCAAGGCGATCTACTAAGTTCTAGACTTGATGCAATCCATCTTTGCTTTTAACAGTCTTATACCATCTCGCAGATTCCATACTCACCATCGATTTTTCATGTATAGAGGGATCATATCCTTGGTTTTTTTCTACTACAGCATACAACCATATCCTCTTAGGTGGTGGGATACTCTATCAGACTAATATTTGGCGGTGTGTGTCATAGCGGGTTTGATTCAGATTTCTTGAATAGTAGTCTCCAAAAGAGTTTTGTTTTTGTTCTTACAGATCAACCTTTCTACCATCTCTCCATGGAAATCTTCCTTGATAGATTGAGCCTCTAAGTCCATAGAGTCTCTAAGACCATGGGGATCTTTTTGATCCTTACATAGGTAGAAGGGTTATCCCTTAGATTTACTCGGGATAACCAAAACATCCTTTTTTTAGGAATCTAACCTCTAGTTTTTCTACCTTTGTCTTTTCTACGTAGACCGGGCATCCCCATATCTTTTCGTGTAAAAATTAGGCTTTCTTTTACGTCATTTCTCATATGGCGTCTTAGGAATGAATTTGGAGGGACTTCTTATTCAATATGCTTTGATGAGCAGCGCATGACCACATCGAATTGGGCAATTTCTTATAGAAGGAATCATGTCTAACAGTGCTTCATTACATCATACTTATTATCTTATTCAATTGTGGAATTACTGGAAGCGTCAATTGTGAAGCCATGTCACATTCTCCTAAGAATGATTTGGCTCGGGCGATCATATATTTCCCATATCAACCTAATCACAGTATCATTATATGATGCCCTCTAGAGTCAGTATAAATCAAATTTTAAAACTTGAGTAACCTCTAATCAAGAGGGATTCGACCTCTCTGCGTATGAGATAAGATTCTAACGTTCGGATAGGGATCTAATTCCAAATAGGCTTGTGTTCCCATGTTTCTCCTAACTTGTGGATCTTATGCTTTCACAAGCATGATCGAATCTTAGATGTCAATCAATACTACGTTCTCTAGTTTATGTTCACATTACACTTATTCCAGATGTTCAACAATTCCATGATGATGCGTTGCCCTTACGTTTATTTTAAAAATAAATATCATGTAAGTCAATACCAAAAAATATCTCAAAAAAATATGTTTCCTAACCAAGTCTAAGATCAACATTTATTTGGTAAAACAAGACAATCATCTTGGGTTGTGACATATCCAGAAGTAATAAAACAGAAGTGAATCATAAGTTGACTCTACCGACATTATGTCTGGTTCCAACGTAGATCACTTCTTATTCTTCCAGATTTCTACTTCCTTCCATATCTCCATTTAATATTCTAAATATCAGTACCATCTCTGGGATCTAGAATCCAAGAAATGAGAAAACAATCATACAATGTTAGTTTCTAAAACTTTATAACTCTTAATTGAGGACTATTCTCAAGTTTCTAAGTCAATAAAAGAAGTTGGGCTAATGATGACAATATTCTCGAACTTAATAATGGGTTATTTGTCTAACAAGAGAGATAATAACAATTGAGAAAATAAACAAAGATTGAATTAGATAATTATATTGCATCCAAGTGAAATTGGGACTTTAATCTTCACTTGACTCCCACTACATTTTTCGAAATATTTCACTCCCACTGCAATAATCAAAAATCTCTTTGGGCTGATTTCGTAGTGGGTGATTGAGTTTTTTAATAAATCTGTTGAGTTGCAACCGTATAACGATATATGGCTCACTAGATTTATTAAAGTGGTAGTCATTTCCAGCCTCGTCTAATAGACGATTCAATCTACTTTGGCTCATGGATCACGAGACCGCAACCCTCTATCGATATATAGGTTGTGATCTCTCTAAAGTTAGGCCCATCAACTCCTTTCAATCTAACAGTTGAATTCCACCTTGCAACCCTCTGTTGATATATGGGGTGGAATTTGCTTCGACCGAAGGCATCTAATGCACTTATTAAGTCTAAATACATACCTTAGTGCATAACCCCCACTTACTGGGAAGAAATTATGCATTTAGATATGAATTCATCTTTCATAAGTTTGATGGAGAGCCGAGACATCCAATTCCCCTTTCAAAAATTCAGTATTTAAAGATTGGGAGAATTTTGATTGTTTTAATAAAGGTCTCACTTTGCACATTAATTTCTTACGCGCAAATATGGATATAAATTAATGAAACAGAAAACACCCAGCAATTCTACCACTCATGCTTTCCATGGACTTTACTTAATTGGGTCGAGCCAATGACCCAATTAGGGGTTAGGGGGCCTAAAAGATCTCCATCCAATGTCTAACTTCATGGCTCCTGGCTCCAAGCAGATCTTCTATCTTCGAGGCCATAATCTAATTATTACATGGAAAACATCTTAGACAGATATCTATGAAAATATGATACAAGCTGGGAGGCTCAAACTCTTGCCCGATACAACCCAGATAAAATTCAAAGCAATAAACCCTAGTCCATGGAAGGCATCCCACAATAAACGCATTAAAGCATTTAAATAAACTATTTAAGCTTATGTTGGCATCAGAGTAAATTAAAATCAAATTTCAATTAACACATAATTAAACCAGGTAAATTACATCCAACCGCCCTGTGATCAACCTTATTATCACTTCAACCCCCTGTGAATTTTTTTTTATCATGTTGCCCCCTGTGAAAATATAAATGACGCACACTGCCTCCCTGGAATTATTTTGCTTAGTAATTTTACTGAGGACCAAAATGCCCTCGTATATAAACCTCATTTGAACTTCATACTTACTGTGGTAATTCTCATAAAATTAGACGTATTCTCTCTCTTAAAAACAAAACCCCCAAATTGTTACCCATCGATTAACCCTAACCCCCAAAACCCGACGATTAACCCTATTTATTTACACAATGTTGAAGTCCAGAATCATTATTGTTTGAAGTGGTTTCAATGTTGGTGGTCGTAGAGTCAAAGAGGGCTACCTATTTTTGCGAAGAACGGGTTATAGAATTTTTCATTTTCATTAAGGTAATATCAATTTTTTCCATTTAATATCTTGAGATATGTGTTTTTGTACCGTATTCTTGCTATTTTCCAACATTTTATATATTATTTTTGGTATGAGAGATTGGGTTGAGGGAAAATTTGTTCATGTGTTGGGTTGAGGGGAAAATGATGTATTTTATCACTGAAAATGAAGTCAAAAGGTAGAATCTTTGAGTTGTCTATATCTGCAAAAGACATTCATGTGCGTTTTGAGATAAAATATACAATGTGGTCCTAAAATAGATGACTTGCACTTAATTTTTTAGAAGTTTATTCTGGAAAAAAGGATTCAAGGTCCCACTTATATGTTTTTGACCTTTTTGTGTCTGTATGGTCCCCTCCATACATGTGCTTTTGTTATAGAATATGCTTTGATTAATTTTTTATTCCCTAGTTGTTTGGTAGTTGAATATGTTTTGTAGTTAAAATAATCTTTTTACATTTCCTAGTTGTTTGGTAGTTAAAAACTTGTTTATTTAACTATTTAATAATTTTTTAAACATTGTATCTGCAGATGAGTATCATACACCAGGTTTTACATATGTGGGTAAATGGTAAGATGGTCCACACTCCAACAAAGAAGTGTGTGGACAGAAGCATGAGTTTAACATTGATCTGGATGTGTTAAATCTTACAGCTTTATATCAAATGTATATAAAGTGTGGAGGTAGAAGGCCTGTGGTTGATTTTTACTACACAAGACCAGGGTGGTCCTTTGATATCGGACTTCGGTTGATAAAGAATGACATGGGTGACATGGTGATGTGTGATTTGGTTAGAGACTTTGATGGTTTAGATCCAGGCATTCCAATTGAAATCTAGGTGGATGAAGTTGATGATCCACTAGTACTATATGCTACACCCATGAATATGGTTCCCCTTCAGATGGAAGTACCATTGTCATAGGAGGATAAACTATAGTTTTTGCTGACAAATATTGACTTCAATGATTCATATGAGTCAGTTGAAACTCAAGAATTTAGTAGAGGGGTTGATGGTGAAGCAAGTAGAACTAAAATAGTTAAAGAACAGGTTGCTGGTGATACTGAACAAATGGATGAACATGTTGCAGATGAAGAAAATGTTGTTCATTTAGGATCAGTTCAAGAAGATGCAGAAGTAGTGGATGAAATGGAATGTCACAATTTTGCTCAAGGAGGGCATGCATTCCTACAAGAGGAGGAAGAAAAAGCGACTGAACCTACTGAAATGGCTCAATCCAGAGTTTCCAGAGCTGTTGTTTTAGGGAAAGGTAAAGTTTAAGAAGAAGAAAATATTAAAGTTGATGCAATGGCTCAATCAAGAGCTGCTGAAAAGGGCAAGGGTAAAATGGCAGAACAAAACATACCCTTTATAGTGGATGAGGAAGATTCAAGGTCAGAATTTGATGACTCTTCTGATGAAGATTATTTAGAGTCTAATGAAAGTGAGGATGATGAGGAGGGTTATAAGGATCTGGTTGATGAGGGTAATTATGATCGTGATGAGGAATTGGTTGAGGAGGATAATTATGATGGCTTTAAGGAATTCAAAGAGGATCCTAATGTCGTACTTCTGGTGGTACTTCAGGTGCTGTTGCTGCTGTTGATACGTCAGGTGCTGTTGCTATTGGTGGTACATCTGATGAGGAGCACTTAGAAGGGGAATTTTCTGATTCCCTTAGCTTCATTCTGGATGATATTGAAGGCTCTAGTGATGATGATATTTTCTTAGGAAAAATCCAACCAAAGCTGAACTGCTAAAGAAACTAAGAAAATTTATCTCACAGTCTAAGAATCAAAACCAAACTAAGACCAAGAAGAAGGACAAGAGTATAAGATCAACAAAATGGATCAATATCAGAGAAGGTAAAGGTCCCAATCAATCTCTTCAAGCGATCCTGGGGAAGAAGATGAGCTTCTTAGTCTGGATGGGTTTGATGATGAAATTGGGGAGAGAAGTAAACTTAGATACCATTTTTTTAGGGAAGGAGAGTGGAACATGAAGGGAAAATCTCTGGTTGTGGGCATGAAATTTGAGAACTTCAGAGTGTAAAGAGAAGCATTAAGAGATTATTGTGTAAGGAATGGGTTTGATGTTGAATACATAAGGAATGAAACTGGTAGAATTACCGTGACCTGCAAGAATGAAAATTGTAAATGGAGACTACATGCTTCACCAATACAGAACACTACAATCTTCCAAATCAAATCCCTGAAAGGCGAACATTCTTGTGAAAAGACATTTGATAACAAGTTGGCCAAGTCCAGTTATATTGGTTAGAGGTTGGAATAAATGATCAGGCATAATCCCCATGTGAGCAATGATCAGTTGAGGAATGTAATAAATAGGAAATGTGGGGTGGAGGTTAGTAGTGCATAGGTGTCAAGAGCAAAGAGAGCAGCAGTAGATAAAATAGGAAAGGCACTTATCAAGGGACAAGAAATGTAGTTCTCCTAAGTGCATGTACAAACCAAGGTGGATCTGCAAATATGCCTACTCCAAGACCTAGGGTAAAAACTTAATATTCATATGTATTACATTCTATTACTAAGAGATATTGTTAAGTTATCATTGTAACCCCCATGTGTAAATGCAGAAACTGAGTGCTACGGGTGGATCTGCAAATATACCCACTAAATCAGAAAACATTACAAGGAGAAGGGTTAATACTGGTATACCCTGTAATCCATACACTTTCCATTAATTATCACCCTTATATACCCTTGATTATAAAATTGAATTTCAATTATTAAGTGTGTTTATCACCTTGGTATAACCATGGATTTCAGCAGCTGGAAGTTCTGGAGGCATAAGTGCAGCTCCAGCTGGATCTGGAGGAATAACTGCAGCCGCAACTGGATCTGGATCTGGCTCTTTAGAAACAATTGCAGCAGCCAATACCCTTGGAAACAAGCTTGCTCCTGAAAAGAAAACTAAGAGGACATTTGTTTCAGATGTATTGAAGAACATCAGAGACATGGGATTTGAAAAGAGGCTAAGAAAATAGGATGTTTGTTGTAGTTGTTTTTATTGTTTAAGAATTATGCTTTTTGGGAGATTATCTTGTGGTGAACATTGTGCTGTGTTTGGAGATATTCAGTGGTGGTGGGGTAGTTTTGCTACTTTAATACCAATAGAATATTTTGTTAGTTTTTGGTGGTATTTTGGTAGTACATGGTGGTTGTAAACAGCTGTTGGCATTCTGTTGGTTGAAAACATTGAATACCCCCCCCCCCCTTATTAATTGACTGACATTTTGGAGCTTTTTTTAAATCTGTTTTTGAGCTTTAGTGTTGTGTAAGAGCAGGCTTTTTTGTGATATATGTGTTGTTTTAGCTTTATGTGGTCAACTTCAATTAACCATTCAAAGTGTCAATTTGTGTTGTTTGGTACTCTATTATTTGTGATGTATGTATGTGTTGTTTTAGCTTTATGTGGTCCATTGCAATTAACAATTCAAATTGTCGATTTGTGTTGTTTGGTACTCCTAACAAATCCTCAATGGATAATAAGCTAAAAATTTGCAACAATTCCACACTTCACCAAGCCACTACAACTACAAATTTGCAACAATTCCAAACTGAAAACACAACACTGCCAATTGAATAAACAAGTCACCACAAACAGAAATTGAACATTCCAAGTCACTACAAATACTTCTAAACCAACACCAACATTTCCTAAACGCTAAATTGACAGGTAAAAACCAAGAAAAATTCAAACCCTAAACAAAATTAAAACCAACATTGTGAATAAAATGGCACAAATCACTCATGAAAAATGGACATAATTTCCACGCATCTCCTGCCTTTGTGAACCAAAAACCCTTGAAACCCCAGATACCACTTCATCATCATCTTCAGCCTCCTCTTCAGCCCCAGAAAACAAATCACCCGATGGAAAAGTGACGGGAATCCCACTTGGTGACAAAATTGCTCGATAAGGCTTACACGATCGGAAAAAAAAAAGCAAATTTGCCTTGTACACGCATAGTACAATCTTCCCTTTGAGGGCTTTCTCTCAGATTCAACAACCCTAATTTGAGCTTGTATGAATCATTCACAATCAGGAAAGAACACATACCTCAGTTCAAGACTTTGTTTCAGATTCTTGAAGCTTTTATTGTGGTTGGATGTCGACATGGTCGGCTTTGTCCACTGAGGAAGAGAACAGCGAAGCAATGAAGAAAGATGGAGAAAACGTAGGTTACAATGTAATTTTGAAGTATTTATATTTTTGAAGAAAGGGTAAAACATACTTTTTAGCCCCTAAAAACCTATAACAACTGATACATATGAGCGAGTGAGAACACATCCAGGCAGTGGGTGTCTCTTTGCATCATTTATATTTTCACAGGGGGGTAACATGAAAAAAAAATTCACAGGGGGATGGGTTTAATATACCCTAATTAAACCTAAATTTAATTATGGAAAAATTAAATGCAATCTTAATTTTGATGAGAGAATTAAATGTAATTTAATCAAAGCGTAATTAAATCCCATTTTACTACAATGGGTAAATTAAATCCAATTTAATTATGACAAAATTAAATTCAATCTTAATTTTGATGGGAGGATTAAATCTAATTTAATCCAAGTGTAATTAAATCCCATTTAACTACAATGGGTAGATTAAATCCAATTTAATTATGACAAAATTAAATTCAATTTTAATTTTGATGGGAGGATTAAATCTAATTTAATCCAAGCGTAACTAAATCCTTGTTAACTACAATGGGTAAATTCATTCCAATTTACTCATATAATTAGATCAAAAATAATTATAGAGAGATTAAATTAAATGAGGAGATTAAATCTAATTTAATCATTTATGATTAATTCCACAACTTAGATACATCATAAACAAATTAAATTTTAATTTAGATGAAAAGACCAAGTCCTTCTTAATCAAAGTTGAATTAAATTAAATTAAATTTTAATCATTAATCCAATATAATTTAATCTTGATAGAATAATTAAATCTAATTTTATTATCTGAATCAAATCCAATTCAATTGAAATAAATTAAAACCAATTTAAATTAGACAAACTAAAATAAATCAAATCTAATTTAATCAAACAATTAAATCCAATTTAATAACAATAAAATTAAACCTAATTTAATTTGATATATTGATTAATTCCTATTTAATCAAATTGTCTAATTTAACATTAGTATGTGGATTAAATCAAATTTTATCAACACAAATAAATCCAATTTGAAATTGAGAATTTAGTGGAAGATGGGTGATAGGGTTGAGATGTACATAATTTGATCCCATGATTTCATATGGTTTTAGCCTGATTATGAGTAATTTATGCTATAAATGTAAGTAATGAGTTTGATATTTGAAGTCAGGTATAAATCATCACAATTGAGGAAAATAAGGGAGTAAAGTACGTATGTAGTGGAAAACTGAATAAGCAGAGTTCAATGTACGAACGTCCGGGACACAACGTTCGGACGTGGTGATAGTAACGTTCAGACGTTGGGAAGAATTACGCACAGACTCCAGGAGGTGTAACATTTGAATGTTGATGTCAACAGAACAGTTTTAGAAATTTCCAATTCTAAACCTAAACGGAGTCTTCCAACACTACGCCTATAAATACAAGATGTAGGAGAAAAGAAGGAGAGCAGCTTTTCCAGTAGGGAGAAAATATGCATGTTAGTTTAGATTTATTCTTAGTTACTTTTGGATAAAGATTACATAGTTTTGAAGAACAAGAAGAAGGAAGAAGATCATCTTCTATACAAGGAAGTTTCTTAGATCTAGATAGATTTTTGTCTATGAATATTATCTTTTTCTTTGTATCTTTTCTTTTATAGTTATGAACTAAATTCTTAGATTAAGACCATACAAAGGCCGGATTGATCTTGAATAATAGATGATAGTTGTTTTATTCAGGTCAATTCTATGATTGCTATGTATTGTAATTTTTGTGCTTTTATCATCTTCATATGATTAGCTACCAAGTGTTGAATTCTTGCCTAGTTTATCTGTTAGGGAAAAAGTAAATTAGGGTGTAGAAGAAATCACAATATCTTCAAAGTCAGTTGATGCTAGGGATAGCTACATACTCCGGATGCTGTTAGCCGGGTTTATTTGGAGGGATAAATCTGAATAAATTCAAGGGAAATTCTAGTGTTTAATGCATGCAGTAAAGATTGCTACAACCAATCTAGTATAGGTTATCATGAGCGAGGGATACGCTTGAAAATAATCTTAAGGAATTTTCCACCATAGTATTGTAGTCTAATAAGTTGAAGAAATAACAATTATATATGAAGCAAGTAAATCTGTGCTGATGTGTGAGTCTTAATGGCCTTTCTCATCATTGTTCTTATCAGTATAATTCATTCCTGTTTAATTAAATTTCTTGTTTGTTTATAAAAAGTTCGACTTTATACTTGCATTAGTTCTTGTAAGACAAAAATATAAATATCTGTGGGTTGACATCCCGGACTTAATTGTCCACTTTATTACTACACACGATCAGTCCTCTTTCTGTAAAAACACGTAGAGTTCTACCGTGTCAAAGGGCCAAAATAAATACACAAGGTAGGTACAAATGTGTTGGGTTAAATCCAATACCTAACACGCATCATACAACTCTTACAAGCCCAACTTGAGAATATGCTCACTGGACCAAGCCCGACTTGAGAATATTCTTGTTCGCCCAAGCTTTGGATTTAAATATGTTGGGTAAAGCCCAAACATAATTTAATTCAAGTTTGGCCTGGCCCAACACCTTTGGTGTTTCTTCCATCAAGGTCAAACGGATTCTCATGTCGTTACCGTCTCAGCGCCCAATGCCGATGATCATGACTTCGCCAGTCGGAGTTCTGCCTCATTGTGTCACCACCGCGTAGGCCATCTCTGTCACCGCTACAAAAATGGTGGCCTTCTCACGGCTTCTGTGCACGATAAGAATCTGTGAATTTGCATATTCCGATCAGGAGCTTGCGGCGTTATCGGCCCCGCCTTCTTCAGCGGAGAAGGGCGGAGTTTCCAAAATCGATCGGGTAATTTCCAAGGCAGAAGTTTAGCGTATGTGTGCACGTCCAGCATCGTTCAAAATAGCATAGCGCCGGTGTTGGGATTGTGCCCTCGATGCCAATGAGGAGTTAGAATATAAGGCACGAGTTTATAGTGTGCAACCTCTAATTGATATAAAGGCAATAGTATATTATTCGTATAATTCTTGATGACATCTATAAGTCTTAAATGAACAACTAGTCCATGTGTGTCAAGGCAAACCTTCGCACTCCTTATAGTAGTTAAGGAGATGGGCATTGGAAGGGTTTGATACTTGATCACTTAAATGGTTCGCCAGTCGGAGAATCTCAATTGAGCATTTAGATTCGTATGGACTTGTATGACACGTGCTCTGAAAAAGGAGTTCCAGTCGAACACTATGGGATAGTGGGAGTTTGTGTCATAGATACATTGATGGGATTAGTGTATTCGAACACGACTCGTAGTAATGCGATCATATAGGCTTTTACTCAGTGACTATCAATGATTGGATTACTGATTATGAAGGCATGCGTGAGCCTTAGACCTGAGGAGTCACAGTCACAGTGTGCTTGTGACGTTGGATTCTGTCATCAGAGTAGTTAGGCCCAATTCACCCGTTGGTGGGGTTGACCTTGAAGTGCGTTACAATGGGAAAGTAGCATGTAAGGTGATTGCCAAGAGGGAATTCACTGTCTCGAAAGTAAACGAGAAGTATCCTATGTGATCATAGGTAAATGAGATTGAAAGTCTCGCCAGAGCTCATGAACTAACTTATGTTAAATAATCTCATATTACTATGATTCTTAGCATAACATCAAGTCCTGTGAGTTTGACACATTCCCTGGCTCTCACTCGATCGGGATACGGCAGTGAAGGGCTTATACTCATACGGTATTCATAATCTAGAAGTTCATAATGACATAGTCATTTCGTACTCGGTTAGGCTACGATGTGGGGCCACAGTGTTGGCTAGGTGTCACCCACATCCTTTGAAATCCTTCCATTGCCAATTGAGACGAACCTAGAAACTCACACTATAAAGGAATAAATGGTGAAATCAAGTCTTTTATTTGGAGGGTGTTTTGGTAATTTTGTCCTTAGGAAGGACGAATGAATTAATTGGACTAATTAATTTAATTTATTATTTAATGGGATTAAACATTGACAATTAGATTAATTATGCTGACGTGATTAACTAAAACTATCAATCAATTATTCATTTAATTAATTTATTAGAATATTAATTTAATTTACGTGTATATTTAATTAGATTAAATATTAGGTGATTAAATTAATTTGACTAAATTGACTAAGTGAACTTAACCCAACTAAAGTCCAATAGCCCATATGGGCGCATAACTTGGAGCTTAAGTTGGAGGATTTATTTAATCCTCCAACACACGCTCTAGAGTTAATTAATTAATCATAATTTTCACATAAGGTGAAATCCTCCACCAAAATACTAGACAAAGAAAACTCTTCTTCCAACTCATCTTCGCCTAGCCGCCATGGAGATTGGAGATGGAGATTTTCCGAAGTCCGTTCCTGCATGATGATCTTTATACGGTACAATTGAATCGTTGGATAAGATTGAAGATTCTCGAGGATCAAAGTTGAATACACGAAAAAAGTAAGTTTTTTGTTTTCATCTTTTTCTTGATTAAAATCGATGAAAGCCACAAATTGATCATGGTTTGGGAACCCAGATCTATTTTTCTATTCCGCTACGCATGCCAATAGGATTCCCAACAGCCGGCTCACAGTGACGAGCGGAGTGCGTAGCACTACCATAACCAGAAAGCACCGCCATAACCAGAAAGCACCGCTTGTTGCCCACGGAAGTTGTGGCTGTACAGCTGTCTGAATTACAACAGCCTTGCTGCTTTAATTTCTTCCGATTAAACCCAATCACCTTCATCCGTCAATTTTCAGATCCAATCAACAAGTTATTCCAGATTTATTTTACCCAATTTCAAGAGTCAAAATCAAAATTTCTAAACCAAATTCATCTAAAATAATAAAAAACGCATAAAATTATTAAAGCCATTAAAGTTGGCTCTGATACCACTGTTTGGAATCCGATCGGATGCTTAGCGGAAATGTAAACATTTATGGATTTCTAAAGCCGGACCACTTTATGGCATTTCATAATTTTATATAAACAGAAACAAGAACACAACGATTTACCATTATCGAAGCGTGATTTGTTTCTTAATCTACCGTCTACACAGTAGCAATCTCCAGGACTCCTGCCTCTAGATATCACCCCAGAATAGGACTTGAAGAAAACCCACCACCTTTGGCTCCACCATGGCCGACGGCTATAAAGGAAAAGGGAGAGAGAATTTTCTCTTCTTCTTTCTTTGATGTCAAGTTTATTATGAGTGGCTTAGGTTTTTCCACTAGGTATCATGTATTTATAAGAAATAATAGGCTTGGAATTAATTAATTCCTTGAGTCCATCAACTCCTATTGTACACGCCTATTACATCATCTATTGGGCTAAGTTGACTTTCAACTTAGTCAAATTATGAATTAATTCCAACATATTTTGATATAATTAAAAAATAATATTAATTAATAATCAACTAAATTAATTAATCTAATAATTAATTTAGGATAGGATGAATATAATAAATAAATCTAATTATTTATTAGTAATTTATTTCCATTATTCTAATTAATCAAATAAATTAATTTGTCCATCAAATGACAAATTACCTAATTTATGTTATTTGACGGCGAAAGAATTTCTTCGCGTAATTCCTTGAAAGTGCGACTCTCTAGGTTCGTCTCAATTGGCATTAGGAGGAGACCAAGGATGTGAGTGTCACCTAACTAGTCTCGTGGACTCACATCGAAACCCAATTGAGATCAAATCTAATAGATCATATAGAACCTTAAGGTCACAGATACCCTGTGAGTATAAGCCTTTCACTGTAACATCCCGATCGAGTGAGAATCATGGATTGTATCAAACTCACAAGACTCGATGTTGTGATCAATGAATCATAGTAAGATGAAATTATTGAACTACCCTGATGTACTATACATAAGTTAGTTCTCCTGCTTTGGCCAAAGACTTATAATTTCATTTACCTACGATAGCACATGACGTTAACTCGTTACTACTCGAGACAATGAATCCCATATTGGCAACCACCGAACAATTGTCACTTGTCCTTCTGAACTGCACTTTGAGGTTGATCTCACCAAAGGGTGAATTGGATCTAACTACTCTAATAACTCGTTTAGTGTCACAAGTCCAATCTTTGTGAATCCTGAGGTCTAAGGCTCACGCACACAACCATGACCAGTAATTCAATTATTGACAGTCAACGAGTAATTACCCATGTGATTGAATTACGGAAAGCCGTGTTCAAATATATCAATTCCATTGCTATATCTATGACCAAGCTCCCAACATCCAAAGTGACCAACTGACACTCCTTATCAAAGTTTGTGTCATACAAGTCTGGTCTTAATGCCCAATTGAGACTCTTCGACTTGCGAACTCTTGTTTAAGTAAACAAGGAACCGATATTTCTAGTGTCCTTCTTCTCTAGCCATTGAGGAGTAGAAGCTCCCTCTTGATTACTCAGGACCTATTAATTCAATACTTATATTAATGTCATCAAAATTGATATGAACAAAACAAATGCTTCTATTGATTTGTACAATATAAATCATTGCTCTACAAGTCTTAACTCTTCGTAGGCATCGAGAACACATACTTAACAATCACAACTCGATCTGGCATAAAATTTACATCGGAATTCAGATCACTTCGCTTTGGCAACATGAGTCACACATCACCATCATAAGAAAAGAAAAGCTTAAAAAATCAAAAGCACTCTCATGCAGGTATCCATTTTGCCCCAGCAAATCATAATAAATATTCTTGTTCGACATTGATATCAATTCATATGCCATAAGCGTGTGGTAGTGGATAGCTCCATTGTGTCATTTATTATTGTTATATCCACTAGTACAGAAGAGGTCTGTTACAGCGGTTTTTTTTGCACTATTACAGCGGTTTTAACCACTGTAATACGTATCGCTGTAATTGGTATGTTTACTATTACAGCGGTTAAAAAACGCTGTAAAATGAGCCCTATTACAGTGGTTCAATAACGAACCGCTGTAACAGGTAAATTTTTTATTTTTTTTAATGTAAAATCCGTAACCTGTTACAGCGGTTCAGTAAAGAACCGCTGTAACAGGCTACATGTTACAGCGGTTCGTTTCTGAACCGCTGTAACAGGATACAGCGGTTCATCAACGAACCGCTGTAACCTGATTTTCATTTTTTTTTTAGTTATAATTTCAGCTAGCTATATCCTTCCCACAAGCTCAAAATTCAACTCATCAATAACACATAAAACAAACCAATTGCTCAACAGAAACAACAAATTCAAATCCAAAATTAATTTCATTCACCAAATAATAATCTCCAATAATTACAAATAATAACGAGTTTACACTAAACCAATATAAACTAATCACTGCTTTTAAATCAAATAAAAATTTACAATAATTTTCAACTTACACCGCCGGCATATCAAAAGCGCATTTAAAAATGTATTGTGCCAATTCAGAACGTGCTTCATCAAGTTGCGCTATAGTGTAAGAGGCGTACTGACAATCAGCAAAGTACTGCAAGACAAATATTAAAATCCAACAAAAATGTTTAATAACTTAAAAGGGACATTAGAATTTGATTAATATTAATTAGGATTATGCATACCGTCGGTGGGATTATAGATTCTCCGTGTCTAATAATATCTTTCTTGAATTTCATGACGAAGAAGCCACAATCTATGTCATTTATTTGAATGGGGCACTACAAATTAAATTCAAATCAAAATTGTATTAGAACAAATAACTTTTATACGAATAATTTCTTGAAACTATAATTAAAATAATATAATTAAACTAACCTGTATACAACTCCATGTACAGGCCTTGTTTTTTGATTTGATCTTTTGGTTGTTATTATTTGCTCGAAACATCAACACAGCGCTGTTAAAAACATCAAAAATCAAGGAAATATGTCAATATCAAGCAAATATATATATATGAAATCTAGTTATAATATATATACTTTAAACTTAATATTAAGTATAATGGATACATTTAATTGAATGATAAAACTTACTGATTGATCATATCTTTCATATCACGTCGGTTATTTGGATCACCGTGCAAAGAATCCAAATAATAAACGATCTCTTTAATTGGATCAATCACGAGCAACAACCATTGGCCCCTAATCAGCATATTCAAAAGAAAAATTTTTAATTAGTTATGCCTACGTAACAAATTTTACAAAATAACAATGTGTCTTTAGTATCTCACCCGGAGTTGTAAGGTGCAAGAAACAACTTCCCCTCCAGTGCACTAGCTATCATAGTATTTGCTATATATTGCAATTGGTCAACACGCTGCGTGGGAGTAATTCCTGCTCCTGCAGATATAGAATGTGGGCTAAGGAACCCGAATTTATTTTGTTTTTGTTCGGGGACCACGTGATTAACCCACAAACACCTACAATTGAGCATAAAATAAATTTGAGTAACAAAAATAAACATAGTTCAAATTATTGCAGTAAAATAATTTAATTAAAAGCTTACTTTTTATTAATTAATATTTAAAAACTTACTTGATGTAAGCAGTAATGATAGAGGCTCCTATCTGTTCTTTATGCAGAAAGTCACCGATCTCCTCCCGCCCAATATATTCTGGAAAGGGGATATTGAAGATTTCCTCGGGTATGTCTATCCGGATAGTGTTATCAGCCGCAATCATCCCAAAGAACCTTTCAAGAACTGCAAGTGAATTAGGGCGTGGAGCAGGAGGGTTGGCCACTAGAGAAGGAGGGTTGGCCACTAGAGGTGTATTTTTGACATGTGAGTGCTTCGTCGTCGCTGATTCACTTTTTCCAAGTGATGATTTGGATTTTCCGAGAGACTATAAGAAAAAGAAAAAGAAACGTGGGCGTTATCAATGAAAGTATATTTATTAACATTAAACAATTGTTATAATTTATTAATGACTAGCTATTAATAATTACGGACCGATGCATCACTGACAATCACAAGACTCTTAGGCCAAGCAACCATGTATCCCACAGCCTCAGATACTGTGAACACTCCTTCATCATCGAGAGGGACTGGTAAGGGTGCAATATCTTCAATTGCAATGTTAATCGACACTTTCACGAGGTGGGAGGCTAATGGACATGTATGCAATGTTCTATCCTTTGGTTGATTGTACATTGTTCCTCTTGCCACCAAACGATAACACGGTGTAAAAAGTGCTAATTGACACTGCACCACATCCTACATATATATATATATATACCATTATATTAGAAAATGTTGTATATCATACAGAAATATAGGATTGAAAGTTACATTATCACTAAACAATATGCTTTTCATTAATTACCTGAGGAAGGTTTTTCACTTCTGGGCAGCTATCTTTCAAAGAAACCGCCTCTTCTGTATGTGGCTGCTGCGACCCAGACGCCCTATGCTGGTCAAACTCGCGTCGCAATTCGAATAGTGATTGAGTGAGCATTTGAACCGTGTCTTGCAAGCTATCAATCACCGTATTTTTTGAAGGCTTTGAATCCGAAAAGTAATCTTTTTGGGATACCCCAAAGCCTACACCCCTAACTCGACCCGGATGCTCCTTCTTTTTAAGAGCTATAGCCAGTATATCATTCCGGGTCTTCTCGGGTCCACTGTGGCTACCCTCCTGTGATAAGCTTTCCTGTAATAATACATTTAAAAAATACAAAAATTTGTTATTTTAAAATTATTTTTAAAAAAACATACAACACACTATATAACTAAAATTGCAAATAACTCACCATTGATTCCACTATTCTTTTAACATTGACATTATCAATCTTGTTCTGGCTGTCAGAATGTCCAACCCTCCACACTAGTGCTCGTGTCACCTCTGTGACATCTGACCCAGCATCCTTTCTTTTTTGCTTCTATATAAGAAAATTTGTAAGGAAATAAATTTGATTAGAAAATTTGTAATTAAGGAAATTTGATTAGAAAATTTGTAAGGAAATTTGATTAGAATTAAAACTTGTAACGAACTACGTACCTCAATATGCTCCACTTGAGCATATCCAAGACGTGATGCCCTGTAAGGATATTCAAGTTCCTTTGCTCTTTCCCGATTTTCCTTACGTAGTTGCTGTTCATTATATAATCAAGGCATTAGTCAATGTATATAGTTTCAAATAAATTAAAATGAAACCATAAATTAAAATAATTACCTGAAAAGCTTCACTTTGGCGTACTTCTACAAATTTTGTCCAATCTTCTTGAGATATACGATATTTTTCGGGTGGGCTTGAATTAATGTTCCCATCATCATCCTCTACCCAGATTCTGGTCAAGTAGCTCCTATAGTTTCGAGCTAGCTTCCCAGCCTCGGCTAAGATGAACTTCTGTCTACTTTCGTCAATATCAAAGGTCAACTATAAAAAACAAAGAACAAAGTATATAAAAAAATGTTAATTTAGAGAGAAAAAAAACTACATTTACCAATTAAAAACATAATATATAATAACTAACTTACAGCTATTTCATTCCAAATGGCATATTTTATTGCTGCAGAGACGCTGCGCCAATCACTGATAGTAATAGGGACCCTGTCACGAGCTATCACGCCAATGTAACCAACAAAAGTTGATTTATTTGGGTCAACTGGTTGACCATGCTCGTTCCAACCAACTTGTAGCTTTATGCCTTTACTTTTGGCCTTTATTACTTTCTTCATTGCTATAATACCTCTACGTATCTCACTTTCAACACTTGGGTTTGCAGCACCTCCAGAATCCATCTACAAGATTTCATAAGTGAAAATTCAAATATTTCAACAACAACAAACGCAAACAAATATATATGCATTAATCACATCATTAACCAGTTGGATCATATAAATCACATCAAAAAGTACAAAATCAAATATTGATAAGCTTACATTGGTGGTGGTCGTCGTGGTAGTGGCAGAGGAGAGGGTGACTGTGGTGGTATACGGTATCGACCTACAAAAGCAAAAAAATACAGAAGTTAGTGTAACTCATTCACTAATATAATATTACAAGCGGGTTCAATATAATTTACACTTTAACTGCATACTTAACAAAAGAGTTCAAATAAGTTACTCATATAATTATCAAAATAAGTTCAAATACCTTTCATCGTTTTCTTTTTGTCGCTGGTTTACTAATCTTTTGTGATCCCTCAGTACGACCATTTTGTTTAGTACGCCGACGAACAGATGGATTAATCCATATCCCTTCTTGGTGATCTTCTCGCATATACAATTCATCATCACTGATATCCAAGTCACCGTCACTATTTGTGGATTGTGAACCACCTAAGATAGGATATCCTCCATCATCTTCATTATATAGGCCATCATCCTCAATACAAGTATTTTTGTTTACCGATAAAACAATGGACCACCTCTTATCGACAGGATCAGTGACAAAAAACACTTGTTTAGCTTGAGATGCCAAAATGAAAGGTTCATCTTTGTATCCCACCTTTTCAAGGTCTACTCGAGTAAAACCTATTTCACTATCATCGACACCATTTTTATGGTCAACCCACCTACACCCAAATACAGGCACCCGAAACCAACTGTAATCCAGCTCCCATATACGTTCAATCACCCCATAATATGGTAAAGTGGCATAGATAGGGCTATTATCTTTCGCACTTGAGATATGCATTGCTTCAGCTACAAGACTCACCCCACTATTCTGCATTATACTTCGTTCATCTTGGTCTTTTGTATAAAACGTGACACCATTTATACGATAACCCGAATGACAAAATACGAATCTGCCCGGGCCCACCAACAACCGTGCCAATTTATCTGAAACTGAAAGTGAATTCTCATTTTGTTTCTCTTGAATACACTTTCGGAACCAATCGATAAAACTCTTGTTATGTTCTCTTGAAATCCAACTTTCATTTTTACTTGAATTTATTCTCCTAAGTTGGTCCTTGTGCTCTTCAACATATGGCTCAACCTCATCGGTGTTGTGGAGCACATATAGGTGTGCCTGATCCTTTTGTGTGCTAGGAACACTCACTAATTGCTTTCCAATTACACTTTCTCCTTCTGTTCCCCCCCCCCCCCACAACAGGAGACTTTTGAAGCTCTGCAACGTTAGAATCATTCAGATATTCTGTACAAAATGTAATAGCTTCATCAACTATGTACCGCTCAACAATGCAACCTTCCGGCCGGCTATGATTTTTCACATAGCCTTTCAATACCTTCATATAACGCTCAGCCGGATACATAGATCTCATAAAAGCTGGTTCACAAAGTTGTGTCTCTCTAACCAAGTGAATAGGTAGGTGAGTCATTATATCAAAAAATGCGGGTGGGAAATACATCTCAAGCTCACACAAAGTGAGGACAAGTTGTTTCTGAAGTGCAGGCAATTGTTCAGGATCAAACACCTTGCTCCACATTGCTTTGAAGAAGAAACACAATCTAGTTATCGTTTCTCTCACCTTTTTTGACAGAATGGCCCGTAAAGCAATTGGTAGCAAATGATCCATGATTACATGACAATCATGAGTCTTCATATGCTTTAGCTTCAAGTCCTTCATTGATACAAGACTGCTAATGTTCGAAGAATAACCTTCGGGAACTTTCACTCCACAAAGAAACTCACATAATGCAATTTTTTCTTTTCTAGATAGCGTGTGAGCTGCTGGAGGTAAATAAGTACGTTTTCCCTTCATTGTTGGTGCCAATTTACCTCTTATCTTCATTTCAACTAAGTCCAACCTTGCCTTTACTCCATCTTTTGTCTTGCCGGGCACATTTAGAAGAGTACCAATGACACTATCAAATACATTTTTCTCAATATGCATTATATCAAGAAAATGTCTAACATGTAAAGATTTCCAATACGGCAACTCAAAAAAAATTGACCTTTTTTTCCACCCAGTTTTAGCAAGGCCGCCTGCAAAAATCTTTCCGAACTTGATATCCAAGTCTTTTACATTCTCAAACACCTCTTCACCAGTCAAACACTTAGGAGCTCGACATTCTTCTATGCTCCCATTGAAAGCTTTCTTCCACCGACGATATCGATGTTCTCGATTCAACCATCTTCGATGCCCTTGGAATGCATATTTCTGAGAGTGTGGGAGTCTATATTGATCTGTACTCTTGACACATATGGGGCATGCACATTGCCCATGTACACCATATCCCTCGAGATTAGCTCTTGCTGGAAAATCATTGATTGTACCAAACAACATAACTCTGAGATTGAAGCTCTCTTTTCTAAACCCATCATACACTTTAATACCGGTCTCCCACAACTCCTTCAAATCCTCAATTAAAGGGGCCAAGTAGACATCTATATCATTTCCAGGTTGTTTCGGCCCGGAAATTAGTATAGGCATCATAATATGCTCTCGCTTCATGCATCGCGAAGGGGGTAGGTTGTAGATCATCAAAATCACCGGCCATGTACTATGTGAGCTACTTTGCAAGCCATGTGGGTTCATTCCATCTGTAGCCAATACAAGGCGTAAATTTCTTGGTTCTTCCCTAAATTCAGGGAAATCATTATCGATCTTTTTCCATTGAGGAGAATCTGAAGGATGTCTAATCTTGTTATCTTCAATCCCTTATTCAAGCCTTCTATCAGCATACCATGTCAAGTCCTTGGCAAACGCTTCACTACTGTACATGCGTCTAAATCTAGGTATTATGGGCAAATACCATGCTGTTTTGACAGGAGCAGATCCATTCTTCTTGTACCGTGAGGTGCCACATTTGGGACACACCGTCAATGATGCATAGTCCTTTCTAAACAAGATGCAATCATTGAAACAAGCATGTATCCTCTCATATCCCATGCCAATTGCAGTTAACATCTTCTTAGCCTCATAAGTACGATTAGGTAACACATTATCATCGGGTAACATACTTTTTAATAGACCAAGTAAGTCTGTGAAACTCTTATCACTCCACCCATTGTTAGCTTTTAACTTGTAGAGGTTTAGGACTGCTTTCAATCTTGTGAAATTACTACCACTATACAGGGGTGTCTTTGAATCACTTGTCAAATTGTCGAACATCTTGGGACAATTTCGCAAATCCTCCTCAATCACATTGGTCATCTCCTCCAAACGATCAGGCTCATAATCATCCATGTCAAAATCTACTGATCGATATGATGTATCACCCAAATCAGCTGAGGTGGCACTGCTTTCACCGTGTCTTGTCCATCGTGTGTAGCTTTTATCAATTCCATTACACACCAAATGATCTTCCAAGTCACGTGGACTAATTCTCTTTCCAAAACAACAACGTAAACACGGACAACTAATCCTAGTCGGATCCGATGCATGCTCAACCGCAAAGTCGATGAATTCTTTCACCCCTTTCCCATATTGCTCCGACATACGATCCGCTACAATCCAACTTCGATCCATCTAAATTCTCAATTAATTTAATTAAATTAAATAATTTTAATATCAGTTGATAGTTAAATTAATTAAATAAATTTATTTTTAATTTATTTCGCATTATTCTATAAAAAATTCGGCAGAGTAACGACGCAAATATTTCTACCAAGTTCTCGACTTAATCTTCTCAGTGGGTTGTAACCAACAGAAGTCGAATCTTACGATCCGCTAAAATCTCAACAGGGAAACGACGCAAAAAATACTACCAATTTCAACCACAACAAACCCAACACTCTAATCTTTCACCCACAACGAACACAAAATGATACAAAAATATTGATCACCAGTTGGATCACATAAAACATCATATTTCCAGGGGAGCAACTACAAATATTGATCACCAGTTGAATCACATAGATCACATAAAAAACTACAAATAAAGCATCATATTATAAATATTGATCACCAATTGGATCCAAAAGCACATAAAACTACAAATAAATTAAAGCATCACGATATAAAGTTTTTGGAGCTTCTCGGTTGTGCAGAAAGTTGTGCGCGTCTTCACGAGAAAATTCATAACTAATTGTAGAAAGCTCGGATTCATGAACCGTTTTCTTCCTATGAAACTAGACACATAGGGTTATCCACACATATATCTCACATACTCAGTAGATGTCTAGAAAAAATAATATTTGGATTCAAAGTTAGAGAAAAATCTGTCAATTTTCAAAACAGCTGTGCGCGTCTTCACGAGAAAATTCATAACTCATTGTGGAAAGCTCCGATTCATGAACCGTTTTATTCATATGAAACTAGACACATAGGGATATACATACATATATCGAACATACTCATGAGATGCCTAGAACAAATCAGATTTGCATTCAAAGTTAGTAAAAAATCAACTAGAACATAATAACAAAAATCCACTATATAATTTATAAAACCCCAATTAACATAACATGATAATAAAAGAAAAGGTGAAAACTTTACCATGTTTAATGCTTGCTAACCCAAATTGGGAAAAAATTGTGGAAACTGATGCTTCTGAAATTGGTTATGGTGGTATTTTAAAACAAATTAATCCTATTACAAAACAAGAAAATCTTATTAGGTTTCATTCTGGGAAATGGAATAATAGTCAAAAGAATTATGCAACAATAGCAAAAGAAATTCATGCCATAGTAAAATGTGTATTAAAATTTCAAGATGATTTATATAATCAACATTTTGTGATAAAAACAGATTGTAAAGCAGCCAAGTTTATGTTTCAAAAAGATTTTAAACATGATGTTTCTAACCAAATGTTTGCTAGATGGCAGGCGCATCTCGCTCCTTTTGATTTTGAAATTATTTATAAAAAAGGAGAAGATAATAATCTTCCAGATTTTCTGACTAGAGAATATTTATCATGAATTTTGCAGGTTTGACATACCCAGAACCTTTCTCTTATAGAGAAAAAATGCCAAATATTTATCTTCATAATTTACATTGTTCTGTATACTATATCCAACCAGTTCATCAACGGTATTTGGGAAGAATTGGAGTTCCTAACCCAATCCATGATCCTTATTATATTACAAATTTCCATAATTCTAATGGTATTAAAAGGCTTCAAAGGCGCAGATATTATCTGCTGATAAGCATTAAGTATTGGCAAGATATAAGAAATCATCCTGAATTTTCTATGCAAAATATAACATATCAACATAGTGTCCAAACCCATCTAGAACAATGTTTAGGATGGGAATTAAAATTTGCCTTAGAAATCAGATACTCTCTCTCTCTCTCTAAAATCCCTCTCCCTCACTTGCTTCAGCCTCCATCTCCAGTGTAAAATACCAAGTTCTTGTACATTACTGAAGTTGCTATAATAAAAGAAGAGTTTATCTTGTAAGTTTTCTTTTTTATCTTACATTTTAAATTTTATTTTTACTTTGTATTTAAGGATGAGCCTTATAGGCTAAATCCTTTTGTGTTAAATTATATCTGAACTCTCATGATTCCTCTAAAAAACATGGTTTGATAATTCTGAAAAGAGATTTTCGTTATGGTATGGACTCTAATGGGTTGATTTAATAAACTGGCTGAAATTAGATAGTCAAGAATGAAACTCATACTGTTGCCGTTTTTAGCCGTGTTATTTGGCGTTTTTGGGCGTTTGTATGAACATTCTTGATGATTTAATTTCATTGACGGATTATTAAATTGTGAAAATAGTTTGTGAATCTGTGGTGACCCTTGCAAAAGTATCCTTGTGAGAAACTGGGGGTTCCTCGATTTACTACTCCCTGCATTAGGTCCAGTAAATCTTCCATAATCGCTATCTCTCTTTGGAATTAAGTCTTTTTTCAGGGGGAAATCATGTTGGGTAAGGATATAATTTAACACAAAACACAAAAAACTTGCTTATTGCAATGATTAGAAATCAGGATACTGTAAAAAATAGTCTCAATCTTGAATTTGAATTACCACAGGATTTAGATCTACTTAATAAGTGGACTATCCCTAGAATTGAACCAAAAACAATTTATCAATTAGAAACTTTTGAAAGATTAGGCTTAAAACAATTGGTTAAAACTACTGAACAATCTATTTCCTTGAATAATGAAGAAATGATAATTAAGTTATTTAGTGAAAAAGATATACTTCCTTATAGGAAAACTCATAAATTTCTTCATATAGGTTTAGTGCAAATTGCGTTTAAACCACTTACATTAGAAGGTTTGCCTGAAAGTTTTATAGCAGCCTTAAGAGATGGTAGAAATTTAAATTGGAAACAATCTTTAATGAGAATTATACAATCTAGTTTAGCACATGGTCCAGTTTATTTTGATGTTTATCCAAATTTACAATTATCTTTATCTGATGTTAATATTCTTGATGCTTTGACTTTAAATGTTAAAACTCATGGTTATAATTATGTTTCTGGATCAGAAGTTATATGTGTTTGTTATAGAATTTATTATAAACCTTTGTATACTTTAAATCCTCATTGTAAAAAGGTTGATAAACCCTTAAATGAAACTATATTAATTGAAACAAATTTTAGTAAGTCCAATATTATTACAAGGAGATCTATAAAATGGGAAGAAATTGCTTTTCCTGAACACTGGATAATTGAAAAAGCTGTACCTACACAACCACAAATACAGTCAAATCTGGTAGATGTAATACAGTCTCAAGAAGGGACCATAGATTTACAATTTGAACATCCAAATAGATTTTTAGGACCATCTTCAAAATTATCTAGGTCTCGATCCCAATCTTTACATTCTTATATTTCACCTATTGATTATATTGTTGAAACTCCTTCGAGGGCATCTACTTCTCAAATAAGAGATGAAAAAGAGGAAACACAAGAATCGTTAAGAGATTCTAGAATTGATGAATTATATATTAATCAAGACAATATTGTAAAAGGATATAATAATAAGCATGCTAATAATATTAAGCAGGCGGAGACAATGTCTGAAATGAGTATGCCACCTTTTTAATGGATTTTTGGCCTAAAATTGATTTTAGTCCTGGCTCTCGGGCTAGGCAAAATATTAAAAAGGAATTCAATTTGCCTAGATGGGAATTATTTAGAAATTGGTTTTTTGATAATTTTAATCTAAGTGAACAAAATTATATACAAGAACAATTTTATAAAACTTGTTCTGAGAAAAATACTCTCATTCCTTTTGTTCCATGGTTTATGTCTACATATGTTGAACAATATATCGCTGTAATAGAAAGAAATTATAAACTTTTAAATGGACAAAAAATAAAGATATTTATCCTCCTTCACAAGCATTTCAAATGGAAAAAGAAGGGAAAATCTGTAATTTTCTTGCCTTTTCAAAAATATTTGAAAACAATACTTTACAAGTTACATGTCAACATATTAATATTCTTATTGAACAACAAAACTATGCTAATATGTTTTTAAATGTGTTAGGAGAACAAATAGCTTCTTTACATGATAGAATAAATAAACTAAGTATATTAATAGATAAATCTAAACTTCCTGAAAAGGATCTTTAAATCATTGGTACTAGTCATACTGGTCATAATGGAAAAGGTCACACTGCAAGTCCCAGTATTCAACCTCCTCCTGAAATTCGAGATTTTAAATTAAAATCTACTACAGAATTAGAAAAATTCTTAAAAGACAAATTTGATAAATTAACAATAAATACTTTAGAAGAAGACTTTGAGAATACTCTAAGAGAAGGATCTCGTATTGATAATAATATTCAACGACTCGCATCAAAAGTTGAAAAAGTACTAAAGGAGAAATTAACCATAAATACACTAGATAAAAATGTTGATACAATTAATAAAATTGATAAGGAAAAATGGGCAAATAAACCCAGTCAAAGGTTATATTATTACAGGAGACCTTCTCCTATGGACGTTTTACATGAAGAACAAGAATTTATTCTTAGTAATAGTTATAGTGGCAAAAATATTTATGAATGGAATAATGATGGTTATACTAAAAAACAAATTTATAATGCTGTTCACAGAATGCTTATGTATTCTACCATTTGTAAAAGTAATAATAATACAGATAGGACTGTTGCAAAAATGATAATTGCAGGATTTACAGGTCAATTAAAAGGATGGTGGGATCATTATTTAACCCAAGCAAATAAAGATGAAATTTTAAACACTGTTAAACAGGAAGATAATAAATTAGTTGAAAATTCAGTATATACTTTAATAGTTAATATTGTTGAACATTTTACTGGAAGATATTCTGATAATAGTGAAACAATTAGAACATTATTACAAAATCTTAAGTGTAAAACACTAACAGATTTTAGATGGTATAACGATACTTTCCTAAGTAGAGTCATGGAATTACTTGAAAGTAATAGTTCTCATTGGAAATCTAAATTTATTGATGGGTTACCTCATTTATTTGCTGAAAGAGTTAGAAGGAATTTACGAGGTGATTTAATATTTATTCCTTATGATAATTATACCTATGGTAAATTAATTGGAGTATGTATCCAAGAAGGATTACATCTTTGTAATGAAATAAAATTAAATCAACAATTAAAACGAATAAAGATAAAAAATTTAAATATCTGAAAAGAAAACGAAAATATTCTCAAAAGAAATGGGAGAAAAAATTAAAAAGAAAAGAAGAAAAAGAAGAAAATAAACAAGCTAAAAGAAAATTTATTGTTTGTAGAAAATGTGGAAGAACAGGTCATTATGCAAGCAATTGTTGGACCAAAAAGAAAATTAATAATCTCCAAATAGATGATGATATAAAAGAAAAAATATCCAAAATCTTATTAAACTCGGATACTGATAATTCAGAAATAGAATCATATTCTGAAGATAGTAGCAATTCTGAAAGGCTTAAAGTTTTAGATAATGAGTCAATAATATCAGAATCGGAATCTACATCGGAGTCAGAATGTGAACCTTGTAGTAAAGGTCAACCTTGTATTAATAATCTGGAAAATGAAGAATATTATAAAATTCTATCTCAATTTCAAGATACGGAAATAAATGTTTTAGATAGCCAAAATATTTTTGAACTACTAATACATATAAAGGATTCGGATTTAAGATCAAAAATAATTGATCAAATTGATAATATTCGTACTACTCCTAGTACTTCTATTAACACAAAAAATGTCCCTGAGGAAGTCATAACTTCTCCAGAACCATATTCTATGTCAGAAGTTTATAAATTATTAAAAGGTAGACAGGTAGTAAACACTCCTACATCAGTAAATGACCTTATGATAGGAATAAATCATTTAAAGAAAGAAATTAATTCTTTAAAACAAGAAAATAAAGTCCTTGATAATAGAATATCAAGATTAGAACATAATTCTGAAACTAATTCTCTTCAAGAAGAACCAATAGTTAATATGCAAACTCTTCAATTTTCAAATGATAATTTCTTAAATACTCTGGAACAAATTATGTCCCAAAAATGGACTGTACAAATAACTTTATTAATAGATAATTATTTTTCTCAAGAATTTATTGCTTTAATTGATAGTGGTGCTGATTTAAACGTAATACAAGAAGGATTAATTCCTACAAGATATTTTGAAAAAACTACTCATTCTTTATCCCATGCTGGAGGACAAAAATTGGATATCAGTTTTAAGCTTCCCAAAGCTTTTGTTTGTATTAATAAAACTTGCATACCCACAAGTTTTTTACTTGTTAAAAATATTTCAAACCAAGTTATACTTGGATCACCTTTTATAACAAAAATTTATCCTTTTATAACTGTAAATAAAGAAGGAATTATAGGTACTTATAATAATAAGCCTATACAGTTGAAATTTATCACAAAACCTTTTACCAAAGTATTACAAGGAATGTATGAACAAATTAAAGCAAAAGAAAATCAATTAAATTTTCTTAAAAATGAAGTTTGTCTTTTAACCATAGAAGACAAACTACAAAATCCAAAATTACAAGATAAGATAAAAATTTTACATAATAAATTCTGTTTAGAAATTTGTAATGATCATCCTAATGCTTTCTGGGATAGAAAAAAACATATTGTTGATTTACCATATGAAAATGATTTTAATGAAAAAAATATTCCTACTAAAGCAAGACCTTGTCAAATGAATTCTGAATATTTAGAATTATGTAAAAAAGAAATTGAATCTTTGCTTAGTAAAAAATTAATCTGTCCTTCTCAATCCCCATGGTCATGTACTGCTTTTTATGTTAATAAACATGCTGAACAGGAAAGAGGAGTTCCTAGACTTGTAATAAATTATAAACCCCTTAATAAAGTTTTAAAATGGATTAGACATCCTATTCCTAATAAAAAAGATCTTTTAGATAGATTATATGATGCAGTCATATTCTCTAAATTTGATTTAAAATCAGGATATTGGCAAATTCAGATTAATAAAGCTGATAGATATAAAACTGCTTTTAATGTCCCTATAGGGCATTATGAATTGAATGTTATGCCTTTTGGATTAAAGAATGCTCCGTCAGAATTTCAAAAAATAATGAATGATATTTTTACTCCTTATAGTGAATTTATTATCGTATATATTGATGATATTCTTGTATTTTCCAAGGATATAGAATCTCATTTTAAACATTTAGATATGTTTAGAAAAATTATTATTCAAAATGGCCCGGTAATATCTAAACCAAAAATGTCTTTATTCCAAACGAATGTTAGATTTCTTGGTCATAATATTGAGAAAGGTAATATTATCCCTATCAATAGAAGTATTGATTTTGCTTCTAAATTTCCTGATGAAATTACAGATAAAACTCAGTTACAAAGATTTTTAGGAAGCCTGAATTATATTTCAGCCTATTATAAAAATCTTGCTGAAGACACAGCTATTTTATATGATAGATTAAAAAAGAAAACTTACAAAATAAACTCTTCTTTTATTATAGCAACTTCAGTAATGTACAAGAACTTGGTATTTTACACTGGAGATGGAGGCTGAAGCAAGTGAGGGAGAGGGATTTTAGAGAGAGAGAGAGAGTATCTGATTTCTAAGGCTTCTAAAGCTTACAAATACAAAGGCCTGCCCCTCTATTTATAAGAATTTGAGGCGGCGGATCTCAAACCACAATTAAAAATAGTTTATACTATTTACACAGTGATTTACTATTGAAATAGTAATACTGTTATGAACAGTACCCGGCTATGAACACTTCCAAATAGTATTTCACTATTCTTGATAATTTTCTGTCACTTTTTCTGCTTGGATTTCCCTCTGTGCAAATCTTCTTTGAGATTCTCCAATATTGTATCAAAATTGTCTTCGATTGACACGTCATTTGGATCCTGTGCATCCTGGAAATTAATATCTTCAAAGTTATTACCTTTGGATGATGCCATAGAAGTATCACTTCTTTTTTCTTTGATCCAGTCTTCTATTAATTTTGTCTTCATTTCTTCAAGATATTTCTCAATGAGTTGTTCTCTTGAACTGGTGCCTTCTTGCTTTTTGAGCTGTTGAGATATTTCCGCAATATTGATCAGGGGAATTTGCATCTTTTGCTGCTTTTTATGATACAGCCTTTTGTATTCCTCTACTTTCTTTTCAATTTTATTTATAGTATCTATACATTTTAATTCTTTGGTTTCAGGATCTTCTCGCGTCATGGTATCCCAGAATTTTGTATAGGATAGTCTCATAATAGAGGGGATATTATCCTCATCATGATCCACTTGGGGAAGCCATTTCCAGATCCAAGGAATTGAAAATTCAATAAAAAAGTGGAATGTCTCGATTTTTTCTGATTTTTGAGACTGTGATAGTTCTAAAATTTTTGGAGAATATGTTTTCCATTCTTCAAATAATCCTATAAGGATTTCTGGCAAAATTTCCTTTTTTGGGGCCATAGAATTTCCACCATTTTAAAAACCAATTGGGTATAAAGTGGTTATAAACCTCTCCGAATATTTTGATGAACCAAGTATGACTATGGCTCGGGTTTTCATATAAGAAAACTTTTTCAAAGGCTTCAACATAATCCCAATAATTATATTTAATATGAGTATTGTTGAAATAAAATTGTTTTTCTTTGAATGGAGATATGCCCCATTCTTCTATGGATATAATCCTTTTAACAATTATTTTGGAAAATTTATAAATTCCAACAATATTATGAAAATATTCTCCAAAATAGTGGCCTATGTGAAATAAACCACTATCATAGTGGCAGTTATATGTGTTTGTTATAGAATTCATTATAAACCTTTGTATACTTTAAATCCTCATTGTAAAAAGGTTGATAAACCCTTAAATGAAACTATATTAATTGAAACAAATTTTAGTAAGTCTAATATTATTACAAGGAGATCTATAAAATGGGAAGAAATTGCTTTTCCTGAACACTGGATAATTGAAAAAGTTGTACCTACACAACCACAAATACTGTCAAATCTGGTAGATGTAATACAGTCTCAAGAAGGGACCATAGATTTACAATTTGAACATCCAAATAGATTTTTAGGACCACCTTCAAAATTATCTAGGTCTCGATCCCAATCTTTACATTCTTATATTTCACCTATTGATTATATTGTTGAAACTCCTTCAAGGGCATCTACTTCTCAAATAAGAGATGAAAAAAAGGAAACACAAGAATCGTTAAGAGATTCTAGAATTGATGAATTATATATTAATCAAGACAATATTGTAAAAGGATATAATAATAAGCATGCTAATAATATTAAGCAGGCGGAGACAATGTCTGAAATGAGTATGCCACCTTTTTAATGGATTTTTGGCCTAAAATTGATTTTAGTCCTGGCTCTCAGGCTAGGCAAAATATTAAAAAAGAATTTAATTTGCCCAGATGGGAATTATTTAGAAATTGGTTTTTTGATAATTTTAATCTAAGTGAACAAAATTATATACAAGAACAATTTTATAAAACTTGTTCTGAGAAAAATACTCTCATTCCTTTTGTTCCATGGTTTATGTCTACATATGTTGAACAATATATCGCTGTAATAGAAAGAAATTATAAACTTTTAAATGGACAAATAAATAAAGATATTTATCCTCCTTCACAAGCATTTCAAATGGAAAAAGAAGGGAAAATCTGTAATTTTCTTGCCTTTTCAAAAATATTTGAAAACAATACTTTACAAGTTACATGTCAACATATTAATATTCTTATTGAACAACAAAACTATGCTAATATGTTTTTGAATGTGTTAGGAGAACAAATAGCTTCTTTACATGATAGAATAAATAAACTAAGTATATTAATAGATAAATCTAAACTTCCTGAAAAGGATCTTGAAATCATTGGTACTAGTCATACTGGTCATAATGGAAAAGGTCACACTGCAAGTCCCAGTATTCAGCCTCCTCCTGAAATTCGAGATTTTAAATTAAAATCTACTACAGAATTAGAAAAATTCTTAAAAGACAAATTTGATAAATTAACAATAAATACTTTAGAAGAAGACTTTGAGAATACTCTAAGAGAAGAATCTCGTATTGATAATAATATTCAACGACTTGCATCACAAGTTGAAAAAGTACTAAAGGAGAAATTAACCATAAATACACTAGATAAAAATGTTGATATAATTAATAAAATTGATAAGGAAAAATGGGCAAATAAACCCAGTCAAAGGTTATATTATTACATGAGACCTTCTCCTATGGACGTTTTACATGAAGAACAAGAATTTATTCTTAGTAATAGTTATAGTGGCAAAAATATTTATGAATGGAATATTGATGGTTATACTGAAAAACAAATTTATAATGCTGTTCCCAGAATGCTTATGTATTCTACCATTTGTAAAAGTAATAATAATACAAATAGGACTGTTGCAAAAATGATAATTGCAGGATTTACAGGTCAATTAAAAGGATGGTGGGATCATTATTTAACCCAAGCAAATAAAGATGAAATTTTAAACACTGTTAAACAGGAAGATAATAAATTAGTTGAAAATTCAGTATATACTTTAATAGTTAATATTGTTGAACATTTTACTGGAAGATATTCTGATAATAATGAAACAATTAGAACATCATTACAAAATCTTAAGTGTAAAACACTAACAGATTTTAGATGGTATAAAGATACTTTCCTAAGTAGAGTCATGGAATTACCTGAAAGTAATAGTTCTCATTGGAAATCTAAATTTATTGATGGGTTACCTCATTTATTTGCTGAAAGAGTTAGAAGGAATTTACGAGGTGATTTAATATCTATTCCTTATGATAATTATACCTATGGTAAATTAATTGGAGTATGTATCCAAGAAGGATTACATCTTTGTAATGAAATAAAATTAAATCAACAATTAAAAAGACAAAACCTCATCGAAAGAAAACAATTAGGCCAATTCTGTAGTCAATTTGGCATGGATATCCCTTCTTCTCATAAACTTAAACCTTTAAAAGAAAAGAATAAAGATAAAAAATTTAAATATCTGAAAAGAAAACGAAAATATTCTCAAAAGAAATGGGAGAAAAAATTAAAAAGAAAAGAAGAAAAAGAAGAAAATAAACAAGCTAAAAGAAAATTTATTGTTTGTAGAAAATGTGGAAGAACAGGTCATTATGCAAGAAATTGTTGGACCAAAAAGAAAATTAATAACCTTCAAATAGATGATGATATAAAAGAAAAAATATCCAAAATCTTATTAAACTCGGATACTGATAATTCAGAAACAGAATCATATTCTGAAGATAGTAGCAATTCTGAAAGGCTTAAAGTTTTAGATAATGAGTCAATAATATCAGAATCGGAATCTACATCGGAGTCAGAATGTGAACCTTGTAGTAAAGGTCAACCTTGTATTAATAATCTGGAAAATGAAGAATATTATAAAATTCTATCTCAATTTCAAGATATGGAAATAAATGTTTTAGATAGCCAAAATATTTTTGAACTACTAAAACATATAAAGGATTCGGATTTAAGATCAAAAATAATTGATCAAATTGACAATATTCCTACTACTCCAAGTACTTCTATTAACACACGAAATGTCCCTGAGGAAGTCATAACTTCTCCAGAACCATATTCTATGTCAGAAGTTTATAAATTATTAAAAGGTAGACAGGTAGTAAACACTCCTACATCAGTAAATGACCTTATGATAGAAATAAATCATTTAAAGAAAGAAATTAATTCTTTAAAACAAGAAAATAAAGTCCTTGATAATAGAATATCAAGATTAGAACATAATTCTGAAACTAATTCTCTTCAAGAAGAACCAATAGTTAATATGCAAACTCTTCAATTTTCAAATGATAAATTCTTAAATACTCTGGAACAAATTATGTCCCAAAAATGGACTGTACAAATAACTTTATTAATAGATAATTATTTTTCTCAAGAATTTATTGCTTTAATTGATAGTGGTGCTGATTTAAACATAATACAAGAAGGATTAATTCCTACAAGATATTTTGAAAAAAGTACTCATTCTTTATCCCATGCTGGAGGACAAAAACTGGATGTCAGTTTTAAGCTTCCCAAAGCTTTTGTTTGTATTAATAAAACTTGCATACCCACAAGTTTTTTACTTGTTAAAAATATTTCAAACCAAGTTATACTTGGATCACCTTTTATAACAAAAATTTATCCTTTTATAACTGTAAATAAAGAATGAATTATAGGTACTTATAATAATAAGCCTATACATTTGAAATTTATCACAAAACCTTTTACCAAAGTATTACATGGAATGTATGAACAAATTAAAGCAAAAGAAAATCAATTAAATTTTCTTAAAAATGAAGTTTGTCTTTTAACCATAGAAGACAAACTACAAAATCCAAAATTACAAGATAAGATAAAACTTTTACATAATAAATTCTGTTTAGAAATTTGTAATGATCATCCTAATGCTTTCTGGGATAGGAAAAAACATATTGTTGATTTACCATATGAAAATGATTTTGATAAAAAAAAAATATTCCTACCAAAGCAAGACCGTGTCAAATGAATTCTGAATATTTAGAATTATGTAAAAAAGAAATTGAATCTTTGCTTAGTAAAAAATTAATCTGTCCTTCTCAATCCCCATGGTCATGTACTGCTTTTTATGTTAATAAACATGCTGAACAGGAAAGAGGAGTTCCTAGACTTGTAATAAATTATAAACCCCTTAATAAAGTTTTAAAATGGATTAGACATCCTATTCCTAATAAAAAAGATCTTTTGGATAGATTATATGATGCAGTCATATTCTCTAAATTTGATTTAAAATCAGGATATTGGCAAATTCAGATTAATAAAGCTGATAGATATAAAACTGCTTTTAATGTTCCTATAGGGCATTATGAATGGAATGTTATGCCTTTTGGATTAAAGAATGCTCCGTCAGAATTTCAAAAATAATGAATGATATTTTTACTCCTTATAGTGAATTTATTATCGTATATATTGATGATATTCTTGTATTTTCCAAGGATATAGAATCTCATTTTAAACATTTAGATATGTTTAGAAAAATTATTATTCAAAATGGCCTGGTAATATCTAAACCCAAAATGTCTTTATTCCAAGCGAATGTTAGATTTCTTGGTCATAATATTGAGAAAGGTAATATTATCCCTATCAATAGAAGTATTGATTTTGCTTCTAAATTTCCTGATGAAATTACAGATAAAACTCAGTTACAAAGATTTTTAGGAAGCCTGAATTATATTTCAGCCTATTATAAAAATCTTGCTGAAGACACAGCTATTTTATATGATAGATTAAAAAAGAAACCAAAACCTTGGTCTGAACAGCATACTAATGCTGTAAAGAAAATAATAGAAAAGGTGAAAACTTTACCTTGTTTAATGCTTGCTAACCCAAATTGGGAAAAAATTGTGGAAACTGATGCTTCTGAAATGGGTTATGGTGGTATTTTAAAACAAATTAATCCTATTACAAAACAAGAAAATCTTATCAGATTTCATTCTGGAAAATGGAATGACGGTCAAAAGAATTATGCTACAATAGCCAAAGAAATTCTTGCCATAGTAAAATGTGTATTAAAATTTCAAGATGATTTATATAATCAACATTTTGTGATAAAAACAGATTGTAAAGCAGCCAAGTTTATGTTTCAAAAAGATTTTAAACATGATGTTTCTAAGCAAATGTTTGCTAGATGGCAGGCGCATCTCGCTCCTTTTGATTTTGAAATTATTTATAAAAAAGGAGAAGATAATAATCTTCCAGATTTTCTGACTAGAGAATATTTATCATGAATTTTGCAGGATCAAGATTTTCAGAATATTCCTCTATACAAACAATGCAAAAATTATATATTCACAATTTATATGGTTGTTCAGTATATTATGTTCTTCCTCATCATCGTCGCTACTTAGGAAGAATTGGGGTTCCTGATCCAATTAATGATCCTTATTATTTAAAAATATATGGAGATTCTAATTGCATTAAAAGACTTCAAATTAGAAGATATTATCTTCAGAAAAGTCTCAACTATTGGGAAACTGAAATCAATTCTCCTGAGTTCCAAATGCAAAGTTTAATATATAGAAGTTGTGCTCTAAAGCACAAAAATCAATGCTTATTATGAGAATTACAATTTGTCAATGGCTTGCTCAATAGACTCTCTGCTTAATAAAAGAATTTTAATATGACAGAAATGCAGTTTCATGGTAGAGGACTCTCCTCTTATAGAGGCAGAGGTGGTCGTGGAAGAGGTCAGGATAATATTTTGACACAACATGGAAGAAAGAAGCTAATAGCAGCTGATTTATCATCAGCTCAAGATCCTTTATATAAGGAATTTCTTGAATTTAAGAAACAAAAAGAGGGTCATACCTGTGATACCCCTATTTTCAGCCTTGTGGACCCTTTCATATTTATTCGAACGATCAAGAAGAGATTAATACATGGGATAATTAGATTTCGTATTTATTCGATTTTAGCAATGTGTGTTCGACCAAAAGTATTTACTACTTGCTTATATAACTATTATTATATCTATATGTGAAATAGGTTAGTAGTATTTGCATCTCATTGTGGATTAGTTGATGCATTATATCATTTAAGGCACATATATATATATATATATATATATATATATATATATATATAGATTTACCTTTATCAATTGTATATTGCTAATATTTAAAAGTGTCCATACCTTCCTACATATATATAGGCACAAACACATGCACATATATACATATATATATATATATATATATATACACGTACAACCACATGCTCTAATAGGGGTAGGAAGATTAGGAGGTGGCATGTTAAGCTAATCACATCTCATCTTGCCTAAAAACGTGGCCCATGGAGGATTAATCTCCATTTATTTTTCCACTACCTTTTTGACCATCACCTTCATATATACACTCAGCAAACCAGCTGGAGTTCAAAGCTCCTCAATATTCCTCTCACAAAATAGGAAGATTTCAAGAGCTGGAAAAGGGAAAAACGCAGGCTGCGCAGTGTTGGGAGATCTTCGATTTGTGGGCTCAAACAATATCCAAATTTAGTGTAATTGGTCTTAATTTCTTCCTAAGAGATAGAGGAAGAATACGGTGGTTTTGTTTTCTACATAGAAGTTCGTAATTGGTCACAAAGGTCGTCCAACCGTGACCCTTTTGCACAGAGACAAAATCTGCTGCTGGGTAAATTTTGGCAAGCTATGGGTTGGAAGTGGGTTATTCATCTCTCTCAGTGTTAGGTATCAAATCCTCACATCTCTAGTGATATATTAAGCACATTTTATTGATGGGTTATTGACTTGATAGTTAGATTCTTCCATGCACGAGGTGATTGTGAAGGTTGGGTTGAAATTATGGCTGTATGTGTGAATAGGTGTAGGATCTGACTAAATTCTTGTATACCCATGGATATATTTGTATTTCAAGCTTCATTGAGTAATGCATGTCAATTTAATAAGTTTCTAAAAAGTATTTAGGACATGCATGAATGTTTTGTCATGAAAATAAAATGAGCTCAATTTCAGTTTTTGCATGTGTGTTCTACAATGTATTTGAAGTTCCAATTGAATGAAATTTGAAGCCAAACTATTTCCAATAAAATTTGTTGTATTATAGAAAAAATCGTGGAGTTTGGAAATATTTGGAGTTTTGGTGAATTTTATAAAAAAATTGGCAAACCACTGCTGCCAGGGAATTACTTATTTACAGATATGCTTTGTTATAAGCTAAAAATTTTGTATCAACAGATTTTATTTGGCTTCCAAAAATTTTCTGATCCATTTTGAGTGTCTTGTGAGCATGTCCTATAAATGTTGGAGCTTTCTGATGAACAGGAGATTTTATACAAATTTTTGAAGTGTATCCTGCCTGTGTAAAAACAGCTTCTGCTTGGCTGGGTTTTGGAGGATGAAACAGCTACTTACAAATCTAGTTTACCTTTGAAACTTTTACCTGAACGTTTTCAGTAAGTCTTGGGTGTTTCTGAAAAATTTCAAAAGTAAAATCATGTTCTATGAATTTTAAGATTTTAAACCAAACCGCGCAGATTATTTTTCTTAGTGTTTTGTCAATCTTTGAATATAATGAAGTTAAGCATAGTTTGGGAGAATATATATTCGTGCATGTTCATGTAGTTCATAGGACCGCATAGGATATATCTTCGAGTTAGATTTATTACGAGTATTAGAGAATAGATTTCTAATATAATCCTTGGATTACAGGTGTGGTTAGTAAACCGCTCGAGGACGACGCTGAATAACTTGAAGTTAGTGTGAGTTGCCTCTCAAAATTATAGTTATATGTCTTTCAAAACTGGAAGGAATACGTCATATATATTATATAATATATATATATTACTTTCAACATGCTTTGAAACTTGACATGAAAATGAGTTTCAACACTCTCAAATCAAATTCAGGACTCATTTTACATTCACCAATTCTTGGCACCAACTATTACCTGCATGAATGTTTTCAAACACGTATCTGCAAAAGTAATTTTTCAGGCATGTTTTGTGAATGAATTCGAGGAAAACCTTCTTTTAAGGAAATTCTAAAAAACTATTTGTTTGATTAAATATTCATCGTGAACTAAGCTTCATTGCATCATTCGTGACATACGTGATTGCATACTTATTTCAGATGCATAATTTATACAAGAATGATTTCGAAATAAACATCGGTTTTCTGATTTTTGTGAAATTACTCCATCATTGGTCTGTATCTTGATCATTTGCTGTTTGGTGTTCTTGTGACGTGTTGCATCTGACGTGTTGTGTGGGCCCAAGGTCGGGCGATGGATAGGGCAGGGTTCGGGGCCGGTCAAGCATGGGCTTTGCGGTCTTAAACAGTTCCCGCCTTTCATTCCGATCCATGCACCTAGGACGGATGCTCTGAGGGTGCATGGGTCTTATCGGTGTGGCATACTCCGGATATGACCAAATCTGGCATCGCGAGCCTGCGTGGGGAGGTAGAAGGTATGGGCTTTTAACCGCGTGTTTCATGTGATAAGGAAGAGCAGCTGGACCCAAAGTGCTGTGGGAAATTAAAAGGGCAGCAAGTCAAAGAATTTTGACTTGGACATTAAGATTCGACTTGTATGATAACATGCTCTAGACGAGGAGTGCCAATCGAACACTATAGGATAGTGGGAGCAAGTATCATAGATATGCAATGAATTGACATATTCGAACACGGCTCATAGTAATCCGATCACATGGGATTTACTCAGTGACTGTCAATGATTGGATTACTGATCATAATAGTATGCGTGAGCCTTAGACCTGAGGGTTCATGATCAATGTGCTTGTATTATTGGATCTGTTACCAGAGTAGTTAGGCCCATATCACCCACGGTGGGGTCGACCTCGAAGTGCGATATCAATGAGACAAGTAGCAGTTGATCAGTGATCGCCAAGATGGGATTCACTGTCTCGATAGTAAACGAGAAAGTATCCTGTGCGATTATAGGCTAATGAAATTATAAGTCTTTGGCCAAAGCAAAAACAACTAACTCATGTGGGACATTGAGGGTAGTTAGTAATTTCATTATGCTATAATCAAATGCACAGTATCAAGTTTAGTGAGTTTGACATTTTCCATTGACACGACAAAATCCTAGCAAGAGAACTAGGTCGCGTAAGTAGTAAAGTGGATTTCTAAGTCCGGGGTTATCGTATCCGCAGGGACAACTATAATCTAAGTACCAAGACTACTATATTACTCAATTCTAGGTTTGATCGGTCGATAGAAAGGTTGATTAACTAATTAATAAATACTAGAAAATAAACTAAGGCAACGCCACACCAAATAAAGGGAGTAAACAATAGAGAGAAGAGATCAAGGCACATGGTTCAACCAATTATGCATTTCGATTGTGATTTAGGTTCTATTGGATTATTAGATTGATTTAGCTAAGGTGAAATTCCCTAACGTACGTACCACCCAATCTCTTGGCATAGCAACCCTACCCTTGGTAACGATTTCCTATATATCTCTATATGAAAACCCGATTAACGAGGATGCATTTAAGGTCTAGGAATTTCCCACATGAATGGAAAGCCACCTAAAGAAACCGAGTCTATCTTTAGTCGGTTTAACTATAGGGTATTCAATGTTTATATTTTCCCTAGGTTATTATCTCTCGATCTCTAACCTAGGCATTTTATCAAACACTTGGTGATCAAGCAAATGTAGCATTGAGATCAAATATTGAATACATAGCTAAAACCAAAATTAATCCAATAAACACCAACAAATCAACAATCAAAATAACATAAATGGCCTATCCATGGCCTCAATCAAACAAGTTTAGCTCATATTCATGTCAAAAGTGCAAATATAAATCATACAAGTCATAGGAGATTTGAACAAATTCAAGAAACAAATATGTAAAAACTCCCTAATTCTTGTAGAGATGTGGATTCCTTGTTGAATTCTCCATGTTTTGACCTTCAATCTTCTCTTCTAAGCTCCTTCTCTCTCTATTTTCGTGTGGCAGCTGCTATCCAAAGAGAGTTAGGGTAAAAAATGGCTAAAAGGGGTATTTATAGATCAACCCGCTGCCTCGAACGCCGCGATGTTCGCTTGTTGAATGCCGCGGTGGTCACCATTCTGTCTCGAACGCCGCGGCGTTGGATGGTGAACGCCGCGGCGTTCAATTTCTGCCTCTGACCAGTTTTGGTAAAATTTGCATAACTTTCTCTACCGATGTCGGAATAATCTGATTCAAGTTGATATAGAATCCAAAAACAAAGATCTACAACTCTCAAGAAGACACCAAATCCAAAATCAAACGTTAAAAAGGATAAAATTGTCTCACAAGTCACTGAAAGAGAAAACTCCATCGTAAGACGTCTCTTCCGATGACGTTTTCACCTCCTTCCTTGCATATCGGATCTTTCTCTTCAACATAAGAAATGTACCTTTGCCTCTTATCTTTCCATTGGTAAACCAAGTGTGTAATTTGGACATGGTTAGAGAAATTGATTCCAAAAACTCCAGCACTGCGCAGACAGCATTTTACCTTATGTTGTATCTTTTTGCATGATTTACCTTCAATCCTTGTTTTTCCTCCAAATGATACGTTATTCTAGAAAATATGAGAAAACAAGGGTCCAAGCATCATATGTCATCAAATTATCATGAAAACAATCAAAACCAAGTCAATAAACGGGGGAAAACTAGTGTAAAAATAACATATATCATCCATGACTCTCACTTGATGGGGATACGTCAGTGAAGTGCTTATATTCATACGGCATTTATGATCAAGAGGTTCGTAAAATGATTCATTAATTTTGTACTCAATTGGGTTACGATGTGAGTCCACGGGTCTGGCTAGGTGACACTCACATCCTTAGGTAATTCCCCCCTTTGCCAATTGAGACGAACCTAAAGAGTCGCGCTATAAGAAACGAGCGGGATGTATCGTTTTGTGTAAATCTTTTAGAAAGAATTAAACGGAATGCTTGATTTAATTAGATTAAATCAATTAATTAAATAATTAATTTAATTAGATTAGATTAAATTATTCAATTAGTATATTAATTAATTCGAATTAATTAATAGTATATATTATATTTAAATTGGATTTAAATTTAAATATATATAGATGGGCTAGAAATTGCACAAGCAAATTAAAAGCCCACCCAGTCCAAAAGAAAGCCCTAAGGGGCGGCCACTCTAGGGTTTCATGGAGTAGCCTCCAACTTGTTCCACAAGCTAGTTGAGTTTAAATAGGACTCCTACAGTGGAACAAAACCCTAAGTGACAAGGTAACTAATCTGATTACACAACACAAAAAAAAAAGAACTCTCTCCCCTCCGTCCACTCTAGCAAGAAAAGGAAGAGTTTCGGGATCTTTGGAAGGCTCGTTTCGCATGAAGCTTTAGAGACAGGAGCCCTTGGAGGATTGCAGTTCTGCAGAATCAATAAACGAATCAAAAGGGTATGTTTATTCATTCTAAATTTCGCGAAACCCAGGAAAAAATCATCAGATCTATTTTTGTGATCTACCGGTAGGAATCCTCGAATCTTCCACTGCAATTCTCTGATTTTCTATACGGGATTCCTAACAGTGGTATCAGAGCCGACTTAAACGGATCTGATGATTTTTTGCGTTTAAGATTATGTTGTTTAAAATAGAATTTTTATAAAATTTGATTTTATGTATTTAATATTCGATGTTAAATCTGAAATTTTGAAAATATTTATCGCCTTGAAATCGTCGCATGATTACATGTTTTTCGTCGTTGGCAACGGCAAATCGGGGTGGCACCATCCCATTCATGTAATTAGAAAAACAAAAAAAAAAAAAGGGGGAGGGGGGGGGGGAAGGGAAGGCCGCCACCATGCGACGGAACTAGGGCGGCGGTTTCTGCCCTAGGTGCTGGGTTGGGCCCAGCGCACTTTCGTGCGCCGTACGGGTGCTGGGCCCAGCCCAGTGGATTAATATATATATATATATATATATATATATATATAAATTTTTATATATTTTATATTTATATATATATATATAAATTAATAAATATTAGGGTTTGACCCTAATAGACAAATTCGACTCGTGATTTGTCAAAACACTTTTTCCCTAAAAATGTTTTTCTTAAAATTAAATTGGATTTAATTAAGTTAAATTAGATTTGACTTTAATATTAAATTGGATTTAATGAAATCATAAATTAAATTGGAATTTTATTTATGATTTGCGACGATTAAATAAATAGGATTTATTTAAGGCTAATTATATTTTTCCAAAATAAATAAGGAATAGGTTTGACTTATTTCCTAAATAATAAATTGGATTTATTTCCCTTTAAAATTGAAATCAAAATTCATCTCTTCTAATTAAATTAGATTTAATCGGTTTTTGAATTTCTTTTCGATTTTAAACTTAAAACCAACATAAACTTAAATAGTTTACTTACATGCTTTGATGTATGTTGTGGTGGATGCTTCCATGGACTTAGGGTTTTACCGCCTTGGTATTATCTGGGTTGTATTGGGCAATTGCCCCCTAGTTTGTACTTTTAATTATGGTAGTATAATGTATAGGGCGCTTTCTGAGTTGTGTAAAATACAGGTAGGACCTTTTCTAGCTTAGAGCCCGAAGATCTATGATAAGAGGCATTTTTACGTGTTTTTAAGCCCCTTTGCGTTTATGTTTTAGGTTCATTTATCGCTTAATTCTTGCTACATGTGCGTTTAATTCGTGCATTAAGTGATTTCAGGTCTTAAATGGATACAATCGAAGAACGGGATGAAAAACGACGTATAAAACAAGTTCAGGCCAATTTGCTTCTGTTGTCCACGCCCAAGCGCCGAGAAATCGGGCGCCTAGGCGCCCGATTCTGAAAGGGGCGCCCAAGCGCCGAGAAATCAGGCGCCTAGGCGCCGTTCTGTCCACGCCTGGGCGCCATATCTGCACCAGTTTCCACGTTCGAGCGATATTTTCTTATTTTTAGAGACCGAATTGGATGAAGTTTCCTTCTACAAAGTTGTAGAACTATGTGTTAGCTTCAAATGAGGACTTGAATCATCCCAATTGGAGTTTTGTGGAGAGAGTTATGAAGGAAATATAATTACTGCGCCAGACAGAGGCAAATACTCCCAACATTCTGATTTGGGCGCCCGAGCGCCATAATTCCCGCGCCTAGGCGTGGCCACATCCGAGATTTGATTCCTTTCAGCCAAAAGATCATCATTTGATGGGGGAATGGAACATTTAAAGCCAAGAGGTCATCACATGTATGGGAGGGATGTCATAAGTATGTTTCTTACTAGATCTACTTTAGGGAATTTTATACTACTCACTTTAAGAGTAGTGGAGGACACACTAGGGGGGACATACACATGAGGAGCTGATTTGTGGTGGTCTTCTTAAGGATATTTTGAGACAATTGACGAAGACATCTTGGAGAGGAGGGAGAGAGAGAGCATTTGGTCCATCACTTTTCACTCATCATCATTCATCACCATTTTCTTCATCACTTTTGGAGGGGAACAAAGAGAGAGGAGCTAAGGATTGAAGATCAAGAGCAAAGATCCATCATCAATCAATTGAGGGAGTTTTAATTATTTGCATTTACATGTTTATTTCCATGAGTATGTATATGTTTGTATTAGATTTTCTTAAGGCTTTGATGAGAGGCTAATATTGTAGAACTAAGGCCATGTGAAGGCCAAATTTATGAATCAATATATGTGAAGTTGCTCTTTGTATTAATTCTCCTATTGCTTTGTGTGTTAATTCTATGCTTTTATTCCAATCATGTGTTTGATCACCATATGCTTGCTATCTTGCCTAATCTAGTTGTTCGAGAGAAAATAGATTAGGGTGCAAGAGAGAATTAACACATCATCCGAAACAAATGAGGGATTGCCCTAGAAATAGGTAAAGATTCCCGGGTGTTGTTAGCCGGATTCGTTCGGGGAAGCTCTAGAACGTTAATGCGTGATTTTTGATTAGATTCTCGGATAGACATATTTAGAGAACCGTCAATAATCATAGGATTATTATGTGCCGAGACATCGGGTAATAGTTAATTTAGGAGTTTCCACCAAAGCAATAGGAGTCTAATAATTCGAAGAGTAGCTCATATATATTGACGAGTAGATTTGGTTGTAGCATGTGCCTTAGTCATTTTATCATACGTGAGATTTAATCTATAGTACGTTTCTCTTTGGTTCGTTAATTGCTTAATCTTTTTCTTGCACTTTACTTTAATTGTCTTATCTTTTATCGAAAATCATGAACTAGAATTCAAGTCCTTGTGGTTCGACAATCCGGACTTTTTGTCCACTTATTACTACACACGTCTAGTGCACTTGCTATCATAGCACGTTAGCTTTTAGCGTGTCAATCTATTAGAAATTAGATTGATAATAGACCCCTATCCCCCTAATTGATCTATTGGCTTAGATCAATCTAGAATGTCCATGGAAATGCATGTTGTTAGGATAACTAGTTTTTTCTATGCATGCATGATTATAATCCATATATGCGCGTAATAAATTAATGTTCAAAGTGAGACCTTAATTTTTCAAATATTCTCCCACTTTAAATACTAAGTAAGTAAGGGATATTGGATATCCTGGCTCTCCATTAAACTTGGAAAAGATGGGATTATGAGCTATGCATGGCATCGTCCCGACTAATGGGGGTTAAGCATTAATTCATAATCCATATCTCTTCAAGTGCATTTGATGCCATCGGTCGAAGCAAATCTTATCCCATATCACCGTTACAGGTTGTAAGATAAGATTCAACTTTTAGATCGATAGGAGTTGATGGAAAAGTACTTATGATGGTCCCAAGTGGCATACGAAAGGGTCTAGAAGGGAGGGGGGGTTGAATAGACCCTGAAATCTTTTTTGACTTCAAAAATTTTCGTATTAAAATCGTTTTGGACGCTTGAAATGTAGACGCTTGTCTGAGCGCTTACTTGAAGACTGTTTTGATAAAGTTAACTTAGACTCAAGATTTGAATACTATAACCAGATAGGTTTAAGTGTTCAGTTCTTTAATCAGGGTTAGCACAGCGGAATAATTTTAGAGTCTTCTCTTTTTGAAAGCTTTAGCGTCACAAGTTGTTTCTTAGTTGCTTAGCATTTGATTGTGTTTTACTTAATCAATTTATGCAATGAGATGATAATAAGAAAATTGACTGTAAAGTAAATGACACAGTATTTGTAAGGTTCGTTGGGTGATGTAATCCACTAAATTGATTCTCGAAGAATCACACAGAGACTTCTACAAAATAGGGAAACAGGAAGAGATGGATATAGATGACTTGAGCTCCTTGGTCACACAGATTTCTGCTGCAAGCCACTTCAATCCTCTGCTTCTGGAAAGGCGATCTCGAGCTCCTTGATCACACAGATTTCAGCTCCAATAAAGATCTTCTCCAAGATGGCCTTGAGCTCCTTGATCACACAGATTTCAACTCCAATAAAGACCTTTCTTCAACACGCTTCTCTTACTAAAAAATACTGCTTGTGGAAGTCAACAATCTTTCTCACTCAGATGAAAGGTGTTGAGGGTTTATTGTAACAGGTTTGTTTGATGTTGGGAAGTTCAAACAAATTGGGATATCTCCGTAAGAATTTAGGTTTCTTCTTTGGAAGAGGTTTGAGATATCTGGTGACTGTCTGGAATGTATTTGAGAAGCTTGATGGATTTTGGCTATGGAGTTTGCAAGCTTTTCTCTCAAATTATTTCAGCAAAGTTTCTCTCTTTTTTTTTTCACACTATCTAAGGTTTTGCTGAAGGGTACTATTTATAGAGATTCTTAGGATTTATCCGTTGGACACAAACAGGCGCGTGTCTCTCACATAGAGCTTCAAATAGTCTCTTTTCTGACATTTCTTAATTTCTGCTGATTCCAATTGGACAGGAGCAGGTTTGAATTCTGAAAAGCTGACTGTTTAGTCAAAAAAGGTGGCTTGTCCACAAGTCATACTGTCTGTTTACATTTAATGCATTTTGAATTTATTTCCCGTTGGAAATAAATATCCGTTGGTGATTGCATTTCAGTCTTTGATAACTTGGGTTTTATCTTCAGGAAAATCTGAACGCTGTTCGCTTGAATAGTGATCGCTTGAACAGTAACACTATTCACTTGAATAGTACGCTTGAATAGTGGTCGCTTGAATAGTAAGCGTTTGAATAGTGATCGCTTGAACAGTAACACTATTCTGAAGACGCTTGACTACTGTTCACTTGAATAGTAGCGCTTGAATAGTTGTCGCTTGAATAGTGATCGTTGAACAGTAACATTATTCCTGAAATAATTCCTTAGCGTTTGACGGACGCTTAAGACAAATTTTCATCTTCACTTGACTTCAGACGCTGATCTTCAACTTCATCTCTAATAGACTCACCTAGAATTCTATTAGCGACTCAGTATCTAATACTTAGTCTAAAATCTACAAAGATAAAAACTACAAGCCTAACAAACTAACAAACTTTCAAATGCTTATACAAGTTTTCTATGAAAGTATAAACTTACATTCTTTTGGGGTCTAACATGAAATCCTATCTTGTCATCATCAAAACGTCTAACATGAAATTCCTAACAACTTAGATGGATCACCACCAATATTTCGTTACAGGCTGAGGTTGAGTGATCCATGAGCCAAAGGCAGATTGAATCATCGGTAGGACTGGTTGACATGGCCTGTCACTTGAAAAGTTCCAATCAGACATACATCGTTACAGATTGCAACTCATTGAAATTTTTGAAGAACTCAATCACTCACTATGAAATCTTTCCAACGAGATTTCCGTTCATTGCAGTGGGAGTGCAATGGTTCGAAAAATGTAGTGGGAGCCAACTCAAAAATTAAAGTCCTAATTTTTACTTGCGTACAGCATAATTATCTAATTGAATCTTGGTTATTTTCTGCAGTTATATTATCTCTCTCAAAATGGTTAATAACTCATTGTTAAAGATGCTTGAGAAAAATGTCCTCACTGGACCAAACTACAGTGACTGGGTCAAGAAGCTAAGAGCTGGTCTCAGAAAGAAATCACTTGAGCATATTTTAGAACAAGATGGTCCAACTTTCCCTGGGGCTGAAAATGGAACATCTATTCTCAAAATTAACAAGAAATGGAATTCTGATGCTCAAAAGGTCACCAGTTACATGTTGAAGTCAATGAGTAAGGAATTGAGATATATTCATTTGGACATGGAGAATCCCAAATCCATCATACTTCATTTGGAGGAAATGTTCGGGGAACATGGAAAATCAATTCGATATTATTTATCGAAGGAACTTTTCCAAGCAAGAATGGGAGAAAATGATGAAGTAGCAAGTCATGTTATGAACATGATATCCATGATTGGAAGACTCCAGACTCTGGAAGTTTCATGGATTTCATCTACAAGTAAACCTTATTCTTCAATCTCTTCCCAAGTCCTTTGCTGCTTTTATCACTGACTTTGAAGTTGATGACCTGGGAGGTTCCTTAATGGATCTTAAAGACAGACTTGTTTACATACAAGCTCTCAGGAGAAGAGAATTGGAAGATGATTTACCTCTAAGTGGACTGCTCGGCATTACTTCTGATAACCATAAAAGGGGAAAGAAGCGCCCAAGGATTGCAACAACATGTATTCACTGCCAAGAGGTGGACAACTGGAAAAATGACTGCCCTAAGCTGAAAGCAGAAATTACTTCCGGTATAGACTTAATGTTTTAGAAGCAAATTCTTCTGTTACCATATTTTCAACTTCCTGGATTCTAGACTCTGGGGCTAGTACTCACATATGTGTTATGAATCAGGAGCTAGAAAGAAGTAAGAAGCTGGAGCATGGTGAAGTGATGATCAATGTTGGCAGCGGTCATAGTGTAGCAGCCTCACACATTGGCACCACTTCCCTTAGTTTATCATCTGGACATTTATTATATTTAGACAATTGCCTTGTTTTGCACCACTACCAAAGCGATTGGCATTAAGTGCAAGTGGGAGATTGTTAGGTATATGCCCTAGATGCCAATGAGGACAAATAGTTAGATTAGGGTATCTTATTATGTTGTACAAACTATTGAGAAGAAAGTAATAAAGGCATTTATATTTTGTTCATATAAATCATTACGACATCTAAATAAGTATTGAACATATAGTACATGTGAATAAAAGGTTTGACTCTTTGCCCTTTATGGAATAAAGACGTGGCATGGGAAGAATCTTACACCTTATCACTTAAAAGGGTTCGCAAGTCAAAGAATCTTGATTGGGCATTAAGATTCGACTTGTATGACACATGCTCTATCGATGAGTGTCAGTCGAACACTATAGGGATAGTGGGAGCAAGTATCATAGATATGTCAATGGAATTGACATATTCGAACACGGCTCGTAGTAATCCGATAACATGGGTATTTACTCAGTGACTGTCAATGATTGGATTACTGATCATAATAGTATGCGTGAGCCTTAGTCTGAGGGTTCATGATCAATGTGCTTGTATTATTGGATCTGTTACCAAAGTAGTTAGGCCCATATCACCCGTCGGTGGGGTCGACCTCGAAGTGCGGTATCAATGAGACAAGTAGCAGTTGATCAGTGATCGCCAAGATGGGATTTACTGTCTCGATAGTAAACGAGAAAGTATCCTGTGCGATTATAGGCTAATGAAATTATAAGTCTTTGGCCAAAGCAAAAACAACAAACTCATGTGGGACATTGAGGGTAGTTTAGTAATTTCATTATGCTATAATCTAATGCACAGTATCAAGTTTAGTGAGTTTGACATTTTCCATGACTCTCACTTGATGGGGATACGTCAGTGAAGGGCTTATATTCATACGGCATTTATGATCAAGAGGTTCGTAAAATGATTCATTCATTTCGTACTCAATTGGGTTACGATGTGAGTCCACGGGTCTGGCTAGGTGACATTCACATCCTTAGGTAATTCCTCCCTTTGCCAATTGAGACGAACCTAAAGAGTCGCGCTATAAGAAACGAGCGGGATGCATCTTTTTGTGTAAATCTTTTAGAAAGAATTAAATGGACTGATTGATTTAATTAGATTAAATCAATTAATTAATAATTAATTTAATTAGATTAGATTAAATTATTTAATTAGTATATTAATTAATTAGAATTAATTAATAGTATATATTATATTAAATTGGATTTAAATTTAAATATATATAGATGGGCCAGAAATTGCACAAGCAAATTAAAAGCCCACTCAGTCCAAAAGAAAGCCCTAAGGGGCGGCCACTCTAGGGTTTCATGGAGTAGCCTCCAACTTGTTCCACAAGCTAGTTGAGTTTAAATAGGACTCCTACAGTGGAACAAAACCCTAAGTGACAAGGTAACTAATCTGATTACACAACACAAAAAAAAAAAAAAGAACTCTCTCCCCTCTCTCCTCTCTAGCCGTCCACTCTAGCAAGAAAAGGAGGAGTTTCGGGATCCTTGGAAGGCTCGTTTTGTGTGAAGCTTTAGAGACAGGAGCCCTTGGAGGATTGGTGTTCTGCAGAATCAATAAACGAATCAAAAGGGTATGTTTATTTATTCTAAATTTCGCGAAACCAATGAAAAAATCATCAGATCTATTTTTGTGATCTACCGGTAGGAATCCTCGAATCTTCCGTTGCAATTCTCTGGTTTTCTGTATGGGATTCCTAACAGATCTCGACTATGCAATTCAACCCACGATATCGTGATGCCATCTGCCTCCGATTATTTCATTTTTCTTTGAAGGATGGGGTGACTCTTGGGTACAAGTCGTTGCCCCCACAATCAATTAGAACGTGGGACAATCTAGTAGATGAGTTTTTCAACAAATTTTTTCCTCCATCAAAAATCAACGAGCTTAGAAGCGAGATCAAGGGGTTCAAACAAACACGGAACGAGTCCTTAGCATCCGCATGGGCAAGGTACAAAATTATGCTTCGAAAGTGCCCCGATCACAATTATACACGAGATGAGCAAGTGCAACATTTCTATAATGGAGTCCGATCTCGGATTAGACACCGCCTCAATGCGGGATCCGATGGTGACCTTTTGGGTCTTGATAGTAGGACCGTGTGGATTAAGCTTGAGCAAATGGCTAAGGAGGATGAACTTTACCCCGAGGATGACGATGAGCTTCCTCCAACAAATCGAAAGGTTGCTTGTGTGCAAGAATTAGCAGAAGTGGTTGCCCCGGAACCGGAGGTTGGAGATGTAAATTATGTTGGAATCATAACCGGCACCAATTGAACTTTCACGTACCCGAAAACTTCCCAAAGAGGCCGAACCCCGCACAAAACGCACAACCGGGCATTTATCAACCCCCGAGGCCTCCTTTTCATAACCCACCTCCGAGGCAAGGCAACCCAAATGTGCATGGGCAAGGGCAAGTAAGACCGCCCACGATCGACGAGCAACTTGATGATCATATAAGGAAATCGGATACGTCGATAAATGAACTCCGTAATATGATGAAGGATATGTTCATGGAGATGAAGGATATGAGGACACAAATGGGTCAAATATACTCCTCGGTAAGTGGAAGAGCCCCGGGTACTCTACCAAGTGACACGGAGAAGAACCCGAAAGAACAATGTCGTGCCATCGCTTTGAGGAGTGGGAAGCAGTTGGAAAATGATGCAACACTGTCTTCCACGCCTAGGCGTGAGTCAGGCGACACTCAGGCGCCGTCCACAACGAGTCAAGAAAAGGTGTCATTGCAGACGACGCCCGAGCGCTGTCATGACGACGCCCAGGCGCCGACCACACCGAGCCTAGGCGCCTCCTGTTTCTTCCGGGCCTAGTTCTTCGACTCCAATGCCTTCTCCTCCCATTGAGACCCGTCTTCCCTTCCCAAATGCACAGAAGAAGAAAAAGAAGGAGATGGATCCAAGTTTCCTCCGTATTTTGGCGATTCTTCGGGAGGTGAGAATCAACATTTCTTTCATTGATGCCATCCTACAAATGCCAAATTATGTTAAGTTTTTCAAAGATATTCTATCTAACAAGGAAAAGTGGGAGGAAAATGAAACTGTTTATCTTACCGAGGAATGCTCTGCCGTCTTACTCAACAAATTGCCAACAAAGCTTCAAGATCCCGGGAGTCTCACAAGTCCGTGCACCATTGGGTCTTTGTCATTCAAGAAGGTTCTATGTGACTCGGGCGCTAGTATCAATCTCCTCCCGTATTCTCTCTTTAAGAAGTTAGGGCTAGGCAATCCCAAGCCGACATCAATGAGCCTCCAACTTGTCGATAGATCAATTAAGAGGCCGAAGGGGATCATAGAAGATGTTATTGTCCAAGTCGACAAATTCTATTTTCTGGTCGACTTCATGGTCCTTGATATGGAAGAAGATGTTGAGGTGCCCTTGATCCTAGGATACCATTCCTAGCCACCGGTAAGGCGGTAATTGACATTGCCAATGAACGTTTGATGTTTATAAAGTTCTCAAGCATTCACTTGATTACGACTCTTGTTTACATGTTGAGACCTTTGACTCTTTGATTAGTGAGATTTTTCAGGCACATATGGTAGATGACCCACTCGAGACGTGCCTTTTGCAATCCATGGGTGTTGATTCGGCAAGTGAGGAGCAATTGGCAACCGTGCTTAGTTTAGAGCAGCCCCCTCCTTATCGTCTCATGAGGGTTGAAAGGCTAGAAAGATCACTCTCGACTCCCCCTTGCCCTTCCATTGAAGAGGCCCCTACCCTTGATCTCAAACCGTTACCTTTACATTTAAAAAATGTGTTTTCAAACGATAATAAGACATTGCCCTTAATTGTCGCATCTTCTTTGACAGGGGAACAAGAGGAACAACTCATGGGGGTTTTGAGGGCCAACAAGAAAGCTTTCGGGTGGACAATTGCGGACATTAAAGGCATTAGCCCGGCTATATGCATGCACAAGATACTCATGGAGGACTCCGCCAAGCCTACACATCAACCACAAAGGAGGTCTAACCCACAAATACAAGAGGTAGTCAAGAAAGAGGTTATTAAGTTACTCGACGCAGGTATAATCTACCCTATCTCTGATAGTGCATGGATTAGTACTACTCATGTAGTTCCAAAGAAAGGGGGCATAACTGTGATTAAAAATGCAAGCGATAAACTAATTCCTACACGTATGCTTACCGGGTGGCGAGTGTGCATAGATTATCGTAAGTTAAATGACGCCACCCGTAAGGACCACTTTCCCCTCCCTTTTATTGACCAAATGCTAGAAAGGTTAGCCGGGCACGATTTTTATTGTTTTCTAGATGGATACTCCGGCTATAATCAAATTGCTATAGACCCCGAGGACCAAGAGAAAACCACTTTCACTTGTCCCTATGTCACATTTGCTTATAGAAGGATGCCATTTGGATTGTGCAATGCCCCGGCCACCTTTCAAAGGTGCATGATGGCAATTTTCCATGACATGGTTGAGGAGTTCCTTGAGATTTTTATGGACGATTTTTCTGTTTTTGGAACATCTTTTGATACATGTCTAGATCATTGGACTCGTGTTTTAATTCGTTGTGAGGAAACCAATCTTGTTTTAAATTGGGAGAAGTGCCATTTCATGGTCCGGGAAGGGATTGTGCTTGCTCACAAAGTCTCTCATAGAGGGATTGAAGTGGACTGATAAGAGTCGTTTTTACGTGTTTTTAAGCCCTTACGTTTATGTTTTAGATTCATTTATCAGTTTATTTATGCCACATATGCGTATAATCTATGTGCTTATTGAGTAAACGTGGAAAATCACTGCAATTGACGTAAAGTGCACAAAAACACAGTATTTCAGTGTATTTTGAAATCGAATTTGAGGAAGTTTTCTTCTACAAAGTTGTAACTCTCTGTCTTGGCTTCACGTGGCAACTTGAATCATCCAAATCCGAGGTCCGTGGAGAAAGTTACGAAGAAAATACAATTACTGCGCTGAAAACCAAGAAAACGGTTCAGACTCTGCATCAGGCGCCTAGGCGCCACCTCACCCGCGCCTAGGCGCCAGCCAACTTATTCCCCAAGCCATTTAGTCCACCTGGACCACGCCTAGGCGCCATTTAGGTCACGCCTGGGCGCCGATACAGCGGTTTTGAAGGTATAAAGGCCAAAAATGAAAGAAAAGAAAAGGGTCTCGGTTTTTAGGCCCTATTGGGGCTAAAAATAGCCATCTAAATCATATTTTGGAGGACAAGAAGGAGGAAGGGCAAGGAATTGAAGCTTCCAACTTGATTTCATCATCAACCAAGTGTATTAGGGAGTTTTCCATTGCTTTCATTATATATTTGTCAATGAATAAATACATGTTTGCTTTAGATTTTCTTGTACCATTGTTTATGAACTAGATCTATAAGACTAAGGCCATGTGAAGGCCTATTTGTGAAGTATCTATATAATATTTGTTTGTTTGAATCAATTCATGTGTTGCTATGTGTTGTGAATTTGTATTTGTTCTACGTACATGTGTTTGATCACCATGTGTTCGATAAATTGCCTAGGTGAATATTTCGAAAGAAATTTGATCTAGGGTGCATGAAATTCACACCATAACCCGCAACCAATGAGGAATTGCCCTAGACATAGGTAAAGATTCCCGGGTGAAGTCGTTCGATTTATATCGAGGAAGCTCTAGTTTGTTAATGCATGCTTAGTGGTTAGATTTTCGGGTAGAAATACTTAGGAAACCATCACTTAAGTATAGGAGTCTATCACGAGACATCGGTTATTCTTTACTTTAGGAGCTTTCACCATAGGAACATAAGTCTAATGATTCAATAAGATTCTTAATAAGGATATGGATCAAATTGAGCCTCTCATGCGCCTTAGTCACTCTTCATATTTGAGTTTCAATCGTTTGCTCATCTTTGTTCTTGTTCTTTGCACTTTTATTTGAATTTACTCTTACTTTAATTGTTTACTTCATTACGAATCTTAAACTAAAATTCAAGTCTCCGTGGTTCGACAACCCGGACTTTTTGTCCATTTATTACTACACACGACTAGTGCACTTGCTACCAAGCACGTTAGCTTTTAGCGTGTCAAGTTTTTGGCGCCGTTGCCGGGGACTTGTTTATTTTAGTTTTTGATTTTAGTGCAAGTTTTTTCTTTCTTTTTTTAGTATTTATTTTATTTCTGTTTCGTATTTCAGGACTAGCTAGCAATGGCTGGTAACTTTCCAGATATTAACCTTCCGAAAAATAGAGAGTGGTTGCAAAATATCATACAGGCTATGCAACCACCAGTGCCTCTTGCATCCATTCGTAGTAGTCAACCACGACGAGTTCACCCTATACAGAGACCTGTGATTATTCCGAACTTCACCACACCAAATATCCAAGTTCCGCCTCACCTACTCACCATGGTTCAGAACAACCCATTTTATGGGGATCCAAGCGAATCACCATATGATCACTTGGAAAATTTTGACAACATCCTCTCAACCATACAACTCCATCCAAGAGATCTCGACTCTCTTCGCTTTCGATTCTTCCATTTTTCCCTCAAGGATAAGGGAACCACTTGGTATAAGTCTCTTCTCCCACAATCCATCACGACTTGGGAAAAGCTTACAGATTTATTTTTGGATAAATTCTTTCCACCATCAAAGGTTAATGAGCTCCGAAGTGAAATATGGGGATTTAAGCAGAAAACAAATGAGTCATTGGCAAATGCATGGGTAAGGTACATGTTTATGCTTAGAAAATGCCCATCACATAATTACTCTCTATGCGATCTTGTGCAATATTTTTATGATGGGGTTCGATCGAGGGTTAGGCATCGACTCAATGCTGGAGCCGGTGGTGATTTATTGGGATTAGATGATCGGACTGCATGGAGAACACTTAAGCAATTGGCACAAGAGGATGAGTGGTACCCTGAGGATGATGTTGAAGAAATTTCCCCCAAAAAGGTTACGAGTGTTAAAGTGGTTGAGAAAATTGGCAATTTTGAGGAAAACCCGAAGGGGCAAGGAAATTATCAACAAGACCAAGTGAGAATTCCTACTCCAGAGGAACAATTTGATAACACCATTGGAGAGCTCCGCCTTACGATGAAGGATGTATGGCGGGAAATGAAGGAGATGAGTCATCAACTCAAGCAACTATCGAACGACATGTCTGAGAAAGCACTGGGGGCACTGGCGTGTGACACTGAAGAGAATTTGAAGGAGGAATACAACATCGTGATGTTGATTGAAGGAAAGTTGGAAAATTTGAAAGATTATCCTCTGCACAGCACTTTCGAAAATGCAGGCCATGACGTTCAAACATCCGTGGCAGACCCCTCCATCAATGAGCATTCGACTCCTATCCATTCTGAGGCTGTTGCCATTCCTTTGCCTTCCTCCCTAGCTATAGGTAAGTCGGTACTTGATGTCGCCGATGGTAAGTTGTCAATGAATATAAAAGATGATATGGTTAATTTCAATAACTATGAGGTTTTTGAGCATCCACTTGATTTGGATTTGAATTTACACATTGATGCTTTTGATCCTTTTAGTGTTGAGCACTTTCAGGAAAAACGAGCCAATAATCTTCTACATCCATACATCATGGAGTTGAAATATGTCGAGATAATTGGTGAAGAAAAACAAGATATTATCTCTAGCTTAGAGAAAAGTTCACACTATCACTCGAAGCATGAGGAAGATATGGTAATTGAAGTGTTGAGGGACAATGGAAAAACTCGTGAGTGGATGATTTCTTGGTCTCAACATAGGGTATTTTTCACAAAGAATCGGCAAATCTTCTTTCCAAATGACCAAAGAGTGAACCGAAACATGAGAATGGATTGGAGAACAAATAAGGCATTCATACGGAACCCTCCTTAAGCCGGCCCGATAAAGTCAAGCTAATGACTTTAAACAAGCGCTTCTTGGGAGGCAACCCAAGTTTGTAAGTTTTCTTTTCTTTTTGCTTTCGTTTTTGTCATGTTTAGTTCGTTTCTTTATGTTATGTTCAAGCATGCACTTTTGGCATGCTTCTCTTTGAGTCTTGATGGTTTGTATTGTGAGTACATAACATGTAGTAGCCGAGTTTTGCATTGGAGATCTTTCGTTGTGGATTTGAGCTTGGAGTGGATCTCACGTGATTTAAGGGTTGCTTTTTAGCACCCTTGTTGTAAGTACTCTCGTTTACCCCCTTTTGAGTGTGTATGATTGAGTCAACATTGAGGGCAATATTGAGTTTAAGTTTGGGGGGGTGGCATAAATAGCGCTTATTAATCTTATGTGTCATCTGATCTTGTTTGTAGCTCAAGTTTGGGGGAATCGTTGCTATTGCATGTGTTTTGTACTAATTTTTGTGAAAATTCAAGCATAACAAATTTTTGGATAGAATTTTAACCCTTCACTCGATGCATTGAGAATGGTTAATTTGAATCAATGACATGTTTTCTCTATCAATTTGAACTTTTATGACTATACACATCGTTTCCTTGCTTGTGGGACCCTAAACGTGACTAGATTGTCCTTAAGATGATTCACATATGCACATAAGTCAAGGGTAGAGGAGTCGAGTGGACAACCATTTTGAAACATTTAAAGGCTTGATCCCGGAAATATCAACTTAGATTTTTCACATGTGTTATGAGATGAGAATGTTAAATTTGTATGCTTAACAATAATAAAAGAGGTTGAACACTGGTATGATTGCAAAAGTCAGGCTTAATAGATACTGGGGGCGAAGAGCACCATGCCTAGAATACTGTACTATTATGCTAATTTGAGCTAAGCCCAAGCCAATGCAAGTGTAAAGGGAATAAGGACCTAGTTTTGTTTTGTGGCCTTTGACACTCGAGTGATTAAGCCCTTAGGAGTGTCTCTACACTTAATACCCTAAGGACGTCCAGTTTGGGAGTTATTGGCCTAAAGCTCGTTACAAGGGTGTCATAGAAAGCCTAAGAGAACCGAACATTGCACATGGTCTAACCTCTAATGTTTTGAGTTGAAAGTTGCATAAGTTAAAGCCTAAAGTGGATAAAGTGATGAATTTTAATTAGCTGTGAAGTTCTCTTCAATTCTCATGCCTTGTGACTAATCGAAAGTTGATAGATATAGGATTAATGCTTGAAAAGTGATACGAATGTCACTCGACTATAATACCTTAGATTTATCATCACTACACCCTTAGGATGGTTTTTTCGAGGTTAAGGCGTAACATGAGCAAGTATGTGACGTGTATATATATGTAATTCTGAGCTTAAACGGATGAATTCATGCCATTGGTTTATTATTAATCATATTGATTTGCTTTGATTGATTGTGGTTGAAATTCCTTCGATTTTGTGGGTATATCGTATGCAAACCCTCACGAGACTATAACTCGTCATTTGAGGTAACTCAAGGGTTCAAAGGCTTGTTGCATCCGCTAAATGCAACCGTGTACTCCACGAAAGTGAGTTAGTTAGTAGTTTTCTTTTCGTTTCTCCCTTGTTTGATGATGTTTCCATATCTTAGAATTCTTATTGCTCGAGGTCGAGCAATTGATAAGTGTGGGGGGGTTGATAAGAGTCGTTTTTACGTGTTTTTAAGCCCTTACGTTTATGTTTTAGATTCATTTATCAGTTTATTTATGCCACATATGCGTATAATCTATGTGCTTATTGAGTAAACGTGGAAAATCACTGCAATTGACGTAAAGTGCACACAAACACAGTATTTCAGTGTATTTTGAAATAGAATTTCAGGAAGTTTTCTTCTACAAAGTTGTAAATCTCTGTCTTGGCTTCACGTGGCAACTTGAATCATCCAAATCCGAGGTCCGTGGAGAAACTTACGAAGAAAATACAATTACTGCGCTGAAAACCAAGAAAACGGTTCAGACTCTGCATCAGGCGCCTAGGCGCCACCTCACCCGCGCCTAGGCGCCAGCCAACTTATTCCCCAAGCCATTTAGTCCACCTGGACCACGCCTAGGCGCCATTTAGGTCACGCCTGGGCGCCGATACAGCGGTTTTGAAGGTATAAAGGCCAAAAATGAAAGAAAAGAAAGGGGTCTCGGTTTTTAGGCCCTTTTGGGGCTAAAAATAGCCATCTAAATCATATTTTGGAGGACAAGAAGGAGGAAGGGCAAGGAATTGAAGCTTCCAACTTGATTTCATCATCAACCAAGTGTATTAGGGAGTTTTCCATTGCTTTCATTATATATTTGTCAATGAATAAATACATGTTTGCTTTAGATTTTCTTGTACCATTGTTTATGAACTAGATCTATAAGACTAAGGCCATGTGAAGGCCTATTTGTGAAGTATCTATATAATATTTGTTTGTTTGAATCAATTCATGTGTTGCTATGTGTTGTGAAATTGTATTTGTTCTACGTACATGTGTTTGATCACCATGTGTTCGATAAATTGCCTAGGTGAATATTTCGAAAGAAATTTGATCTAGGGTGCATGAAATTCACACCATAACCCGCAACCAATGAGGAATTGCCCTAGACATATAGGAGTCTATCACGAGACATCGGTTATTCTTTACTTTAGGAGCTTTCACCATAGGAACATAAGTCTAATGATTCAATAAGATTCTTAATAAGGATATGGATCAAATTGAGCCTCTCATGCGCCTTAGTCACTCTTCATATTTGAGTTTCAATCGTTTGCTCATCTTTGTTCTTGTTCTTTGCACTTTTATTTGAATTTACTCTTACTTTAATTGTTTACTTCATTACGAATCTTAAACTAAAATTCAAGTCTCCGTGGTTCGACAACCCGGACTTTTTGTCCATTTATTACTACACACGACTAGTGCACTTGCTACCAAGCACGTTAGCTTTTAGCGTGTCATGGACCAAGCCAAGATTGAGGTCATTGAGAAGCTTCCCCTCCTACCTCGGTTAAAGCCGTTAGGAGTTTCCTTGGGCATGCCGGTTTCTATAGGCGGTTTATCTTTAATTTTTCTAAAATTGCGAAACCATTGTCTAACTTGCTTGTTAAAGATTAACGGTTTGATTTTGACTCTACTTGTATGCAGGCATTCCTCATTTTGAAGGAGCGGTTGATATCTGGTCCCATCATGGCACCTCCCGATTGGAGCTTGCCCTTCGAGTGGATGTGTGATGCAAGTGACACCGTGGTTGGTCTGGTACTTGGCCAACGAAAGGAAAAGGGAGTTCTTCACCCGGATATTACTTTCCATCAAAAGAAGAAATTCTTATTTGATGTGAACCAATATTTGTGGGACGAACCATATCTATTTAAGATTTGTGCAGATGGCCTCATTCGAAGATGTGTTCCCGAGGAGGAAATAGCATCAGTTTTAGCTCATTGCCATGACATGTCGGTAGGTGGCCATTTTGGGCCTTCTAAAATAGTGGCTAAGGTGCTTCAATCAGGTTTCTTTTGGCCCACACTCTCTAAAGATGCATTTTTGTATGTCTGATCTTGTGATAGGCGTCAACGAACGGGTAATATCTCTAAAAGACATGAAATGCCCTTGAATAGCATGCTTGAGTGTGAATTATTTGATGTTTGGGGTATTGATTTCATGGGACCTTTTCCTAGTTCTTGTTCCAATAAGTATATTCTCGTTGCGGTTGACTACATCTCAAAATGGGTTGAAGCCGAGGCTTTGCCCACTAACGATGCTCGGGTGGTTACTCGATTTTTACGAAAAAGAATTTTCACTCGTTTTGGAACACCTAGAACTATCGTTAGTGACGGGGGCACCCATTTTTGCAACAAGCAATTCGAACACTTATTGAACAAGTATGGGGTAAGGCATAAGATTTCAACTCCCTACTACCCTCAAACGAATGGGCAAGTGGAGGTATCTAATAGAGAGATTAAACGCATTCTTGAAAAAACGGTCAATGCATCTAGGAAAGATTGGTCTCTAAAGCTAGATGATGCCTTATGGGCTTATAGGACCGCGTTTAAAGCTCTGATTGACATGTCCCCGTATCGCCTCGTTTTTGGTAAAGCATGTCACCTACCAGTTGAGCTTGAGCATCGTGCCTTTTGGGCTATTAAATTTCTAAATTTTGACTCTACACTTGTAGGTACAGATCGATTGCTCCAATTGCATGAGCTCAAGGAATGGCGCCACCAAGCTTATGAGAATGCCAAACTTTACAAGGAACGAACAAAAACGTGGCACGACAAGCACATCATTCCCCGCGAGTTTCATGAAGGAGGGAGAGTTCTACTCTACAACTCTCGACTCCGACTCTTTCCCGGGAAGCTTAAGTCACGGTGGTCAGGATTCTTGATTTCCCATGTCTATCCATCGGGTGCCGTTGAGCTCACAACTGACAAAGGGAAAATGTTCATGACCAATGCGTAACGATTGAAACTGTATATTGGGACTGATGGACCAAGGGACAAAGTGTCCCTCCTCCTCCGAGATCCTCCATGATTCTTCATCATGAGTCGAATTAACGACTATAAACAAGCGCTTCTTGGGAGGCAACCCAAGCTCTCTTTCCTTTCTTGTATTTTTGTGTTTCTCGTTTTAGTTTGCTTTGTTTTCTTTTGTTTCGTTGTGTTAGTTTATGCTTAAGCCTTTTTCTTTTCTTATTTTTCACAGGAAATGGACTTCAAACAGTCTGATGGCCACGCCTAGGCGCCAATTTCCCAGTTTTCAACATTCTGCACTGCATCCCGCGCTCAAGCACGGTCTCATCCACGCCTAGGCGCCGCACTACCCGCGCCCGAGCGCCGCATATCCCACGCCCAGGCGTGGACTGAAGTCAGACGGCCAAATTTTCATTCCAGCTTACGGCGCCTAGGCGCCGCTCAGTGGATACCCGCATGTGAGGCTTTCTTTCGCCCGAGTAGCTGTTGCCAAACTTTGGACATACTCTGATTGGACAACTCGGGTTTGCTTTCCAGCATCCCATTATGGTGATGTGTACTCTCTTCTTTTATTTTCGAACATTGGGGACAATGTTTGTTCCAAGGTTGGGGGGGGGGTATAATCGATCCATTATTGTCATGATATGTATGCTCTATATTCTGTCCAAGTTTTGGGGGGGAGACGGTTGTACCTCTACATGTGATAATGTGCACATTTTTAAGCATCTTAAAATTTCTAGTAGGATTGTAAGCCCTTCAATTAATGCATTGAGATTAATAAAGTTAAATCAATGGCATGTTCTCTGTATCAATTGGGACTTAAATGAACTATATACATTGTTTCCTTGCTCAAGGGACCCTAAACAAGATTAGATTGTCTTTAAGATCAATCACATGCGCACATAAGTCGAAGGTAGAGGGATTGAGTGGGTAACCATTTTGAAACACTTAAAGGCTTAATCCCTGAAATATCAACGTAGATGTTTCACATGTGTTATGAGTTGAGAATGTCTTTGTATGCTTAAAAAGAATAAAAGAGGTTGAACACTGGTATGACTGCAAAGGTCAGGCTTAATAGATATTGGGGGCGAAGAGCCCCATGCCTAGAATACTATACTATTAAGCCAATTTGAGCTAAGTTCAATCCAATGAAAGTGTAAAGGGAATAAGGACCTAGTTTGGTTTTGTGGCCTTTGGCACTTGAGTGATTAAGCCCTTAGGAGTGTCTCTACACTTAATACCCTAAAACCGTCCGGTTTGGGAGTTATTGGCTCGAAGCTCATTACAAGGGGGTCATCGAAAGCCTAAGAGAACCGAACATTGCACATGGTCTAGCCTCTAATGTTTTGAGTTGAAAGTTGCATAAGTTAAAACCCAAAGTGGATACATTGATGAAATTTTAAGTGGCTATGAAGTTTTCTTCAATTCTCATGCCGTGTGACTAATCGAAAGTCGATAAGATATCGGATTAATGCTTGAAAAGTGGTACGAATGCCACTCGATTATAATACCTTAGATTTATCACACTACACCCTTAGGATGGTCTTTTCAAGGTTAAGGCGTAACATGAGCAAGTATGTGACGTGTATATATATGTAATTTTGAGCTTAAACAGATGAATTCATGCCATTGCTTTATTATTAATCATATTGATTTGCGTTGTTTGAGTGTGGTTGAAAATCCTTCGATTTTGTGGGTATATCGTATGCAAACCCTCACGAGACTATAACTCATCCTTTGAGGTAACTCAAGGGTTCAAAGGCTTGTTGCATTCGCTAACTGCAACCGTGTACTCCATGAAAGTGAGTTAGGTAGTTCTTCTTTTTGTTTCTCCCGTGTTTGATGATGTTTTTCCTATCCTATACTTTATTGCTCGAGGTTGAGCAATTGATAAGTTTGGGGGGGGGGTTGATAAGAGGCGTTCTACAACCTTCCCCCATCGCGATGCATGAAGTGAGAGCATATAATGATGCCTATACTCATTTCTGGGCCGAAACAACCTGGAAATGATATAGATGTCTACTTGGCTCCTTTAATTTAGGATTTGAAGGTGTTGTGGGACACCGGTGTTCAAGTATATGACGGGTTCAGAGAAGAAAATTTTAATCTCAGAGTCATGTTATTTGGAACAATCAATGATTTTCCGACAAGAGCAAACCTCGAGGGATATGGTGTACATGGCCAATGTGGATGCCCCATATGTGTCAAGAGTATAGATCAATATCGATTGACACACTCTAAAAAATATGCATTCCAAGGGCATCGGAGATGGCTAAATCGGAACCATCGATATCGTCGGTGGAAGAAAGCTTTCAATGGAAATATAGAAGAAGGCCGAGCTCCTAAGTGCTTAACTGGTGAAGAAGTGTTTGAGAATGTAAAAGACTTGGAGGTTAAATTTGGAAAAACTTTTGCAGGTGGCCTTGCAAAAACTGGGTGGAAAAAAAGGTCAATTTTCTTTGAGTTGCCGTATTGGACGTCTTTACATGTTAGACATTTTCTTGATATTATGCATATTGAGAAAAATGTATTTGATAGTGTCATTGGTACACTTCTAAATGTGCCCGAAAAGACAAAAGATGGCGTAAAGGCACGGTTAGACTTGGTTGAAATGAAGATAAGAGGAAAATTGACACCAACAAATAAGGGGAAACGTACTTATTTGCCTCCAGCAGCTCACACTCTAGCCAGGAAAGAAGAAATTGCATTATGTGAGTTTCTTAATGGAGTGAAAGTTCCAGAAGAGTATTTTTCAAACATTAGCAGTCTTGTATCAATGAAGGATTTGCTAAAGCACTTGAAGACTCACGATTGTCATGTAATCATGGATCATTTGCTACCAATTGCTATACGAGCCATTTTGCCAAAAACGGTGAGAGACATGATGTGGCAACCTCCGGCCAGGGGATGGGAGCCGAAGCCCGCCACACCGCAACGCTAGCTCAATCTGAGAGACGATCCCTTCATGAGCTAACGCTAAGCGTGAACTATACAAAAATTTCAAGATACCCACATATATACATAACCACATAACATCATATTTTACATATAAGAGTTCAGATGAAATTCAAAACCCCAAGCTAGCAAAGATAGATAATTATATGAACAAGATATTCAATACAACTACATCTGACTCTCAAACTTTTAGGGAACCCTCAAAACTTTCTTAGCCAAGATTTTCCCCCTCTGGTCCTGCTATGTCGTGCTCTTCTGAAAAGTTAGAAAGAGAAAAGAAAAGGGGTGAGTCCGAATGACCCAGTGAGGTAGGCTAATGGCTTGCTTTACCTTATCATGAGAGATAGAATCTGCAGTGAAAATTATTAACGACATGGACATATACGATGGCAAGCAAAAGAATAGAATAACATATCACAAGGTAAATTAATTGAGTATGTTACGCATGAATCAGAGGACATAACCCATGTACTTTTGTAATCATATCATGTGATCGTGATCCACCTTCCACTGTCCCATACCAGCAGGAGGCTTCACAACTTTATGTTCTATGAAGTGTTCCAGGTGTCGGGATTCTAGTGGTGGCTCCTACGGGTTCGAGAGGTGGCCCCCGCCGTCGCGTGGCACTTTGTCCCGTATAGCACTTAGCTCCCTTCACTCTGCTTTTTCGAATCAAAGCTGTATATCAAGAAAATGACACATCGCGGATGGATGCCAGACTTCGGGATTCTAGAGGTGGCTCCTACGGGTTCAAGCGGTGGCCCCCGCCGTCACGTGGCACTTTGTCCCGTATAGCACTTAGCTCCCTTAGCCGACGGAATAGAGCCAAGAAGAATAATCGTTTCAACGAGTTTCCTACTAGAATATGTACACTGATTTGTATTCGAGCGAGAGCGAGCGAAAACAAGAACGATAGACTACAAATTGGGACACGGTTGGACACTTACCTTAGATGAGAATAAGAGTTTGATCAATGAAACTTTATGAGGTCACACTTGGCTATGATTTAAAAGGGAACGAAAAATGGTAAGCAAGATCAAGTTGAAAGAATAAGAGAAACCCTCACTATAATAAACCGGCGTCGTTGCCTCGGCCTCGGAATCACGAAAGTATCCTGTGATACAAAATACTATCATTTTCACAAAACCATACACTTTAAGCTAATCCCATGCAACAAGTTATATCATACTATCCAAACATATAGGCAATTAAGTTCCAACTAGCTCCCTTACATGCGCAACATATTTCAACAATTTTTTAACATATTCTCGGATTGGAATTTCTTTCTCAAAATTTTCAGGATAACATATAGGATGCTGTAAAAGTCTACATAAATTTTCTAGATTTAATTTCCTTGTCAAATTGGGGATTTGATCAACGAAACTGGACCGTCTCGGCAGATTTGTTTCAGAACAGACACCTTATACTCAAATATTTTTGTAAAATCCCCTGTTTACTGAAAAATTCCGAAATTTATATGACATCTCTATAACACATGTATCAAGCTACTGTAAAATGTTTAGAGTAAACCAAAATTTCCAGATACACGAAATATTTCCAAAACAGTAACAATTTGCACTTCCGCCGAACAGACTGGCAATTTTGTTCAACGATTTTTAGAAAATTCCACAAAACTCTAATCCTTACCAAATTTTTCAGAGATGTTTAACACACAACCAAGTTATTCCAGAAAATTTATTATAATCAAACTCACAAGTTTAGGCACCTCATTACTGTTTTAAACGTAACTTCAGAAACTGAAAGTTCCAAACACAGCTGAACATCATGCCATAGAAGTTAACTAAATACATATATATGATATGATATTCTCAATTCCAGGTCATATACAGCTTGAACTACATTTAGTCTATAACATATTCATGGAAAATCAATGATTAACTACCATATACCTTAAGAGAAAGAAGAAAGGATGATGCTTCCTCCTACTGGATTTTCTTTCTTTAGCTTTTCATGTATTTGAGGTGAGATAGGAAGCTGATTTTCAGAGAGTTTTCAGGCGTGTTGATGAATGAGTTGAAGGCTGAATTGGTGTATATATGAAGGTGTTGGTCAAAAAGGTAGAAAAGAAAAAAATTGGAGACTAATCCTCTATGGGACACGTTTTAGGCAATAATGATGTGTGCTTACCTTAAATTGCCACCACTTAATCTTCCTTCTCCTATTAGTGCATGTGTGGTACGTATATATATGTATATATATGTTTATATGTGCATGTGTTTGTGCCTATATATCTATGTAGGTAGGTATGGACATATTTAAATACTAGCACTATACAATTGATGAAGGTAAATCTATATATAGATATATGTATATATGCCTTAAATGATATAATGCTTCAACTATTCCACCATGAGGTATAAATTACTAACCTATTTCACATATAGATTTAATAATAGTTATATAAGCAAGTAGAAAAATATTTTTAGTCGAACGCGAATCACTACAATCAAATAATTCACGAAATCTAATTAGCGGTGATTGTAATGTTTACCTTCACTTCTACGAAATTAGGAGCCGGGAGTATTGGGTGTTACAACTCCCCCCTCCTTAGGAGAATTTGGTCTCCAAATTCTGAGATTTCCCAAAGAGATCCGGATAACTTTTTCTCATGTCATCTTCTCGTTCCCAAGTTGCTTCTTCAACCTGATGGTTTCTCCACAATACCTTGACTAAGGGTATTTTTCGAGATCGTAATTCTTGATATTTGAAGTCCAGTATACGTATCGGCATCTCTTCATACGACAAATTGGGTTCTAGTTGTAATTCCTCATGAGATATTATATGCGACGGATCAGGATGGTACTTCTTAAGTTGTGATACATGGAACACATTATGAATATGGGAAATATTGTTAGGTAGTTTGACTTCATACGCTACTCCCCCAACACGTTTCAAGATCTGGAATGGTCCTATATATCGAGGTTGAAGCTTGCCCCCTTTTCCCATCCTCGTAACGCCTCTTCGCGGTGATACTTTAATAAAAACTTGGTCTCCCACTTGAAATCCTAAGTCCTTGCGTCGTGTGTCGGCATAGCTCTTTTGACGACTTTGAGCTGCACTCATTCGTTGTTTGATGATTTGAACTTTGTCAATGGCTTCTTGTATCATTTCCACCCGCAAGGCCCTTTTTTGTCCATCCCGCGATGGTGCTCTCCAATCATCTAAATCCCAATAGAGCGGGGATCGACATTTCCGTCCATAAAGTGCCTCATAGGGTGCCATTTGGATGGTGGCCTGGTAACTATTGTTATAGGCGAATTCCACTAACGGAAGGTGTGTATCCCATGACTCTCCAAAGTCTAGTACACAAGTCCTTAGCATATCTTCAATTATCCTTATCACCCTTTCTGATTGTCCATCGGTCTGTGGGTGAAAGGCGGTACTAAAATTCAACTTCGAGCCTAGATCTTCTTGCAACCGTTTCCATAATCTAGATGTAAATTTGGGATCTCTATCGGAGATAATGCTAACTGGTATCCCATGAAGTCGGATAATTTCCCTTTTGTACAATTCTGCTAAGGTCTCCACCTTATAATTCGTTCTAACCGGTAGGAAGTGCGCAGACTTAGTGAGCCTATCCACAATGACCCAAATCCCATCAAATCCTTTTCTTACCTTAGGCAAACCCGTCACAAAATCCATGGTGATCATTTCCCATTTCCAATCTGGAATCGGAAGGGGCTGCAATAGTCCTGATGGTTTTTGATGTTCTGCTTTTACTTGTTGGCACACGAGGCATTTCTGAACAAACTTTGCAATGTCCGATTTCATTCCACTCCACCAAAATTGTTTCTTCATGTCATTGTACATCTTTGTGCCCCCTGGGTGGATGGCTAGCTTAGTTTTGTGTGCTTCCTTTAACACTTCTTCTCTCAGCTGCTCAGGAACATAAACTCTTTTTGAAAATTTAAATGTTCCTTCTTCATCGATGTTAAAGTTTGAACCTGGTTTGTTTCTCATTGTCTTTAAGTACTTCTGTATCTCCTCGTCTTTTTCTTGTGCATCTTTGATCCTTTGATGCCACTCTGGTCGAATGAACAGCCCAGCAACTATGATATGAGACGTTAACTGGAATAGATGGGGCTTTATTTCTTCCCCGAACTTGACTTTTATTTGAGCCAATTCTGCTTTCCTACTTAAAGCGTCGGCCACTATATTAGCTTTACCCGGATGGTAGGAGATTCGACAGTCATAATCATTAAGGAATTCCATCCATCTTCTTTGTCTCATATTTAATTCTTTCTGAGTAAAGAGATATTTTAAACTTTGATGATCAGTGAGGATTTCAAAAGTGGTACCATAGAGGTAATGTCTCCACTTAGCTAATGCGAATACAATTGCTGCTAATTCCAAATCATGAGTTGGATAGTTTTGTTCATATGGTTTAAGCTTCCTAGAAGCATATGCAATTACTTTCCCATCTTGCATCAACACACATCCTAGTCCTTCCTTTGATGCGTCAGTATACACCCTAAAATTTTCCACTCCCGTGGGTAATGTCAGAACGGGTGCTGTGGTTAACCTCTTCTTTAGCTCTTCAAATCCCTTTTCACATGAATCATCCCAACGGAAGGGGACCTCTTTTTGCGTAAGTCGAGTTAGTGGAGTGGCGATCTTTGAGAAATCCTTAACAAATTTTCGATAGTATCCTGCCAATCCCAAGAAACTTCTGATTTCTTTTACGCTTTCTGGCCTTTTCCAATTTACTACGGCCTCTATCTTTGCAGGATCTACCTGTAATCCTCTTTCAGATACTACATGACCGAGGAAAGCTAACTCGTTGAGCCAAAACTCACACTTACTAAACTTGGCATACAACTTGTGGTCTCGAAGTGTTTTCAAGATAACTTTCAGATGTTGTTCGTGCTTTTCCTTGGATTCTGAGTAAATCAAAATATCATCAATAAAAATTACTACAAATTTGTCCAAGTAGGGTCGGAATACTCGGTGCATTAGATCCATGAACGCCGCTGGCGCATTAGTTAGTCCAAAAGGCATTACTACAAACTCATAATGCCCATACCTTGAATTAAATGCAGTTTTGGGAATATCCGACTCTCTGACCTTAAGTTGGTAGTACCCTTGTCTTAGATCGAGTTTTGAAAATACTCTTGCTCCTTGAAGTTGGTCAAACAATTCTTCAATGTGGGGTAGCGGATATTTATTCTTGATGGTGACATTATTTAACCCTCGATAGTCGATACACATTCTTTGACAAACAACACAGGGGCTCCCCATGGTGAACTGCTAGGTCGAATGAATCCAACATCCAATAGTTCCTGCAGTTGGGCCTTCAACTCAACCAATTCTGCAGGTGCCATACGATATGGAGTCTTGGATATTGGTGCAACATCCGACACTGTTTCAATAATAAATTCAAGGTCCCGATCTGGTGGTAAAGAATCTAATTTCTCCGGGAATACTTCAGGGTATTCCTTTACCACCGGGACTTCTTCCAGCCTAACCTTGTCCTTAGGCTTATTTATTAAGTAAGCCAAGAATCCTTGACCACCCTGCCTTAAAAGCTTTTTTGCGACCATTGCCGAAACTAGGGAAGCGTTTCGATGGGCAATAGTTTTATGCTCGTCCTTTCCCAACTTAATGGTCTTAGATCTACAATCCAGGTATGCATGATGGTGATACAACCAGTCCATACCCAAGATTATATCGTACCCTTGGATTGGCATTTTAATCAAGTTTGCTGGGAAGACTTGTTCACCAATCTTAATCTCACATTGTTTAAATACTAAATCTGTGGTCGTACTCATGCCCATAGGGGTACTTACTTCAAATAAATAAGGCATTTTATTAACTGACAAGGTAAGATCATGCACAAATGATGAGGACACAATGAAGCGTGGCACCAGGGTCAAATAATACTTTACCTACTTTTCCAGAGAGGTGAACTTTACCTTCCACCACTGCTGAAGATCTGGTGCTTCCTCTCCCTCAATGGCATAGGCCCTAGCGCGCACTCTTGGTTTTTTGTTCTGTTGAGTTGCTGGTCTATTAACTCCAGCTGCTCGATTATTGGGAGTGGGTGTTGGTGTCATTGGAGTTGGTGCTCTCGTCGGTCCCTTACACAGATGAATTCATGCCATTGTGTTTTATTAATCATATTGATTTGCTGTTTGGGATGATCAGAGTTGAAAATCTTTCGATTTGGGGGGTTAATAGTTATGTAACCCCTTCACGAGACTATAACTCGCCCTTTGAGGTAAGTCAAGGGTTCAAAGGCTTGTTGCATTCGCTAAATGCAACCTTGTACTCCACAAAAGCGAGTTAGGTAGTTTTTCTTTATTTCTGTTTCTCCCGTGTGTTGATGATGATTTTCTTTTCCTATCCTATAGCTCTTATTGCTCGAGGACAGTAGCAATTGATAAGTTTGGGGGGGTTGTTGATAGGAGTCATTTTTGCACGGCTTGTAGCTCTTTTATTGACGATTTAGGTCCATTATAGCGTGAATTGTGCCACTTGTACTTTTTAATATTGTATAAAGTGAATTCAGGCACTAAGCGACGATGCACGAAGAAAAGGGCAAAAGAGGCGTATCGAACGACTTCCTAAAGGATGCTTCGCAGATCGGCGCCCAGGCGCAGTTTAGGCCACGCCCAGGCGCCTGTTTGAAGACAGAGCCTAACAGGGCCATGCAGTGCGACGCCCAGGCGCCACACATCCCACACCTAGGCACCGTAACTTCCCGCCCGAGCTCTACTAATCCCACGCCTAGGTTCCGTAACTTCCGTGCTTGAGCGCCAGTGATCCCACGCCTGGGCGCCTTTCGACTTTTCTCCCAAGTTATCTCTTGCACGTAGGTGGCACCGTTTTTGCAAGCTATAAATGAAATTTTCAGCTCATTTGAAGGGTTGGAAATCTGGGTTTTTGTGGAGGCATTTCTGGTTTTGAGTCATCATTTCATCTATTGGAAGGGCAAGGAAGAGAGAGGAGCTAAGGATGAAGTTCTAAAGCAAGGATCCATCATCAAGCTATTGAGGGAGTTTTAATTGCTTGCATTACATGTTTATTTCCATGAGTATGTATATGTTTGGATTAGATTTTCTTAAAGCCTAGATGAGAGGCTAAATTGTAATACTAAGGCCATGTGAAGGCCTATTGGTGGTCCCAAGTGGCATACGAAAGGGTCTAGAAGGGGCGGGGGGAATAGATCCTGAAGTCTTTTTCGACTTCAAAAATTTCGTATCACTTTTAAAGATTTCAACACTTAGAAAGCTGAGCGCTTGGGTCAGGTGCTTTAGTAACGATAACTTAGACTTAGTGATTTTAGCAATTTACCAAAGTAAGGTAATGCCTAGATCGCTTAATCAGGGTTAGCACAACGGAAATGATTTTTAGCGTTCGATTGGTTAATTAATCGCTTTGCCATTAGCTTGTCTTTGTTTTTAAAGAGTATAAAATAATGTAAATCAAGACAACAAGTAAAGTAAAGAACACAAGAAATTTGTAAGGTTCACTGGGTGATGTAATCCCAGCTACGTCCTTCTTCTCCTTTTTCACTTGGAGGAATTTACTAGGATGATTTTTGAAAAATCACACAAAATCTTCTACAAGATAGTAAAGGACGAAAAAGATCTCGGGCTCCTTGATCACACAGATTTTAGCACCAATAAAGATCGTCTTCTACAAGCTTCTCTCACTCAGAAATACTGCCTGTAAGGTTTTTCAACTTCTTTCTCACTCAGATGAAAGGTTACAGGTTTATCACAAGGTTTTGTTTGTTTTTGGGAAGATCAAACAACTTGGAATATCTCAATAGGAATTTAGGTTTCTTCTTTGGAAGAGGTTTGAGATATTTGTGACTATTTGGAATGTAGATAAAAAGCTTGAAGGATTTTTAGCTATGAAGTTTCTAAGCTTTTTCTTGTACAGGTATGTAAGTTTCTCTTGTAATATATGTACCTTTTTTTTTTTGCTGAAGGTAAGGTATTTATAGGCAATTCTTGGGATCTGTCCGTTGGACATATATAGGAGAGTGCCTTTCACGCGGAGCGGGATTTTACCTAAAATCTGACATTCCTGAAAATATGCTGACACTGATTGGATGGGAGCAGCTATAAACTCTGAAGTTCTGACAGTCTAGTCAAAAGGTGGCTTGTCCACAAGTCACAGTGGCTTATCACATTTAATGCTCTTATCAGGCATTTAATGCATTTGAATTTATTTCCCGTTGGAAATAAATGTCCGTTGAATGATTGCATTTAAGTCCTTCATGATATGAGGATTTAATTCAGGTGAATCTGACATCGGATCGCTAGAATGATTTGAGTGCTTGATTCATAAATCCTGAAATAGTTCTTTAGCGTTTGACAGGCGCTAAGACCAAATCTTCATCTTCAGTAGACTTCATATGCTGATCTTCAACTTCTTCTCTAATAGATTCACTTAGAATTCTATTAGCAATTCGGTATCTAATACTTAGTCTAAAATCTATAAAGATAAAAATTACAAGCCTAAAGAAAATTACATACCTTCAAACGCTTATACAAAGATCTATCAAAGCAGAAATTTACATTGTATTTGGGGTCTAACATAAAATCTTATCTTGTCATCATCAAAACATCTAACATGAAATTTCCTAACAATTTCCCCCTTTTTGATGATGTCAAGACTTTTAACTCTTATAACTCTTTTATAATTTTTAAGAGTTACTAAAAAGAAAAGCCCAAATAAAGTATAAGTTAGCGTTTGAAAAGTTAGTAAAGTTAGCTAATGTTAGATTAGCCTCAACAAGTTGTTTCAGCGATAACTCATTCATATATTGAAAGAATAAGCATACATGATTTATACTGAAAGTAATATTGAAAGCGACAACAGAAATACAAAAATAAAAAGAAGGATCCATTCACTTTTTCTGTCGCTTTGCTCTTTCTTCGCCTTGGAGAACTTGTAGCGCTAAGTCCAACAAGAGACGATCCATGTCGATCATTGTCGTATGTTGAACTTCATTGTAATCATGCCTATGAAGTCTAGCGCTTTCATTAAGTTCTAACAACCTTTCTGTCCATTCTCTTGGCGAAATTCCAAGCTCACGAATTAAATCGTGATAGATATCTTTTCTTGGATCTTTTGCTAGTTTCCAATTGATAGGTCGTCTTAGCGGACCGGCAAAAGGTTGAAATCCCATACTTTCCAAGAAATCGATGTCCAACTCTGGAAGCGGATATTTTCCTAGATAATAACTTAGCTTTCTCTTTTAGTTAGCATCTTCTTGATGCTCACTAGTTCTTCAAACATTGATCGCCATTGTTTATTATCTGTCTTTGATATCGCTTTGGACGCGTGATGCTTTTCTTTTTCATTTTTCTCCCTTCTGGCATCATCAAGAGAGGTTTTCAACTCAGCGACTTCTCTTCGCAAGAGTCGAACTTCGTCCACTAAGAGAGTGACTTGCTGAGCGACGCTCTAAGCAGCGGCATCGGTCGAGGTATGTCTTTCAGCATCAGCCGAAGCGCTCTGAGCTAAGTGACGGTTGAATTCTGATGAGAGTTCAGCGACAAGTGGTGATATGCTGTTCATGATTGTGATAGTGCTTTTATTGGAAGCGTTTGCAATAACACGACTTCGCGTATCAGATATTATGCGGATTTGTCTATCAGCAGCCTCAAATATCTTGGAGCAGGAACCTTCAATGTTGGTGAGCGAGTTCCGTACTGCCTGTCTGAAATCGCTAGCGTCTGAATCACTCTCTGAATCCGAATCGGAAGAAGGACGCTCAGGAGAGCTAGAAACTGCAGCCTTGCCTTTGGATTTATCTCTGATAAATGGCTCATCAGGCTTTTGAGCAATTTCAGCGTGCACTTCTTCAATCGCTTGATCCATTGAAAGATCTTCAATCGCTGGGGGCTCAACCACTGGGGCGCTAGAAGGATCTGGTAAAGAGGCTTCTGGAATTTGAGTGTCATCCTCAGTAGGAGCACTTTTTTCTTCAGTTATTTGGATTGGGGAAGAAGAGTCTTCAATAGCAATGACCCAGAGTGGGCCAAGTGCTTCCATCATATGCCTTGGACTAATCAGGCTAGATTGCGGAATAAAGAATATAGCGTCTTCTTGCTCTTCAGTGCTTAGAGCAAGCTCCATGATAAGTGCAATATTTATATATTTTATTACCTCTATCTTTAGCATTTTATTGTGATTATATGGCCATTGGAACTGATTTTATCTCATTTTGTGATTTGAGCAAGAGTTGAAGTGCAAAATATCAATTTCAATCAAAATGACAGATTTGGCGATGTTTCGGAAATATTAATATATCTGGAGATGCAGACATTAGTTTCTATTGAATTTTATCTAGTTGGAAAGCTAAGACAAAGGCCTATATTTCTTATGAAGAAGTCCAGACCCAGTTCGGAAGTTAAAGGGCTCGAAAGTGTTGAATAATTTAATGAAGATTTCTGTTCTGGACTGGACTGGAATGCGCAGCTTTGGTGAAAAATTCATAACTAGAGTTATGTGTCTTGGATTCAGTCAAGGCCAGTTGGAAATGAAAGCTAACACATAAAGCTACAAATGTCTATAAGGAGTCAAAGTTAGATTCGATGAATTAGAGGTGACAAATCAGAATGTAAAGGGAAGAATATATTCTCCATGCTTTGATGTTAAAGGGAAGAATATATTCTCCATGCTTTGATGTTAAAGGGAAGAATATATTCTTCATGCTTTGATGTTAAAGGAAAGAATATATTCTCCATGTCTTGATAAAGGAAGAGGGAATATATTCTCTCTATGATTATGTCATCTTTTCATTGCCTATATATATGTCTTGCAAGAGTTGAAGAAGAACAACAAAAACAAGAAGAAAACAAAGAGAAGAGAGTTAGAAAAATAGTATTTTCAAGTTTTATGCTTACAATTATGAGTAGCTAAGTTTTTGTTTCGATTCAAGGAGTTCATTTTGATTCACATGTTGTGAGACACGGAGCTTCATCTATCTATCTACGGTTTGATTATCTTTTGTTTCTTATTCTTAATGTTCATGCTTGTTTAGATAATAATCTAAGGTGCACATTAGTTGATTATCTATTACAATCTATTACTAACAAATCTTCATAATCCGTAATTGTTATGTTTGATTTGTGCATGTGGCAATTAGGTTTTCATGATTAGGATCCCAATTTTCGTTGATAACCTAAGGGAAACATTAGAGTAAATTAAATAGTTGGCGCTTGCTTAAACTATTGTTTATCCTTAGTCGCTTCTAATTCGTTATGCTATTATTAACATGATTAGGATTGCTTAATACCGAGTCAGTTGATAATAAGAATTTAACCGGGTGCTGGGCTTTGGTTAATGATATACGGAAGTTAATAGGGATATAAATAGCTGGTTATTTATGTTCTTGGCTAAGTAATCAAAGAATAGATAGTATTTTAGGTGTCTATGATCAACTTGAATTGAAGAACGAACTATCCTTGAATCGATGCTTTACATTTATTGAACTTCCTTTTTAATTCCTGTCATTATTAATTCATCAAACAAACCTCTCCATTGAATATTATTTTGATCAACCAATCTCTAGGGTTCGACCTGGACTTACGAGTACTACAAATTCTTGTGAGAACAGTAATTATATTTTGGTGCATTCGACACGTACCAAAATTTGGCGCCGTTGCCGGGGATTGGTTTTCGGTCAAAATTTTATTTTATTCTAATTATTATTGTAATATATATAGGCTGTTAGATTTATATATTTCTTAGTTTTAAGCTTTATTGACTAGTTTGTATATTGAAAAAAAAAAACAAAAAAAAAACACTGTTTTTCGAATTCGGCCACGAACTCTATATCAATTTTGAAGGAAACGTCGTTTTAAAAACAACTCAGAATACTTTAGTATGCTGAGCACCAGCCTCTCGGGCCCAAATTCCATCGTTTACTAGTTGTTTTTTTGCGTTTTTGTGTTTTCAGTTAAGTTTTATTTTTATTTGTTTTCGATATTTCTATACTTTACCTTGTTAGTTTTTGTGTTTTATGACCTCTAAGAGCCAGGAAATTGATCCAGAGATTGAAAGAACGTTCCACAGATTAAGAAGAGAGACTAAACGGGCAATTGAAGAGCAAAACTCAATACCGAAAGAGTCAATCCCTTCTCCAAAGGGAAGCACCGAATCTCTGCACCTGTTTTCAAGTGATTCAGACGAAAAGGAAGTCATAGCAGCCAACAATAGGACTCTAAAGGAGTTGACTGCTCCAAATTTTAATCAACAACCTTTATGCATTGAATACGCTACTTTAGATGTTGCTTTTGAATTGAAATCTGGATTGATTCACTTATTACCTAAATTTCGTGGTGTTGCAGGAGAGGATCCAAATAAACATCTGAAGGAGTTCCATGTTGTTTGTTCAAGCATGAGACCAACTGGAGTGTCCGAGGAGCAGATTAAATTGAGAGCTTTTCCATTCTCCTTAGCTGATGATGCAAAGAATTGGCTCTATTATTTACCATCGGGGACGATAACAACATGGAATGAAGTGAAGAGGCTGTTTTTGGAAAAGTACTTCCCAGCTTCAAGAGCTGCCAACATAAGAAAAGAAATTTGTGGCATAAGGCAGTACAATGAAGAGTCATTATACGAATACTGGGAGCGTTTTAAGAAGTTGTGTGCAAGCTGCCCCCACCACAAATAAGTGAGCAATTGTTAATTCAATATTTTTATGAAGGCTTACTGTATATGGATGACACGCTAAAAGCTAACGTGCTTGGTAGCAAGTGCACTAGTCGTGTGTAGTAATAAATGGACAAAAAGTCCGGGTTGTCAAACCACGGAGACTTGAATTTTAGTTTAAGATTCGTAATGAAGTAAACAATTAAAGTAAGAGTAAATTCAAATAAAAGTGCAAAGAACAAGAACAAAGATGAGCGAACGATTGAAACTCAAATATGAAGAGTGACTAAGGCGCATGAGAGGCTCAATTTGATCCATATCCTTATTAAGAATCTTATTGAATCATTAGACTTATGTCCTATGGTGAAAGCTCCTAAAGTAAAGAATAACCGATGTCTCGTGATAGACTCCTATACTTAAGTGATGGTTTCCTAAGTATTTCTACCCGAAAATCTAACCACTAAGCATGCATTAACAAACTAGAGCTTCCTCGATATAAATCGAACGACTTCACCCGGGAATCTTTACCTATGTCTAGGGCAATTCCTCATTGGTTGCGGGTTATGGTGTGAATTTCATGCACCCTAGATCAAATTTCTTTCGAAATATTCACCTAGGCAATTTATCGAACACATGGTGATCAAACACATGTACGTAGAACAAATACAAATTCACAACACATAGCAACACATGAATTGATTCAAACAAACAAATATTATATAGATACTTCACAAATAGGCCTTCACATGGCCTTAGTCTTATAGATCTAGTTCATAAACAATGGTACAAGAAAATCTAAAGCAAACATGTATTTATTCATTGACAAATATATAATGAAAGCAATGGAAAACTCCCTAATACACTTGGTTGATGATGAAATCAAGTTGGAAGCTTCAATTCCTTGCCCTTCCTCCTTCTTGTCCTCCAAAATATGATTTAGATGGCTATTTTTAGCCCCAAAAGGGCCTAAAAACCGAGACCCCTTTCTTTTCTTTCATTTTTGGCCTTTATACCTTCAAAACCGCTGTATCGGCGCCCAGGCGTGACCTAAATGGCGCCTAGGCGCGGTCCAGGTGGACTAAATGGCTTGGGGAATAAGTTGGCTGGCGCCTAGGCGCGGGTGAGGTGGCGCCTAGGCGCCTGATGCAGAGTCTGAACCGTTTTCTTGGTTTCAGCGCAGTAATTGTATTTTCTTCGTAACTTTCTCCACGGACCTCGGATTTGGATGATTCAAGTTGCCACGTGAAGCCAAGACAGAGATTTACAACTTTGTAGAAGAAAACTTCCTCAAATTCGATTTCAAAATACACTGAAATACTGTATTTTTGTGCACTTTACGTCAATTGCAGTGATTTTCCACGTTTACTCAATAAGCACATAGATTATACGCATATGTGGCATAAATAAACTGATAAATGAATCTAAAACATAAATGTAAGGGCTTAAAAACACATAAAAACGACTCTTATCAACCCCCCCACACTTATCAATTGCTCGACCTCGAGCAATAAGAATTCTAAGATATGGAAACATCATCAAACAAGGGAGAAACGAAAAGAAAACTACTAACTAACTCACTTTCGTGGAGTACACGGTTGCATTTAGCGGATGCAACAAGCTTTTGAACCCTTGAGTTACCTCAAAGGACGAGTTATAGTCTCGTGAGGGTTTGCATACGATATACCCACAAAATCGAAGGAATTTCAACCACAATCAATCAAAGCAAATCAATATGATTAATAATAAACCAATGGCATGAATTCATCCGTTTAAGCTCAGAATTACATATATATACACGTCACATACTTGCTCATGTTACGCCTTAACCTCGAAAAAAACCATCCTAAGGGTGTAGTGATGATAAATCTAAGGTATTATAGTCGAGTGACATTCTTACCACTTTTCAAGCATTAATCCTATATCTATCAACTTTCGATTAGTCACAAGGCATGAGAATTGAAGAGAACTTCATAGCTAATTAAAATTCATCACTTTATCCACTTTAGGCTTTAACTTATGCAACTTTCAACTCAAAACATTAGAGGTTAGACCATGTGCAATGTTCGGTTCTCTTAGGCTTTCTATGACACCCTTGTAACGAGCTTTAGGCCAATAACTCCCAAACCGGACGGCCTTAGGGTATTAAGTGTAGAGACACTCCTAAGGGCTTAATCACTCGAGTGTCAAAGGCCACAAAACAAAACTAGGTCCTTATTCCCTTTACACTTGCATTGGCTTGGGCTTAGCTCAAATTAGCATAATAGTACAGTATTCTAGGCATGGTGCTCTTCGCCCCAGTATCTATTAAGCCTGACTTTTGCAGTCATACCAATGTTCAACCTCTTTTATTATTGTTAAGCATACAAATTTAACATTCTCATCTCATAACACATGTGAAAAATCTAAGTTGATATTTCCGGGATCAAGCCTTTAAATGTTTCAAAATGGTTGTCCACTCGACTCCTCTACCCTCGACTTATGTGCATATGTGAATCATCTTAAGGACAATCTAGTCACGTTTAGGGTCCCACAAGCAAGGAAACGATGTGTATAGTCATAAAAGTTCAAATTGATAGAGAAAACATGTCATTGATTCAAATTAACCATTCTCAATGCATCGAGTGAAGGGTTAAAATTCTATCCAAAAATTTGTTATGCTTGAATTTTCACAAAAATTAGTACAAAACACATGCAATAGCAACGATTCCCCCAAACTTGAGCTACAAACAAGATCAGATGACACATAAGATTAATAAGCGCTATTTATGCCACCCCCCCAAACTTAAACTCAATATTGCCCTCAATGTTGACTCAATCATACACACTCAAAAGGGGGTAAACGAGAGTACTTACAACAAGGGTGCTAAAAAGCAACCCTTAAATCACGTGAGATCCACTCCAAGCTCAAATCCACAACGAAAGATCTCCAATGCAAAACTCGGCTACTACATGTTATGTACTCACAATACAAACCATCAAGACTCAAAGAGAAGCATGCCAAAAGTGCATGCTTGAACATAACATAAAGAAACGAACTAAACATGACAAAAACGAAAGCAAAAAGAAAAGAAACTTACAAACTTGGGTTGCCTCCCAAGAAGCGCTTGTTTAAAGTCATTAGCTTGACTTTATCGGGCCGGCTTAAGGAGGGTTCCGTATGAATGCCTTATTTGTTCTCCAATCCATTCTCATGTTTCGGTTCACTCTTTGGTCATTTGGAAAGAAGATTTGCCGATTCTTTGTGAAAAATACCCTATGTTGAGACCAAGAAATCATCCACTCACGAGTTTTTCCATTGTCCCTCAACACTTCAATTACCATATCTTCCTCATGCTTCGGGTGATAGTGTGAACTTTTCTCCAAGCTAGAGATAATATCTCGTTTTTCTTCACCAATTATCTCGACATATTTCAACTCCATGATGTATGGATGTAGAAGATTATTGGCTCGTTTTTCCTGAAAGTGCTCAACACTAAAAGGATCAAAAGCATCAATGTGTAAATTCAAATCCAAATCAAGTGGATGCTCAAAAACCTCATAGTTATTGAAATTAACCATATCATCTTTTATATTCATTGACAACTTACCATCGGCGGCATCAAGTACCGACTTACCTATAGCTAGGGAGGAAGGCAAAGGAATGGCAACAGCCTCAGAATGGATAGGAGTCGAATGCTCATTGATGGAGGGGTCTGCCACGGATGTTTGAACGTCATGGCCTGCATTTTCGAAAGTGCTGTGCAGAGGATAATCTTTCAAATTTTCCAACTTTCCTTCAATCAACATCACGATGTTGTATTCCTCCTTCAAATTCTCTTCAGTGTCACACGCCAGTGCCCCCAGTGCTTTCTCAGACATGTCGCTCGATAGTTGCTTGAGTTGATGACTCATCTCCTTCATTTCCCGCCATACATCCTTCATCGTAAGGCGGAGCTCTCCAATGGTGTTATCAAATTGTTCCTCTGGAGTAGGAATTCTCACTTGGTCTTGTTGATAATTTCCTTGCCCCTTCGGGTTTTCCTCAAAATTGCCAATTTCCTCAACCACTTTAACACTCGTAACCTTTTGGGGGAAATTTCTTCAACATCATCCTCAGGGTACCACTCATCCTCTTGTGCCAATTGCTTAAGTGTTCTCCATGCAGTCCGATCATCTAATCCCAATAAATCACCACCGGCTCCAGCATTGAGTCGATGCCTAACCCTCGATCGAACCCCATCATAAAAATATTGCACAAGATCGCATAGAGAGTAATTATGTGATGGGCATTTTCTAAGCATAAACATGTACCTTACCCATGCATTTGCCAATGACTCATTTGTTTTCTGCTTAAATCCCCATATTTCACTTCGGAGCTCATTTACCTTTGATGGTGGAAAGAATTTATCCAAAAATAAATCCGTAAGCTTTTCCCAAGTCGTGATGGATTGTGGGAGAAGAGACTTATACCAAGTGGTTCCCTTATCCTTGAGGGAAAAATGGAAGAATCGAAAGCGAAGAGAGTCGAGATCTCTTGGATGGAGTTGTATGGTTGAGAGGATGTTGTCAAAATTTTCCAAGTGATCATATGGTGATTCGCTTGGATCCCCATAAAATGGGTTGTTCTGAACCATGGTGAGTAGGTGAGGCGGAACTTGGATATTTGGTGTGGTGAAGTCCGGAATAATCACAGGTCTCTGTATAGGGTGAACTCGTCGTGGTTGACTACTACGAATGGATGCAAGAGGCACTGGTGGTTGCATAGCCTGTATGATATTTTGCAACCACTCTCTATTTTTCGGAAGGTTAATATCTGGAAAGTTACAGCCATTGCTAGCTAGTCCTGAAATACGAAACAGAAATAAAATAAATACTAAAAAAAAGAAAGAAAAAACTTGCACTAAAATCAAAACTAAAATAAACAAGTCCCCGGCAACGGCGCCAAAAACTTGACACGCTAAAAGCTAACGTGCTTGGTAGCAAGTGCACTAGTCGTGTGTAGTAATAAATGGACAAAAATCCGGGTTGTCGAACCACGGAGACTTGAATTTTAGTTTAAGATTCGTAATGAAGTAAACAATTAAAGTAAGAGTAAATTCAAATAAAAGTGCAAAGAACAAGAACAAAGATGAGCGAACGATTGAAACTCAAATATGAAGAGTGACTAAGGCGCATGAGAGGCTCAATTTGATCCATATCCTTATTAAGAATCTTATTGAATCATTAGACTTATGTTCCTATGGTGAAAGCTCCTAAAGTAAAGAATAACCGATGTCTCGTGATAGACTCCTATACTTAAGTGATGGTTTCCTAAGTATTTCTACCGAAAATCTAACCACTAAGCATGCATTAACAAACTAGAGCTTCCTCGATATAAATCGAACGACTTCACCCGGGAATCTTTACCTATGTCTAGGGCAATTCCTCATTGGTTGCGGGTTATGGTGTGAATTTCATGCACCCTAGATCAAATTTCTTTCGAAATATTCACCTAGGCAATTTATCGAACACATGGTGATCAAACACATGTACGTAGAACAAATACAAATTCACAACACATAGCAACACATGAATTGATTCAAACAAACAAATATTATATAGATACTTCACAAATAGGCCTTCACATGGCCTTAGTCTTATAGATCTAGTTCATAAACAATGGTACAAGAAAATCTAAAGCAAACATGTATTTATTCATTGACAAATATATAATGAAAGCAATGGAAAACTCCCTAATACACTTGGTTGATGATGAAATCAAGTTGGAAGCTTCAATTCCTTGCCCTTCCTCCTTCTTGTCCTCCAAAATATGATTTTAGATGGCTATTTTTAGCCCCAAAAGGGCCTAAAAACCGAGACCCCCTTTCTTTTCTTTCATTTTTGGCCTTTATACCTTCAAAACCGCTGTATCGGCGCCCAGGCGTGACCTAAATGGCGCCTAGGCGCGGTCCAGGTGGACTAAATGGCTTGGGGAATAAGTTGGCTGGCGCCTAGGCGCGGGTGAGGTGGCGCCTAGGCGCCTGATGCAGAGTCTGAACCGTTTTCTTGGTTTTCAGCGCAGTAATTGTATTTTCTTCGTAACTTTCTCCACGGACCTCGGATTTGGATGATTCAAGTTGCCACGTGAAGCCAAGACAGAGATTTACAATTGTGTAGAAGAAAACTTCCTCAAATTCGATTTCAAAATACACTGAAATACTGTGTTTTTGTGAACTTTACGTCAATTGCAGTGATTTTCCACGTTTACTCAATAAGCACATAGATTATACGCATATGTGGCATAAATAAACTGATAAATGAATCTAAAACATAAACGTAAGGGCTTAAAAACACGTAAAAACGACTCTTATCAATGGACAGGAACATGATTGATGCAGCGAGTGGAGGAGCGTTAGTAGATAAAACCCCCACAGCTGCCAGAAATTTGATTTCCAATATGGCGGCAAATTCACAGCAATTTGGCATGAGGTTGGACCGCACACCTAAAGCAGTTAATGAGGTAAGTACATCTAACCTTGAGCATCAAATTTCTGAGTTAACGTCATTAGTTTTTTCTAGGGGAATCTTTTACTTAGCATAAGAAATCAATCAGTGTCAGAACTCCACACACACAAGTCATTGTTTTAAAATCTGACACTGAGCCAAAATAAACCTAGATTAAAAAAGAAAAATACCTCCCTCTCCATCCATCTAGCCGTCTGCAATTGTTGCCGAGGAGATCGAGCTTTTCTACAATTTAGAGGAAAGGAAGATGACCTTGAGCTCCTTGATTGCACAGACTTCAGCTCCAATGAAGATCTTTTCCAACATGCTTCTCTCACTCAGAAATGCAGCTTGTAAATCAACAACTTTCTCACACAGATGAAAGAGGTTGAGGGTTTTTATCATGGTTTTGTTTGATTTTTGATAGTTCAAACAACTTGGGATATCTCAACAGGAGTGTAGGTTTCTTCTATGAAGATGTTTTGAGATATCTTTGACTGTTTTTGGAATGTGTATGAAAAGCTTTAAAGAATTTTGGACATGGAGTTTATAAGCTTTTCTCTCAAATATTTTCAGCAAAGTTTTTGACCTTTTGTGCATGTGAGTATATAATTAGGGTTTTGCTGAAGGGTACTATTTATAGAGATTTCTTGGGATTTGTCCGTTGGACACATACATGGTGGTGTCTCTCACGCAGCGCGTTAAATAACCCTTTTCTGACATTGTTAAAATTCTACTGTTTCCGATTGGACCAGACCAGACTTTAAACTCTAAATCCTAACAATCTAGTCAAAAGGTGGCTTATCCACAAGTCATAATAGCTTACCAAATTTAATGCACTTATCAGGCATTCAATGCATTTTGAATTTCCCATTGGAAATAAATGTCCGTTGATAATTGCATTTAAATCCTTCATGACTTGAGAATTTATTTCAGGTGAATCTGATCTTTGATCGCTTGAGTAATTTGAGTGCTTGATTCAATAATCCTGAAATAGTCCTTTAGCATTTGAGAGATGCTTAAGAAAAATCTTCATCTTCACTTGACTTCAGACGCTGATCTTCAACTTCATCTTTGATAGATTCACCTAGAATTCTATCAGCGACCCGATATCTAATACTTATCTAAAATCTACAAAGATAAAAATTACAGGCCTACCAAAAAATAATTAACTTTCAATCGCCTATTCAATTGTTCTAAGAAAGCATACACTTATATTATTTTAGGGTCTAACATAAAATCTTATTCTTCTCATCGTCAAAACACCTAATATAAAATTTCCTAACAGGAATCGAAGGTGGAAGGTTATATTAACTCCGAATTTCAGTCAGACGTCGATGGTCGCAAATCCACATCGGGGTTTGTATTCGTTTTAAATGGTGGAGCAGTAACTTGGAAAAGTTTTTAGCAAAGCACAACTTCTGATTCAATCACCGAAGCTGAGTATATGGCTGCCTCAGAGGCTGCCAAGGTGGTTGTTTGGATAAAGAAGTTTGTGGTTGAACTTCAAGTGGTTCCTAGCATGGAGCTCCTGTTGCCACTTTATTGTGACAACAATGGATCCATCATGCAAGCCAAGGAACCAAAGTCTCACAATAAGTCCAAACAGATTGAAAGGAGATACCACTTTATTAGAGAGATGATTGGAAGAGGCGACATCGCCATGCAGAGAATAGATTCAGCAAATAACGTTGCTGACCTACTGACCAAGCCAGTATCACAGGCGGTGCTAGAGCGACATCTTGAGAAGACTGTTAGGATTATTCCCTCCATGCCATAGAGGGATTGGATTATTAGGGCATTTAGTTTTATGTTGTACTAACTTTCTTTAAATCAATAAAGGCATTTGTTTTGTTCATATCAATCTTGATGGCATTAATTTAAGTACTGAACAAATAAGTCTCGTAATCAAGAGGAATCTTCTACCCCTCGTGGTTTGAGAAGATCGATACTACAAGTGTCGGTTCCTTGATTACTAAAACTAAAGTTCACAAGTCGAAGAGTCTTAATTGGGCATTAAGACCAGACTTGTATGATGCGAGCTTTGACAAGGAGTGTCAGTCAGTCACTTTAGATGGTGGGAGCTTGGGCCATAGATATATCAATGGAATTGATATATTCGAACACGGCTCGCCGTAATTCAATTACATCGATAATTACTCGATGACTGTTAATTATTGAATTACTGATCACGGTAGTGTGCGTGAGCCTTAGACCTGAGAATTCACAAAGATTGGACTTGTGACACTGAATAAGTTATTAGAGTAGTTAGATCCAATTCACCCTTTGGTGAGATCAACCTCGAAATGCGGTTCAGATGGACAAGTGACAATTATTTGGTGATTACCAATATGGGATTCACTGTCTCGAGTAATAAACGAGTTAACATCCTGTGCGATCACAAGTAAACAAAATTATATGTCTTTGGCCAAAGCAAGAAAACTAACTTGTGTATAGTACATAAGGGTAGTTTAGTAATTTAATTTTACTATGATTTATTGAGCACAGGATCGAATCCTGTGAGTTTGATACATACCATGACTCTCACTCGATAGGGATGTTACAGTGAAACACTTATACTCTCAGGGTGTCTGTGACCTAGAGGTCCATGTTGATCTATAATATTTGATCTCAATTGGTTTCGGTGTGAGTCCACGAGACTAGATAGGGGACAATCACATCATTGGTTTCCTCCCAATGCCAATTGAGACGAACCTAGAGAGTCGCGCTTTAAAGGAATTGAGCGAAGAAATTTTTTTCGTTGTCAAATACATAAATTAGATAATTTTTCATTTGATGAAAAAATTAATTTATTTGATTAATTAGATTAATAAAAATAAATTAATAATAAAAAATTAGATGTATTTATTATGGTCATGCTATCCTAATTTAATTATTGGATTATTTAATTTAGAAGATTATTAATTTATATTATATTTTAATTAGATTAAAATATATTGGGATCAATTAATAATTGGAGTAAGTTCAAAGTCAACTTAGCTCCATTGAGGACAAGCTAGGCGTGTATAAGGGAGTTTGATGGGCTCATGGAATTAATTAATTCCAAGCCCATCACTCCTTATTTATACCTAACTACCAAGTTGAAAAAGCTAAGGCCTTGTTTGTGTATGTTTTTAAATTCCATTTTCAATATTTTGGATCACAAAATCCTAAAAATTCACACTTCAAATTATTTTTAACCAAATTCATCATCTTTCAAAATCACTTTCTTATTCTCCAATATAACTACCTATCAATTACCACATCCATCATTTCACACAACCATCAATCAATATTCATTTACTTTACACTACTTTGCTCTTTCTCTTTCATACTTTTTATTCAATCAACCCATCACACATTAACTAATCATTATTGATTAGACAGATTTTACGAATTTCAACCATATTCTAAAAACATAAACAAACACACCAACATATCACATCAAATTCACACGAATATCTATAGTACACGTTCCCCAAAAAAATTTCAAGATTTAAACTAAAAAACATAAACAAACAAAGCCTAAGTCTCGCACAATTAACTTGACAACAAAGAAAGAAGCAGAGAAAAATTCTCCCCCTCATGTGTAGCCGTCGGCCTCTAGGAAGCCAGAGGAGGTGAAATTTTTCTTCAAGTTTCTTTCGGCGTGATATCTAAAGGCAGGAGTTATACAATTGCTGCTACCCCGTAGATCATGAATTTGATTCAACAAAAGGTTAGTAATTAGATTCAATTTGATTCATCTTTTTCATGTTCATTAAAATCCAGAAGTGATCCGATTGTGAATTTGGATATTCTTTTCTTTTCCACTGCGCATGAGCCAGGATTAATTACAACATTGGTAACCCTCACATCATCACCTCTGCCCTGCACCATAGAAATACGAACAGATTGAAAAAATTGGTTGGGAGCAATTATATTTTTGTTGAGTTTCTTACTTGGATACATTCAGGACATCTCATCTAATTTTTTATTTTAGTTTTATTTTTGGACATGCCGCGTGACGTGTCAGATAATTATCGCACGGGAGGAGCATCGTATCCGTTAAGTATCCGATACTGCATCAAGTAATTTTTAGAAGTATATGTGCAACATAGCCTGTTAGGAAATTTCATGTTAGATGTTTTGATGATGACAAGATAGGTTTCTTGTTAGACCCCAAAGATGTGTAAGTTAATAATTTTTTAGAAACATGTATAAGCGTTTAAAAGTTATCGAGTTGTAATTTTTCATTAAGTCATTTATCTTTATAGCTTTTAGACTAGTATCAAGCGCTTAAGCTAAGATAGAATTCTAGGTGAATCTATCAAGGTGAAATCAAAGATCAGCGTCTGAAGACTTTCGTGTGTAAGCGCTTGTCTTCACCTGAAGTTAATCCGAAGTCAATATGTTATTAAATGCAATCAACGGACATTTATTTCCAATGAAAATAAATTCAAATGCATTAAATGCTTGATAAGAGCATTAAATGTGATAAGGATTATTGACGGTACGGATGTGCCTTCCCCATTGGCTGTCTACTCAAAGTAGGTCTGCTGCCCACTCTGTGCAGCAGAATTTTCAGAGATGTCATACAAAGGACTAAGTCACGCACTTCGTGTTTCTCACGCCCCTGCTTATGTCCAACGAACAAATCCCGAGAAAAGTCTATAAATAGACACTCACAGCTCAAACCTAAACAGAGAATTATTCACTTACGCTGTGGAAATCTACATCCAACTTTTTAAAAGCTCAAATCCTCCATAGCCAAAATTTCGTTGAGCTTAAACATCTCTATAGCTAAATTAATATCTCTTACCTCTTCATAGAAGAACCTAAACTTTCAAAGAGATATTACTAAAGTGTTTGAACTTTTCAAATCAAACAAAACCGTGATAAAAACCCATCAACCTCTTCCATCTGTGTGACGAAGTCGTTGTAGACAAAACATTATTTCTAAGTGAGAGAAGCATTGTCAGAAGCAGATCTTAGCCGAGTTGAAATTTGTGTGATCAGGGGACTCGAGATCAAGCTTTCATCAATTTGCTATTGTGTAGAAGTTGTCTGTGTGAAGCTTCGTGATTCATTTTAGTGAATTCCCTCCAAGTGAAAAAGGAGAAGAAGGACGTAGTTGGGATTACACCACCCAACGAACGTTACAAATATTGTGTTCTTTACTTTACAGTCAATTTCCTTATTGTCATATTATTGCATAAATCTGTTAAGTAAAAGTTAATTGAACGCTAAGAAACTAAACACGCGTCTTGTGATGCTAAAGCTTTCAAAGAGAAGACTTTAAAATCATTCCGCTGTGCTAACACTGATCAAAGAAATGAACGCTTAAACCTATTTGGTTATAGTATTCAAATCTTGAAGTCTAAGTTAACTATCTAAAAACAGTCTTCAATAGACGCTGAGTCAAGCGCCTACTTTTGAAGCGTCCAACAAATTTTAATACGAATATTTTTTAAGTCGAAAAAGATTTCAAGGTATATTCAACCCCCCCCCCCTTCTAGACCCTTTCGTATGCCACTTTTGACCAACAAGTGGTATCAGAGTGGTTAAAATTGAAATTTTAAAATTTTCAAACATAACTGCTTGTTTAGATCCTTTTTCAAAATTTAGTTGCTTTTAAAATTTTCATGGCATTCTGTAAAGTTCCCAAGTGACCGAGTCAAACTATGACTCATAGAAGGTTAAAGTTTTTACCTAGTTGTGTTCCTGTAATGAAGAAATGTGTGATGTCATTTCAGATAGACCTATTCAAATTTACAAAGTAATCACCAGAGCGCCTGGAGCCACAGAAGAAACTCCAGATGGCTATGTTGAGAAGCTTAAGCAGGAATGGTCCACAGATGAGGGTCGGAGATTTAATCTAGACAATGTTGGTCGGAACGCTTTGTAACAATACTATTGGTGATAACGACAACTTATTCAACAAGGTCAAAGTTTGTAACACTACCAAGAAGATATGGAATAAGTTAGCCATAATTTGTGGTGGTTCAGCAAAAATCAAGGAAAACAAACTTTCAATTGCTAAAGAAAAATTTAATTGTTTTAAGATGTTGCCTAACAAGACCCTAGAGCAATTGGACATAAGATTTACAGCTCTTGTTACGGAACTTACATCGTTGAGGATGGATTTGCAAAACAGAGAAATGGTGGTTAAGATTTTCGAAAGTCTACCTAGTAGATTTTTGATGAAGACAACAGCGATGAGAGAATCTAATATGTTGGATATTTTAAGTCAAGAAGACTCTTTTTCAGAATTCTAGGCATTTGAGTTTGAGTTGAATTCAGCCAGTGATGTTGTGAGTAGTTCAGTAATTGAGTCTGGAGCGCTCGTAGCATCAATCAACGTAAATCGGCTAATAAGGGAAAGGTTTCAGATATTAGCGAGGAAGAGGAGTTGGCTTTGCTAAATAGATTCAGAAAGTTCTTGAGATATTAAAAGAAAGGAAAAGGTTCCAGCAATCAAGGACAAAATTCATTTCAAGCGCCTGCTCCAGTACAACAACAGTATCAAGCATCTCAGTATTCTGCACCTTCTCCTTCAACGCCAATTTAGTACCAAGCATCTAATCAGCATAATCTCTCAACACCCGTGGTCTCAAAATCACAAAATGCAAGGTTAACAAATGAACAAAAGATGAAAACTAATCTTTGTTATAATTGCAGAAAATCGGGGGACTACCAGGTAAATTGCCCTTATCCAAACGTATCTAAGCCTTCAAGGCAGGATTACTTCGATAAAACCAATTCAGGAGCAACCTTCGTCAACAATGTTTGCTAGCGGAATCAGAACAAGCGTCCGCACCTGAAGATTTGGAAGCATCAGAGGAGAGTAGTGATGATGAGTCAGTGAATGACTCAGCGCTTATTTGTCTCATGGCCATAGATGATGATGCGTCCCCTGAGGTAAACACTGAATTATCTCTTCCTCTCTCTTATGAAGAACTGCTTGACAAGGTCAGAGAATATTATAATGATTGTCAAGATGCCGCCAAATTATACCAAAATCACTTTGATATCATTTCATCGCTCACAAGTGATAAAGTGATGCTCAAAGCAGAGTTGCAAGTTCAGCAACAATGCATTGAGAAAAACCAATCGCTTGAGAGTGAAATAATCCAGTTGAAAAGTGATCTTGATATAATAGTCAAGAGAGAAGCTGAGCTGATTGTTAGACTTGCCAAATCAAAACAGCTCGTCTCATCATTGTCCAAAGCGTCAAGAAAGCTAGACAATGTGACTGAGGTAACAAGGTTATTTGGTGAAAAGACCAGTTTAGGATGCAATAAATTCGGTAAACAACCAAACATTTCTAATGTTACGGCAAACAACAAAAGAAAGGGTGTTTTCTTTGTTGAAGAAGGTTCGCTAAGTCAAAAACAAAATGAACCGAGCAACAATGGTACAAGGCCAAATGAGAAAGCTAAAGCTGGGTCAGGCAAGGGTAAGGCAAAGGCAAATGATTCACAAAGACGGGTTAATCCAAACTCTCAAAAGGCTAAGGATAAATTTAACCACTGTGAATCAAGCGCTAAGCGTCCAGCACCAAAAGTGCAACCCAAGCCAGCGCCAAGGAAATACCAGCGTTAATATCCAAAGCAGTCTAGATCATATTATCGCTACTATGATGATTATGATTATGACTATGATTATGATTATTATTATAATCAAGGATATTATTATATACCCAAACAACACACACAACACAATGTGAAACCCAAAAAGACCAGTATTCCTAAAATGAAGACTAGACAAATATGGGTTCCTAAATTTCTAATTCAAACTAACGGTGCTACTAATGTTAAAGGAACCAAGCAACAATGGGTACCTAAACAGAAATAGAACTTCCCGTTTGATTGCAGGTATTTAGAGCTAGAACCGATACATCTGTTTGGTACTTCAATAGTGGATCGTCAAGGCACATGACTGGTTCCAAGGATCTATTGACAACTATCAAGCCGCCAATGGTCCTCGGGTTGTATTTGGTGACAACTCCAAAGGTAAAACTAAAGGTATAGGTACTGTGCATAAGGGGAACATCATGATAAGTGATGTTTATTATGTTGAGGGTCTGAAGCACAATTTATTAAGCATTAGTCAATTCTGTGATAAAGCCTTTGAAATCATATTCTCAAGCGACTGTTGCTATATAAATGACGCCAAGACTAAGTCTTCTAATTTGAAAGGTAAAAGAACAAACAACGTATATTTGGTAGATTGGGGTTCAACAATTGATAACAACCCAACATGTTTTGTTGCTAAAAATGAATCTAAAACGGGTTAGTTATGGCATAGAAAAATGAATCACCTCAACTTTAAGACAATCTCTCATCTTATAAATCTATATCTTGTAGAGGGATTACCAAAAGGAACATTTCACAAGGATCACCTTTGTGACACTTTTCAAATGGGAAAACAAGTTAAATCATCTTTCAAGAGAAAACCTCATCTATCTATCTCTAGAATACTTGAACTACTTCACATGGATCTGTTTGGGCCTGTTCAAACGATAAGTGTGAGCGGTAAAAAGTATACTTTGGTGATAGTAGATGATTTCTCTAGATTTACTTTGGTGGAATTTCTTTCATCCAAAGATGAAACATGTGACAAGTTAACAACGCTTATTCGGTAACTTCAAACATTGAAAAAACTTAAGGTTGCAAGAATAAGAAGCAATCACGGTACTGAGTTTACTAACAAGGTTGTTGAGAAGTTTTGTGCAGAGAACGGAATACATCATGAGTATTCAGCTCCCAGAACTCTCCAACAGAATGGTGTTGCTGAGCGCCGGAACAGAACGCTCAAGAAAGCAGCTAGGACGATGTTAGCAGAATCCAAGCTTGCTCCTAGGTTTTGGGCCGAAGCGATCAACACCACATGCTACACTCAAAATCGTTGCATGATCAACAAACAACATGGGAAAACTCCATATGAACTATGGAAGGGACGTAAGCCAAATGTTTCATACTTTCACGTCTTTGGTTCTAAATGTTTTATCCATAATAATGGATCCCAAAGCCTAAAGACATTTGATCCTAAAGCGGATGAGGGAATGTTTCTAGGCTATGCCAAGAATGGAAAGAATTTTTGCGTCCTAAACAAGATCAAATTGAAGGTTGAGGAATCTATTAATGTTATTTTGGATGATGCTAACCAAGAACTGAGTAAGGTTAATATGAATGATGTAGGAGTTGAAGATCTATGTCATCAAGCGTCTAAGATTAACATTGATGATGATAGTGACGACGATGATGAGATCTCAGTGCCACCCCCTAAGATTACTCGTGAGGTTATTTCGGATAATAATGTAAGGATTGCTGATGATCATGAAGAGAGTGATCATCAAGAGCAAACAAGGATCTGTGAACTTGTAGCACCTACGCAAGAGGGTAGTCGAGCTTCTGATCGGCAAGTGCCTGTTCAACCTCTTAACCCTTTCCATCCTGATAGACTATGGCTACGAGATCATCTACTTAAGCAGATTATTGGAGATATTGAAGCGCCTGTTTGGACTAGAGCCGCTACATTTAATGAGGCCATGTTCACAAGATTTCTATCTCAAATGGAGCCTAAGAAAGTGGATGAAGCGCTAAGCGATCCAAGTTGGATTGAAACCATGCAAGAAGAGCTTAATCAGTTTGAGTGTAGTAAGGTTTGGACACTAGTACCAAGACTGACTCACCAAGGGGTTATTGGGACTAGATGGGTTTATAGAAACAAGATGGATGAGAACGGCACTGTAACAAGAAACAAGTCCAGACTCGTAGCTCAAGGATATTGCCAAGAAGATGGTATTGATTTTGATGAGACATATGCTCCTGTCGCCTGTCTTGAAGCAATCCGCATGTTTCTAGCGTATGCAGCGTTCAACAAGTTTACAGTGTATCAGATTGACGTGAAGAGTGCCTTCTTGAATGGTAAACTCCAAGAAGAGGTATATGTGGAGCAACCACCAGGATTCATCAACAACCATGGTAAGGGTATGGTTTACAAGCTAAACAAAGCGCTTTATGGGCTTAAGCAAGCACCCCGAGCATGGTATGACACTCTCTCTATTTTTCTTATTGGTAAAGGCTTTTCAAAAGGCAGCGTTGATACAACGTTATTTAAAATTACCAATGACAAAGATATTCTCTTAGTCAATATTTATGTTGATGATATTCTTTTTGGTTCTACTAACAAGCGTCTGTGTGAGAAATTTTCAAAAATGATGCAAGAATATTTTGAAATGAGCATGATGGATCAATAAACTTTCTTCTTAGGATTACAAGTTAAACAACTCCCTAATGGCATATTTATTAACCAAGCTAAATATACAAGAGATATGATTAAGAAATTTGGTATGGAAAATGCATCATATTCAAAAATTCCAATGAGCCAAACACTTAAGTTAGATAAAGATGAAAGTGGGAAGAAGGTTGATATCACTAATTATAGAGGTATCATTGAATCACTTCTTTATCTCACTGCCAGTAGACCTAATATTATGTTTTTGGTATGCATGTGTGCACGATTTCAAGCTGATCTTAAAGAATCACACTTAATTGCTGCCAAGAAGATCCTTAAATACCTAAAAAGCACACAAAATGTGGGCTTATGGTATCCAAGGGACTCTCCTTTTGAACTAATTGGTTACTCAGATGCAGATTTTGCAGGTTGCAAAATAGATCGTAAGAGTACTAGTGGTACATGTCAATTTCTAGGTGATAGGTTAGTTTCAGGGCATAGTAAGAAACAACAATCCATAGCTACCTCTACAGCCGAAGTTGAGTATGTAGCTGCAGGAAGTTGTTGTGCACGAGTGTTATGGATGAGGCCACTACTTAGTGATTATGGTATAATCCTAGGTCCTACCCCTATTCATTGTGATAAGCAAAGCGCTCTAGCCATGACTCAAAACCCTGTTCTTCATTCCAGAACCAAACATATTGACATTAGATACCATTTTCTCCGAGACCATGTTCAAAAGAAAGATATCTCCATGCATTTTATTAGAACTGACAAACAATTGGCAGATATCTCACCAAAGCGCTCAATGAACAACGCTTTCTCACTTTGAGAAGTGAACTAGGTATGATCGATTTAAACGCTTAATCATCATGCATCATATTTTATTAGAGCTATAATTTAGGGGGAATCCTCCTTATTTATGTCCAAAGTTGTTTTTTTAGGGAGAACCTTAAAACTGTACTTGGAACATATCTACAAGCGTGAATGATCAAAACTTTCATATTTATGCATAACATGTTGGACGCTCAACCACAAAAAGTTTTTGACTCAAGTGTCAACATAAATCTTACAAGTGGTATGTGTTAAGCGTTGAACAAATTCCATTCAACACGTAATATAAAATAGTTTATAAAATTCATGCATAAATTTTACACGCTTCTTGAAGTAGTGGATAGACTCAAAAGTCTATTTTGGACTTTATTCACACGCTTCTATCACATCAAACCAAGGGGTAATCATTACTTTTAAAATGACAATTCAGTGAAAGAACGTGTTTACCTACACTACAGTGGTTTTTAGGCGCGTGCTCCCCCACACTGAATATTTCAAAAAGGTAACTGCAAAAGTAACCGCGAACGTCAAAATTAATTTTGTATTTATCCAATGCAGTTTCCCAAATTTTTCGCACATATTTTATTGGGATCTTCAGTACAAGTTTAATATTACTTAAAATACGTCCAAATAGTAAATCAACAGTTACTTCTCTCTCATCTATAAATTCAAGAAATTGCAGAAGTCTTTCCTTTTATCACTCATATCTTCTAAAAAGCTTTTTGCAAAAGTCTCTCTCTCTCTCTCAAGATTAACTGCTTCCAAATTTCTTCAAACCTCTCTAAAAATGGCCCCCAAGAAATCTTCAAAAACTGCCGCAACGTCTTCTTCATCAAATCCCCAGGCTGAATTGCATGTAAATCCTGGATTTTTGGTTGATTGATATTATCTTTACTCCCAACAACACTTTCCGGTTCGTAGCATCTTCCTCTCCTTTGAACAACAAAAGCTGAAAACCTTAATGACCAGTCATTATCAACTTCATCTTGAGGCTCTCAAAGAATTCTATGAGAATGCCCAACTCTCCGATGATGGTCGTTCTATCACGTATCTAGTCCCGGAGTTTCCCGACACTGTTTTCACTCTTACTTCAGAACTTATTGCCGACTTCTTTCAACTTTCCAATGAAGGGATTTTACCCTCTGATGTCGGTGTCGGAGATTTCTCTGTTGTTTGGGAACACATGAAATTACGCGAAGATTCGTCATATTCTTAGAACTTCAAGAAAAAGGAGTTGAAGACGAAGTATCAAATAATACGGACATCTGCGCTAAAGTTCTTGAGTGCAGAGCAGGATCGTTTGACAAGATTAGCCATTTACAGTTTCAAATGATGGTGGCTATTGCTAAGAATTACGAGATTAACTGACCTAGGTTTATTTTTGAGCGTATTGCATCAATGTTGGGGAAGAAGCCTTCCACTAAACCTTATGGCTTAATATGAAGTTATATCCTGTATCGCAACAGTCATGTTCCAAGCGCTGGGACTGTCGTTCCAAAAGAGACGTTTTTGGGTAAGAAGATGATTTCATCCCTTCTTCACCCTGCTGCTGTTGGAGGCGCTACATTGCCCAAAGAAGAATGCGCTAGACGCAAAGCTGAAACGCTGAGCAAGAAGAAAAAGGACGAAGCGCTTCACAAGATTGCTACAACTGAACTCTATGAAGATTATCCTGAGTTAGCATCTACGACTCCTCCTCAAGCCCCTTCCAAGAAGTCGAAAAGGAAGAAACCGTCATCCCCTCCTCCCTCACCCATTCATTTCGAGAGAGTTGCTGAGGAAGAAGAGCAAATAGAAGCTCTTAAGCGGCAGAGAACGGTTGGATCAATTCCCGCTGAATCTAAGGTAATTTACATTACCACCGCTCGTGAAAAATCAGTCTCTTTAACACACCAAAATATTCGCACTCCAGCAGCTAGAAAGCTAACTGATCCCCGTGGTATTTCACAGTCAAGGGCCCCATTGAGCGCTCCTGTAGAGCCAAGTGCTGAATCTTTTTGAGCATCAGAGGCTCACGAACCATCAGCTGCTCAAGCTGAGTTGCAAAAGGAACCTGAGGCTAGTGAACCACAAGTTCATCCTCTTGAGCCCGTTGCTAAGACTAGCGCTCAGGGTAAGAAATTACTTCTACCAAGGCCTTCTCTCAATTTTCTACCCTCTGTAGAAAATTTAGTTCTTAAGGTCTGTTTCTTTCTTTCAGTTCCTTTAGATGTCGATGTTGAAGAAGACGCTGCTGCACCTTTTTCTGAGAGCATGAATTTGATGTGGATCTTTCAGCAGTTGTGGCCATCGCTCAAGAAGTTGCGGCAAACGCTGAAGGTGATCTCTCATACACTGTGGGTGGATCAGCCACTAGGCATTGGGTGGTGCTAGATAGAGACATAGACCTTTCTGCTCTCCCTCCGATTGTACTTAATGAAGACTTTTCTCCACATGAGGACTTTGAAGAAGCATATGTCCATGCCGAACATTGTATTCAAGAAGCAACTAAGTACAATGCTTGGTTCAATCGGATTCTCTTTGATAAAGAGTTGACAGACGCTCAGAAAGATGAGCTCATTAGAATTACATCGGAGGATCCAGAGCTGCCTCAGAAAAAGTCCAAGAAGACTACAAAATCCAAGTCTTCTACCAGTACTGCAAGACTGGAAGTTCCCAAATGGACTTTGGTTGATATTCTGCTGATATCTCCGCTTCTAAACTTGCGAAGCCCCAGAAAGCTCCCGAGCCCGTGAAGAGGACTCTCGCTGAGATTGATGTTGCTTACTATGAAAATCATTTGCACAGTGAACTAGAGGTTAGGCCACCCGGGAATGAGACGCTTAACTTCTATGATAGCTATTCTCCCATTCCTCAAAGTCCAAGTGAGGAGACGCTCAACAAGCTCGGCTACTCTCACTATCCCGAGACAGTCGCCCATTACTCTAATCTTGAGAGAGTGAAGCTTCTTCGCTTGTGGAAAGCTAAAGGAAAAGCAATTCCTGATAAGCCTGTAGATTTAAAGTAAATGATTTCTCGAGAAGCGCATCTATACTTTGAACGAGTGTGGCTTGGAGATTACAGTCCAGCTCTTCAGCTTTTCCTTGGCTTGAAGGACATTCATGATCACGGATTTAGAGCTATCATTGCAGCCGGATCAGAATGGCTTCTTCAAGAAGCTGAATGGGTTGAGGCATATGACTTAAAGCGCCATACTATTGAAGAAATGGTCGCTAGTGCATCTTTGTTTAATCAAGCTATTCATGACAGGCACAAATGCTTTGCTTGTTACTGTCTTGATTCCCGTATTTAGCGCCTCGGACCTATTCTATCTTTACCAGATATTCGATAACCTATCGAAGCATCTCTTCATCAAGCGCTCGCTGAGCTTAGTCAGTCTATTCTTGTTCCAGAATTGTGCAGTGCTCCAAGTGGAGAATCTTCTAGCACTAACGTGGAAATAGACGCTGAGCAGCGCTACGAGTTTCTCTTTAATAGAATGAGACTCAGAGATGTTGTGCAAATCTTCGACCGTATTTTTAGTCAGCACGTTGTCACAGCTTCCGGAGCCTCTATCAATGCCTTTTCAGGCTTCATCTTTTTAGATTCCTATCCCCAGTAGTTGAGCACTCATTATTAGAGGGTAATTGACTTGCTCTAAGGTCATTGCAACCCAACGCTTACTCAAGTTGTATTACCATACTTGGAGGACTACTGCAAGCACTACATTTCTAATCTTCCAGACTTGCCAGCAGATAGGTTGATGTTCTTCAGCAAGGAGAAAACCGATGATTCTCTATTCTTCATTCCAGGGTCAAGAGCCAAATTAACTCCAGTTCATCCTATTGACACTATTGGTCCTATGTGGGTAGCTGCTAGAGAAAGCCCACTTTCTATTTTGTTGCAAGAATTACTCCATCCCTCTACCTCGGAAAATATCTCTTGGCTGGATGTTATGCCAACGACGGGAATAATTCCTACAGATATCCCTCCGAATCCTCTCTAATTCCATCATTGTAGTGGCTCTCGCACTTTTGTCAGCTCTATTCTTCAACGCCACGTCTTGCAAATTCTGCTTTTGAGTACAAGGATACTCTTATTCCTATTATCCTAGAAGCGTCTTCTGAGGAAGATGTGGAGATAATTTTCGAGGAAGAAGCCACTATCAGCGCTCTCGCTCTCATTCCTGTTGACATCTCAAGCGCTTCGGTAAATGAAGCTAAACTGGATTCTGCAGAAGTCCATGCTTCAACTGCTGCTCTTCCAGAAAAGGAACCAAATATTGCCTCGGAGGAACCTCTTGAAAGAGATCCAGTACGTGGTAAAGCGGTTGCTTCCAAAGAACCTTTGCCCACTCAGGCGCATTCCTCCAGTGACTCTAAAAGCGATGATAATCCGGAAGCTCATGATTTCCGGATAGCGGTTAAGAATTCACTTGTTCATATCCAAGGTTCTTGCTCCCGTATAGAAGAACAAGGCAAATCAACGCTTTATCAAGTTGAAAAACTTCTCACCACTGACATGCGCAATTCCAACAAGCTTACCATTCTAATCATGAATACCATAGCGCTGCTTCTCACTGAACTTTCAGACAACTTCAATCGGTCGCTTGCCGAAAATGCATCTGCAGCCGCTATTGCCGCTCAAGTCACTATTTTCATTGTCGAGGTTAAACTCTTACGCAGAGAAGTATCTGAGCTTCGCTCATTACAACCTCAACCTCTTGATGCTGATGTCAAGAGGGGGGAAGAGAAAGAAAAGTGGCAGTCGCAATCCAAAGCGTCCATCTCTAAAATAGATAACAAACACTGGCGCCCAATGTTTGAAGAGATACTAAGCATAAAGAAAATGTTTACTAAAAAGTGCAAGCCTAGATGTTATCAAGGCAGGCACTTACTTCCAGACTTGGACGTTTAGTTCTTAGAGAGTATGGGTTTTCATCCATACGCTGGACCGCTTAGAAGACCTATCAACTGGAAATCCACCAATGATCAAAGACAAGACATTTATCATGACTTGATCCGAGAACTTGGAATCCCTCCGAGGGATTGGGTGGAAAGATTGATGGAGCTGAACATAAGCGCTACAAAATGAAGACATGTCTACAATGAAGTTCAGCATACAACTTTGATAGACGTTGATAGACTTTTACTGGACTTAGCGACTGAAATCTTTCAAGAAGAGAACAGAAAGCGACAGAAAAGATGATTGTTTATTTTGTTTTAAATATTTTTTGTAGTCGCTTTGAATTATTCACTTACAGCATAAAATATGTACGCTTACTTTCCATATAAATGAATAAATGTTTTATCGCTGAAACAACTCATTGAAGCTAATCTAACTTTAGCTAACTTAACTAACTTTTCAAACGCTAACCTTTTGACTTTTCTTTGAACTCTTAATCTATAAAGGAGTTAAAAAAGTTAAGGTCTTGACATCATCAAAACGGGGGAAATTGGTAGGAAATTTCATGTTAGATGTTTTGATGATGATAAGATAGGATTGTTAGACCCCAAAGATGTGTAAGTTAATATTTTGTTAAAAAAACATGTATAAGCGTTTAAAAGTTATCGAGTTGTAATTTTTATTAAGGCATTTATCTTTATAGCTTTTAGACTAGTATCAAGCGCTTAAGCTAAGATAGAATTCTAGGTGAATCTATCAAGGTGAAATTGAAGATCAGTGTCCGAAGACTTTGAAGATGTCAGGTTCATTTAGCTTCTGTTAAGCGCTTATGAATCAATTCAGGAAAACTTTCGTGTGTAAGCGCTTGTCTTCACCTAAAGTTAATCCGAAGTCAATATGTTATTAAATGTAATCAACAGACATTTATTTCCAACGGGAAATAAATTCAAATGCATTAAATGCTTGATAAGAGCATTAAATGTGATAAGGACTATTGACGGTACCGATGTGCCTTCCCCATTGGCTGTCTACTCAAAGTAGGTCTGCTACCCACTCTGTGCAGCAGAATTTTCAGAGATGTCAGAAAAAGGACTAAGTCATGCGCTTCGTGTTTCTCACGCCCCTGCTTATGTCCAACGGGAAAATCCCGAGAAAATTCTATAAATACACACTCACAGCTCAAACCTAAACAGAGAATTATTCACTTACGCTATTGAGCTCAAATCCTCCATAGCCAAAATTTTGTTGAGCTTAAACATCTCTACAGCTAAATCAATATCTCTTACCTCTTCATAGAAGAACCTAAACTTTCAAAGAGATATTACTAAAGTGTTTGAAGTTTTCAAATCAAGCAAAACCGTGATAAAAACCCATCAACCTCTTCCATCTGTGTGATGAAGTCGTTGAAGACAAAGCATTATTTCTGAGTGAGAGAAGCATTGTCAGAAGCAGATCTTAGCCGAGTTGAAATCTGTGTGATCAGGGAACTCGAGATCAAGCTTTCAGCAATTTGCTATTGTGTAGAAGTTGTCTGTGTGAAGCTTCGTGATTCATTTTAGTGAATTCCCTCCAAGTGAAAAAGGAGAAGAAGGACGTAGTTGGGATTACACCACCCAACGAACCTTACATATATTGTGTTCTTTACTTTACAGTCAATTTCCTTATTGTCATATTATTGCATAAATTTTTTAGGTAAAATTAAAGTTAATTGAACGCTAAGCAACTAAATACACTTTCTGTGACGCTAAAGCTTTCAAAAAGAAGACTTTAAAATCATTTTGATGTGCTAACACTGATCAAAGAACTGAACGCTTAAACCTATTTGGTTATAGTATTCAAATCTTGAAGTCTAAGCTTAACTTAGGCTTGATTATGTGAAGAGTAGGAATATTTTCTAAGTCATTTAATTCAACACATGAATAGAACGACGTCTTGTTGGAAAGAGGAAGAAGGTGACCGATTTTTAGGTCTAAGAGAGGAGGGACGGATTTTCAGCAATTATGATTATTCATTTTAGTCTCCTTCATCTCTTATTTATAGGTGAAGATTACCTAGAGTCCAATTAGGAAAAGGAAACTTCTTTTCTCCTAAACTCTCTAGTAATCCTCATCCTATAAGGTAATAAGTCAAACAACTTATCAATAATGAAGACTTGGAGGAGGGGAAAACTCCTTTCCTCCTTCACCACATAAAAAACCACCCCTCCCTTATTTACTCATAAAAATCGGTCAACACAAGTCAATTGGACTCTAGGATTTAATTTTGACTTCTCAATTTAATTATAGGCCCAACCCATCAATTAAATACAAGTCAAATTAAATCCAACCAACTAATTCCAACATTTATTTATTTAACTTGGGCTCTACCCAATTAAATTAAATACTTGGACTCTACTAGGTCCATTAATTTTATTAGTTCTACAAGATTAATTGAAAGAGTAAAATTAATTGAACCCTTCAATTAATTTATATTCCATATTAGGAAAGTACTACACTTTCCTTATTCCCTCAATTTCCTCGAAATTGATTAATCACATGTATTCAAGCAGTGACTCTCTCGAGTTAGTGTGTGACCCCTTAGGCTCGTTTCTATCTAGCAGTAAGTACACCTTCCCACAATGCTAGTGTACCTTTCAAAAATGGAAAGTACTAGATTAAATCAATCATTTAATTTTATCAAGCCTCGAATTTGTCAGCAAGCTAATTCTCGGCACTTACAAATCGCGGTTGCCCACCTAGCACAGGGTCCCGAAGACCTAGATAAAACGAAAGTAAAGATACGCCTTTTGCGATCTTGATCCTCGCATAAGTAAGATCCCTCTATCTAATCTCCCGATTGAATCTAGAGAAGTGGCTAAGGTCGAAGCTCTATTAATTCAATACTAAGTTTCCCACGTTATGTGAAATCGACTTCGACTATCAAAATGAGGAAACCCTACGCCTCTTTAGATATCATACTTCGGCCGAAGATTCCTTAAGTCGATTCACTATGTAACCATAGGAGATTAACCGAATGGGTAATGTCAGAGATAGATTCCTCTCGATTCTCACGTGGCTTACTACGTAAGACATGCATGTCTGAGTTGGCCCATATTCAATCATCTAAAGTGATCATGTAACAAATCAAGAACATGCGCGGTTACGAATAAGACATCCAATGGAATCTTAGGTCCATAAGGATTACTCTTATACTACAAGACCACTGGAAGTTCCACATTCGACTGGGAATCCCTTTTAGGAACTTCCATGGGGTTGTTCAATTCGCCCATTACCACAATGGCAACCCTCATATATGCATTGGCTTTCACCGCGCCAGTATCTATGGAACGAGATACACTTCTCCCAGAGTACGCATCATATGAGCAAGTCTTTTGGGTTGCATCAATATTCCTTTATCTCGATGAACCATTTTACGACTTGGAACAATGTTTAAAGATCACAGCCTTTGAGACATATTCCATCATTGCCACAACCAATGTGCAATGATGTCCCATAGCTATGTGGAATCCTTAGGGACTTTATTCTAAGCCAAAGTAAAAACTAATTTAAGAATAAAGACATGCCACACATATAAAATAGATTGACTTTATTTATATGAAAACAATTGTTCAATTCTAGAGTTACTATTACAAAGAATGGCGCCCAATTGTTGGTGCGCCGGGCACTAACTCTAACACAAATTATAATATTCCTATTCTTAGCTACTAAGCTCAAACACTCTCCACCTCAAGGTTATCATCGGTACGAGGCTGGTGGATGGTGGGGCACAGCTGCCCGTGGTTGTCGGCTGTAGGAGTTGCTGATGGAAGGGTTGCTCTGATAGTTTTATAGGTATATGTATAAATATATATTGGAATTATACACTCGATATCAACGAGGAAATAAATTGTATAGGGCTTTTACCTTTATGTTGTACAAACTCTTATTTTGGAATAAAATAAAATTTGTATTTGCTCAACTAAATCTTAATGGCTTTAATAAGTGAACATATAAGTCCTAAGTAAATCGAGAGAGAGTTTATATTCCTTAAGGATTAAGGAGATGGACAATAGAAGCGTTAATTACTTGATCGCTTAAAAAGGGTTCGCAAGTCGAAGAGTATTAATTGTGCATTATGACTCAACTTGTATAACACAGGCTCTGACAAAGAGTGTCATTCGGTCACTAAATTTTAGTGGGGGATTGTGCCGTAGATATGTCAATGGAATTCACATATTCAAACACGACTCGTCATATCCAAGCACATGGGTATTTACTCTATAACTGTCAATGATTGGGTTATTGGTCATGATAGTGTGAGTGAGCCTTAGACTTGAAGATTCACGAAGATTGTGCCTGTGAATCTAGACTTGTTATTAGAGTAGTCAGATCCAATTCACCCTTAGATGGGGTATGCTTCAAAGTACGATCTAGATGGACAAGCAACAATTGATCGGTGACGGCCAATATGGGATTCATTGCCTCGAGTAGTAAACAAGTCAATGTCATGTGAAATCATAAGTAAATAAAATTATAAATCATTGGCCAAAGCAGGTAAACTAACTCGTGTGGAACATGAGGGTAGTTTGGTAATTTTATGTTACTATGATTTCTTAAGCACATCATCGAGTTCTATGAGTTTAACGAATTCCATGACTAGCACTCGATTGGGATGTTACAGTGAAAGACTTATACTCACATGGTGTCTGTGACCTAAAGGTTCGTATTGATCAATCACTTTAATCTCAATTGGGTTTCGATGTGGGTCTACGGAACTGGCTAGGTAACACCCACATCCTTGGTTTCCTCCCATTGCCAATTGAGACAAACCAAGAGCGCGCGCTTTCAAGGAAATAACTAAAGAAAATCTCTAGTTGTTGAATAAGGTTAATCTAGTAATTTGTTATTTGATGAACAAATGAATTTATTTAATTAATTAGATTAATTGAAATAAATTAAAAGGCAAATAGTAATTAATTAGATTAATTTATTATTTATTCTTACTAGCCTAAATTATTAATTGAATTAATTAATTTAGCTAATTATTAATTAATATCATGTATTAATTAAATTAATACATGTTGGACTTAATTAATAAGCGGGCTAAGTTGAAAGTCAACTTAGCCCACTAAGGATGAAATAGGCGTGTATTATGAGACTGATGGGCTCAAGAAATTAATTAATTTCAAGCTCATCATCTCATTTAAATACACTCTAATATGATTAACTTAGTACAGAAGTGATCATAACAACTAGAGAAGAGAAAAAAAAATTCTCTCCCCTTCCTCTATAGCAATCGGCCTCACCCAAGCCAGAGAAGGAGGATTTTTCTTTGATGTTATTCCAGCGTGATATCTAGAGGCAGAAACCCAAGGTTGCTGCTATCGTTGTAGATCAAGAATTCAATTTCTTCTACGAGGTTAGTATTTCGATGTAATTTGATTTACATCTTTTTTTAAAGAAAAATTATTAACCCCAAAAGTGATCCGATTATGAATCCGAATATGTTTTTATTGCTGATGCGCATGAACTAGGATTCACAACAATATACACTATATATTTATATATATTGTTAAATATATAAATGTATATATTAGAATGGTTTTTCAAGGTTAAATCTCTAATCTAAAATTTGATTTTGAGTTTAGTCCCCACCCCTATTTTTAACCTTTGAACTCCCTGATTCATAATCCAAATTTGATTCACTCCCTATTCCATCATAAAAGACTTAACTACCCCAACTTACACAAATAATTAGATAATACCATTTCCTTTTCTTTTCTATTTTCCTTTTCTATGTATTTTTTCTATTTTGTATTTACTCCCATCCCCCACTCACCCCACCGCCGGTGACCACCGAAGACCACCTCTGGTGATGACTACCGGCGACCACCACCGTCTCCGGCAACACCTCCGACGATGACCACCACCGTCGCCAGTGACACCTCCGACGACCATCACCATCGCCGAAGACACCAACACACTGCCTCCGCACTACGGTTGACACCACCTTCCAACCTCAACATTGTGTATGATTAAAGCTAACAAGAAGTATGGTAACATCTACAATGAATTATGCTTAAAGTATACTTGACGTATGTATACAGTAAAGATGAAATATAGATAAAGAGAACATGAAGTATGATTGTAGTAAACTATTGACAAAATTAAGATTACGTTTGAAGCCAAATGTGTTTCATACTAGATATTTTTCGATAATTTTTCGTACATTTCTAGAAATCCCTATGTGTCTACTATGACAGGGAAAAAACAATTTATGATTTCCAGCATCGTACAGTGCGTTATTTCCTCGTGAAGTCATGCAAAATTGTCGGTAAAATTTATCTTACATTTGAAGAAAAATCTGTTTCATACTAGATACTTTTTGATGGTGTGTCATACATTTCAGGAATGCCCTATGTGTCTAATTTGAAAGAAAAAAAATAGTTTATGATTCCGAGCATTGTACAATACATTTTAGATTTTCTCGTGAAGTCGCGCAAAACTGTTAATAAATTTAAGCTTCTGTTTAATGGCAAATTTGTTTTATACTAGACCGTTTTTGATAATATATCATACATTTCTGCAATGCTCTAAGTGTTTACTTTGAAAGGAAAAAATAATTTATGATTTCGAGCATCGTACAGTGCGTTCTGGACTTTTTTGAGCATCGGTAAATTTTAGCTTACGTTTGAAGACAAATCTGTTTCATACTAGCGATGTGTTTGGATCCACTTCTTAATTAATAAGTTCATTTGTATGATGAAATTTTCAAAATGGGCATTTTAAATAAGTGCTATTAAAAATATTAAGTGTTTGGCAAAATTACATTTAAACTAACTTCTTATAGAGTGTTGGAAAAAAATAATTCAAAAGCCACTATTATGCACTTCTCCAAAAGTCCATTTGAAAAGTGTTTCCAAATGCATCCTGGATATTTTTTAATAATTTATCATATATTTCTGGAATTCTCTATGTGTCTAGTTTGAAACAAAAAAAAGGGTTTATGATTCCGAGCATTGTACAATAGGTTATGGACTTTCTCGTGAAATCGTGCAAAACTGTCAATAAATTTTAGCTTATGTTTGAAGCAAAAATTGTTTTATACTAGACGTTTTTTGATAATGTGTCATACATTTTTGGAAATTCCTATGTGTCTACTATGAAAGTAAAAAAATAATTTATGATTTCGAGCATCGTACTGTGCACTATGGACTTTCTCATGAAGTCACGCAAAACTATCGATAATTGTTGGCTTACATTTGAAGAAAAACCTGTTTTATACTAGATACTTTTCAATAATGTATCATATATTTTTGGAAATCCCTATGTGTCCACTTTCAAAGTAAAAAAACTATATATTATGATTTCGAGCATTGTACAATGCATTATGGACTTTCTTGTGACATTAATGGTATATTGGATGATTTGTATTTTACATGTTTGATTATAGGAAGTTAATGAATAAAGTATGAGAATTAATAAATCACGGTCTAATGCCATTTGAGTGAAAAAAGACGACAAAAATAAACAATACATAATTTTCATTGTAATTATACGTCAATTTATATATAACCATACGTAATTTGATATATAGCAATACATCATTATATATGTAACTATACGTCAATCGATACATAGTAATACATCAATTTATAAGTAACCATACGTCATTTGATATGTAATAATATACTAATTCATATGAAATAATACAGTATTTTATATGTAACTAAACGTCAATTGATATATAGTAATATGTTATTTTAGATGTAATAATACATCAATGCTTATGTAACCATACGTCATTTTATATGTAATAATATGTAAAATTCATGTCAAAATACGGCATTTAATATGTAATAATACGTCAATTCATATGTAATAATACGACATTTTATATGTAATCATGCATCATTTGATATGTAACAATATGTTAATTCATATGGAATAACACAGTTAGAATATGTAAGTTTGATTGTATTAGAAATAATGTATAAGCTTTGAAGCGTTAGATTTGTAATAGGCTTTTATATTGGCTTTGCTTTATTTTTATTCTAGATTATTAGGCTAAGTATTTTTAGACTAAGCGTCTGATAATTTCTGAGTGAGTTTATCAGTAGTTAAGTTTGAAGACTCAAGCGCCTGAAGTCTGAATGAAGATGAAGATTCCAAGCGTCCAAACAACAAGTTTTATCAAGCGTTGATTATAGGGCAGAAGTTATTCAAGGATGAATGAGTGTCTATCAAATGACTGATTTCACCTGAATTTATTTCTAAGTCCAGAAGGAGTTTAATGCAAATATTCCCAGATCATTAATTGTCAACCGACATTTATTTCAAATGCTTAAATACTGATAAGAGAATTAAATGTGATAAGCTCTTTTGGACGTACGGAGAAGCCACCCAATTGGACTGTCAATTTTTCACAGACTGCAACACCAACTTTTGTACAGCAGATTTTCAGGAAAAACGACAAAAAATGTTCACTCGCGGAAGTGAGAGACACGTGCCTGAGCATGTGTCAAACGGACACTTTTTCCAAGATTGCCTATAAATAGGACTTCAACAACAAGCCAAACCAACATTCGTATTCCAAACCAAATTGTTGTTGCATTGAATTCTAATTCCTTAAACCCTCAGAAAAGCCAGAATATTCAAGCAAACATTCTTTCTTCTTTTCTTAGAAGTCCTAAGACAGTCAACAAATATCTCAAACATTCTTTTCGGAGAAACCTATATTATTATTGAGATATTATCAAGTTGTTTGAACTTTATCAAAATCAAACAAACCTTTAGAAAAACCTCATCCAAGCCTCGCGATCTGTGTGAAGTCGAAGTTAGATACTTGCACTATTTCTGGGTAAAAGAAGCAAGGGGATAGAAGTGCCTTCGAGTAGAAATCTGTGTGATCAAGGAGCTCAAGTCATCAATATCCATCTCTCCCTAATTTGTACAAGATTCTGTGTGATTCTTTAAGAATCATTTTAGTGGATTGCCTCCAAGTGTTCGAGGAGAAGAAGGACGTAGTTGGAATTACACCACCCAACGAACCTTACAAATATTGTGTTCTTTACTTTACAATCAATTTCCATACTATCATATCATTGCATATATCTGTTAAGTAAAACTCAATCAAACGTTAAGCAACTAAGATACTTTCTTTGACGCTAAAGCTTTCACAAGAGAAGACTCTAAAATCATTCCGTTGTGCTAACATTGATCAAAGAACTGAACGCTTAAACCTATCTGGTTATAGCATTCAAATCTTGAAGTCTAAGTTAACTTTCTAAAAACAGTCTTCAATAGACGCTCAGTCAAGCGTCTACATTTTCAAGCGTCCAACTAATTTTAATACGAATCTTTTCAAAGTCGAAAAAGATTTCAAGGTCTATTCAACCCCCCCTCCCTTCTAGATCCTTTCTTATGCCACTTCGAACCAACAAGTGGTATTAGAGCGGTTAAAGTTGAAATTTTAAAATTTCCAAGCATAACAGCATGTTTAGATCCTTTTCAAATCTAGTTGCTTTTAATTTTTCCATGGCATTTTCTAAAGTTCCCAAATTGACCGAATCATACTATTATTCCTGGAAGGTCAAAGCTTTTACATATCTTTGCTCATGTGATGACGGAATGTGCGATATTATTTCAGATGGACCAATACAAATTCTGAAGGTTATCACCAGAGCACCTGGAGCCACTAAAGAAACCACAGATGATTATGTTGAGAAACCAAAACAAGAGTGGTTCACTGATGAGCGGCAAACAGCAAATCTGAACAATGTCGGTCAAAACACTTTCTATACGGCTATTTGTGATAATGTCAACTTATTCGACAAGGTCAAATCGTGTAATACTACTAAGGAGATATAGGATAAGTTGGCTATAATTTGTGGTGGTTCAGCTCAGATCAAGGAGAATAAGCTTTCTATCGCCAAAGAAAAATTTAACAGTTTTAATGTGTTACCCAATGAGACTTTAGAACAATTATACATAAGATTTACAACTCTTATTACAGAATTAACATCTTTGGGTATGGATTTAAAAAACCGAGAAATGGTGATTAAGATTTTTAGAAGTCTACCTAGTAGATTCTTGATGAAGACAACAACAATGAGAGAATCGAATATGTTAGATCTTCTATCTCCAGAAGATGCCTTTTTAGAGCTCATAGCATTTGAGTTTGAGTTGAATTCAGCCAGTGACGTAGTGAGCAGTCCAGTAATTGAGTCTGGGGCGCTTATAGCATCAATCAAGGGCAAATCGGGTAACAAGAGAAAGCTTTCAGATATCAGTGAGGATGAGGAACTAGCGCTTCTGAATAGATTCAGAAAGTTCTTAAGATATGAAAAGAAAGGAAATATTCCTAAGCATCAAGGACATAGTTCATATCAAGCGCCTGCTCCAGTACAGCAATAGTATCAAGCGCCTTAATATGCTGCACCTTCTCCTTCAGCGCCGATTCATTACCAAATGTCTAATCAACAGAATCTCTCAACAGTCGTGGTCTCAAAACCATACACTGCAAGGTTAACAAATAAACAAAAGATGAAAACTAATCTCTATTATAATTGCAGGAAACTAGGGCACTACCAGGTAAATTGCCCTTATCCAATAATATCTAAGCCTTCAAGGCAAGATTACTTGGATAGAAACCAATTCGGGAGCAACCTTCGCCAACAAGGTTTGCTAGCAGAATCAGCACAAATGTCCGCACCTGAAGACTTGGAGTCTTCAGATGAGAGTAGTGATGATGATGAGCCAGTGGATGACTCAATGCTCATTTGTCTCATGGCCAGAGATGATGAAGCGTCCCCTGAGGTAAACACTGAATTATCTCATCCTCTTCCATATGATGAATTACTTGACAAAGTAAAAGAGTATTGTAAAGATTGTCAAGTTGCCGCCAAATTATATCAAAACCACTTCGATATTATTTCATCACTCAAGAGTGATAATGTAACGCTCAAGGCAGAATTGCAAGTTCAAAAACAATGCATTGAGAAGAACAAATCACTTGAAAGTGATATAACCAATTTGAATAGTGATCTTGATATAAGAGAGAAGCTGAGCTGATTGATATTTGCTAAATCAGAACAGCTTGCCTCAGCATTGTCTAAAGCATCAAGATAGCTGGACAATGTGACTGAGGTAACAAGGTTATTTGGTGAAAGGACCGGTTTAGGATGTAATAAATTCGGTAAGCAACCAAACAAATCTAATGTTACGGCGAACAACATAGGAAAGGGTGTTTTTTTTTTGTTGAGAAAGGTTCACAAAGTCAAACACCAGAAAATTGTAAGGTTCACTTGGTGATGTAATCCCAACTACATCTTTCTTCTCCTTTTTCACTTGGAAGAAATTTACTAAGATGATTATCAAAGAATCACACAGAATCTTCTACAAGATAGTAAAGAGGTGAAAATGATCTCAGGCTCCTTGATCACACAGATTTCAGCACCAATGAAGATCTTCTTCTACCAGTTTCTCTTACTCAGAAATACTGCCTGTAAGGGGGTTTCAACAACTTTCTCACTCAGATAAAAGGTTGAGGGTCTTGTCACAAGGGTTTGTTTGTTTTTTGGAAAAATCAAACAACTTGAAATATCTCAGTAAGAATTTAGGTTTCTTCTTTGGAAGATGTTTGAGATATTTGTGACAGTCTGTAATGTATGTAAAAAGCTTGAAGAATTTTGGCTATGAAGTTTCTAAGCTTTTTCTTTGAAAGAATTTCAGCAAAGTTTTCTTGTGCATGTACGTATGTCTCTATATATTTAGGGTTTGCTGGAGGTAAGGTATTTATAGGCATTTTCTCGGGATTATGTCTGTTGGACACATGTAGGAGTGTCCCTTTTATGCGGCGCGTGATTCTACCTTTTCTTTGACATTCCTGAAATCCTGTTGGTTCCGATTAGACGGGAGCAGCTATAAACTTTGAAATTGTAACAATCTAGTAAAAAAGGTGGCTTGTCCACAAGTCATAATAGCTTCTCACATTTAATGCACTTATCAGGAATTTAATGCATTTGAATTTATTTCCCGTTGGAAATAAATGTCCGTTGAATGATTTCATTTAAGTTCTTCATGACTTGAGGATTTATTTCGGGTGAGTCTGATACAGATCGCTAGAGTGCTTTGAGTGCTTGATCCATAAATCCTTAAATAGTCCTTTAGCGTTTAACAGTCGCTAAGAACAACTCTTTATCCTTCTTTGACTTCGGACGCTGATAAGAGGCATTTTAACGTGTTTTTAAGCCTATGATCTGATATTTTTGGAGTTATTTATTGTCTAAATCATGCCACAGTTGCGTTTAATTGGGGTGTTAAGTGATTTCAGGTGCTAAACGAGAGCACACGAAGAAAAAGGCGAAAAACGGTGCACGGCACTTTTTGAAGCCTGTCGACCACGCCCAGGCGCCGAGCTGACCACGCTCGGGCGCCGATCAAGAACAACAAACTTGATCCCTGTTGACCGCGCCTAGGCGCCGCACTACCCGCGCCTAGGCGCCGTTATTCCCGCCCCCGAGCGCCGTACTATCCACGCCTGGGTGCCGCCGGTTTTCTCCCCCAAGAAAAGTACGCCAGGTAGGCCGCGCCTAGGCGTCGGCGTAACCGTTTTTCAATTGTTTAAAAGCGAAATTTCAGATTGAAAGAGGGGTGGGGAAATCTGGGGAATTGGAGAGCATTTTCTGGGTTTTTGAGCCATAATTTCATCAACAATTGAAGGTGAAGAAGGGGGATTGAGCTAGAGATTGAAGCTACAACCAAGGATTCATCATCATTCAAGACTTAGGGAGTTTTCTTTTGTATTTCATTTACATGTGTATGTTAATAACTATGTATATGATTGTTTTAGACCTTCTTGAGCTATTGAATATGAGCTAATCTTGTAGAACTAAGGCCATGTGAAGGCCGAATTCATGAATCAATATATGTGAAGTTAATTTTTGTATTAATTCTCCTAATTGCTTTGTGTGTTGATTTTGTGCTTTTATCACAATCATATGCTTGATCTCCATATGCTTGCTATTGTGCCTAATCTAGTCATTCGAGAGAAGATAGGTTAGGGTTCAAATGAATCAACACATCACCCGAAACTAATGTGGAATTGCTCCTAGAAATAGGTAAAGATTTCCGGGTGCGGTTAGCCGGATTTATCCGGGGAAACTCTAGAACGTTAATGCATGGTTGTTGATTAGATTCTCGGATAGACATATTTAGAGAGCCGTCAATCAATCATAGGATTGTTATGTGCCGAGACATCGGGTAATGATTAATTAAGGAGTTTTCACCAAAGCAATAGGAGTCTAATAATTCGAAGAGTAACTCATATATATCGACGAGTGGATTCGGTTATAGCATGTGCCTTAGTCTTTTTAACCAATTCGTGAGGTTTAATTTATAGCTTGTTCCCTCCTTTGATCTTTCGTTTACTTAATTGTTTTTCTCTTATTTTACTTTAATTGTCTTTACCTTAATTGCAAATCTGAAGCTAAAAATCCAAGTCCTTGAGGTTCGACAACCCGGACTTTTTGTCCATTTATTACTACACGCGACTAGTGCACTTGCTATTCAAGCACGTTAGCTTCTAGCGTGTCAAGTTTTTGGCGCCGTTGCCGGGGACTTGTTTTTTTTTTTAGTTTTTGATTTTCGTTTTACGTTTTCATAATTTCTAGTTTGTTGTTTATTTTCTTGTTTCCTTTTATTTTTCGTACTAGTCTAATTTCGTTCTTGTGTTTAATTGCTAGATTCTTGTGTGGTGCATGACCCGTTCCTCAAACGAGCCTCTATACGAGTTGGAGCCCGAAATTGAGCGAGTGTTTCGGACTAATAGGCGAGCAAGAGAAATGGCCAATAATTTGGACATGAACTTACCGGAAAATAGGGAGTGGTTACAAGGTGTTCTACAAGCCATGCAAGGGGCACCTCCTCCACAACTTCCGTCGGTTCGGGGTAGCTTACCACCTAGGGTACATACCATTCCGGGGCCCGTGGTCGTGCCTAACTTCTTTGCACCCAACTACCACATTCTGGCTCATATCTTTAATATGGTGCAAGGAGATCCTTTCTATGGAGAACCGCACGAATCACCTCACGCTCATTTGGAAACCATAGACGAAGCTCTTGTGACCATTCAATATCACCCACGGGATCTTGATGCAATTCGTCTAAGAGTCTTCCATTTCTCATTGAAGGATAGGGCGACAACATGGTATAAATCCTTACCTCCGCAATCTATTACAACTTGGGTTGAGTTGGTCGATGCCTTTCTAAATAAATTCTTCCCACCCTCCAAAATTAATGAGCTCCGGAGTAACATCAAAGGGTTTAGGCAAAGAAGTAATGAGTCTTTAGCCGAGACTTGGGCTAGATATAAGGGCATGCTCCGAAAATGCCCCGATCATAATTTTGGTTTGAATGAAAAAGTACTACATTTTTATGATGGGGTTCGGTCGCGTATTCGGAATAGACTCAATGCGGGTGCGGGTGGAGATCTCCTTGGGTTAGATTGTCAACGTGTATGGGACAAAATAGAACAATTGGCCCGGGAAGATGAGCTTTATCCCGACGATGAAGAGGCCTCATCCTCTAAAAAGGTTGCTTGTGTTGAGGAAGTGGTTGAGGGAGTAGTAGCTTTGGAACCGGAGGTTGAAGACGTCAATTATGTTGGGAATCATAATCGACAACGGTTGGACTTTCACATACCCGAGAATTTTCCAAAAAGGCCCAACCCCGCACAAAACGCACAACCAAGGATTTATCAAGCTCCTCGACCTCCTTTCAACAACCCGCCTCCGAGGCAAGGCATTCCAAATGTCCAAGGGCAAGGGTAAGCATGACCTCCTACAATCGACGAGCGACTTAATGATCATATAAGGAAATCGGACACGTCGATCAATGAACTCCGTAATATGATGAAGGATATGTTCATGGAAATGAAAGATATGAGGACACAAATAGGGCAAATCTCCTCCGCGGTAAATGGTAGAGCCCCGGGAACTCTACCAAGTGACACGGAGAAGAACCCGAACGATCAATGCCATGCCATCACTTTGAGAAGTGGGAAGCAGTTGGAAAAAGATTCAACACTGCCGTCCACGCCTAGGCGCGAGGAAGCCCACGCTCAGGCGCCGTCTACACCCTGTCAGGACCAACTGCCACTGTCAGCGGCACCCGAGCGCCGCAATACCCACGCCTAGGCGCCGAACCAACCGCGCCCAGGCGCCGATGACAGCGCCCAGGCGCCGCCTCCTGTTTCCTTCGGGGCTAGTTCGTCGACTCCAACGCCTCCTCCTCCCATTGAGATCCGTCTTCCCTTCCCAAACGCACAGAAGAAGAAAAAGAAGGAGATGGATCTGAGTTTCATCCGTATTTTATCCATTCTTCGTGAGGTGAGAATAAATATTCCTTTGGTGGATGCTCTTTTGCAAATGCCGAACTATGTTAAGTTTTTCAAGGATATTCTCTCCAACAAGCAAAAATGGGAGGAAAACGAAACCGTTTGTCTAACCGAGGAGTGCTCTGCCGTCTTACTCAACAAATTGCCTCGCAAGCTCAAGGACCCCGGGAGCCTTACCATACCATGCACTATTGGTCATCTAACTTTTGACAAGGTGCTATGCGATTCGGGGGCAAGTATCAATCTTCTTCCCTATTCTATCTTCAAGAAGCTCGGTCTTGGGACGCCCAAGCCTACATCGATATCATTGCAATTGGCGGACCGTTCAATTAAGCACCCGAAGGGCATCATTGAAGATGTAATTGTGCAAGTGGACAAATTCTACTTCCCGGTAGATTTTGTGGTGCTCGACATGGAAGAGGATGTAGAAGTACCGTTGATTCTAGGGAGACCCTTCCTTGCTACGGGTAAGGCAATCATAGACGTCGCCAATGGTAAGCTAACTCTTCATGTGGGTGATGAGAAGGTTATATTTGACGTATTCAAAGTGCTTAAACATCCATATGACAATGATTCATGTTTACGCATCGATGCATTTGACACTTTGATTGGTGAGACATTTCAGGAACACATGGTAGATGACCCGCTAGAGGCATGCCTTTTTCAATCCATGGATGTCGATTTGGCAAGTGAGGAGAAGTTGGAAATCGTGTGTGAATTAGAAAAGCAACCTCCTTACCTCGTTATGGCGGTTGAAAAGTTAGATCGATCGCTCTCGGCTCCTCCTCGCCCTTCCATTGAAGAGGCCCCTACCCTTGAGCTTAAATAGTTGCCTTTACATTTAAAATATGTGTTTTTAAATGATAATAAGACATTGCCCTTCATTGTCTCATCTTCTTTGACAGGGGCACAAGAGGACCAACTCGTGGGAGTGTTGAAGGGCAACAAGAAAGCTTTCGGGTGGGCAATTGCGGACATTAAAGGCATTAGCCCCGCTATATGCATGCATAAGATCCTAATGGAGGACTCCACCAAGCCTACACGTCAACAACAAAGGAGGTCTAACCCACAAATCCAAGAGGTAGTAAAGAAAGAGGTCATTAAGTTACTTGACGCCGGTATAATCTACCCTATCTCTGATAGTGCATGGATAAGTCCTACTCATGTGGTTCCTAAGAAAGGAGGCATAACTGTGATTAAAAATGCAAACAATGTATTGATTCCCACACGTATGCTCACCGGGTGGCAAGTATGCATAGATTATCGTAAGTTGAATAACGTCACCCGTAAAGACCATTTTCCCCTCCCTTTCATCGACCAAATGCTTGAAAGGTTAGCCGGGCATGATTTTTATTGTTTTCTAGATGGATACTCCGGCTATAATCAAATTGTCATAGATCCCGAGGACCAAGAGAAAACCACTTTCACTTGTCCCTATGGTACGTTTGCTTATAGACGGATGCCATTTGGATTGTGCAATGCCCCGGCCACCTTTCAAAGGTGCATGATGGCCATTTTCCATGACATGGTTGAGGAGTTCCTTGAGATTTTTATGGACGATTTTTTTGTTTTTGGAACATCCTTTGATACATGTCTAGATCATTTGACTCGTGTTTTAAAACGTTGTGAGAAAACCAATCTTGTTTTAAATTGGGAGAAGTGCCATTTCATGGTACGGGAAGGGATTGTGCTAGGTCACAAGGTCTCTCATAGAGGGATTGAAGTAGACCGAGCCAAGATTGAGTGAGGTCATTGAGAAACTTCCCCCTCCTATCTCGGTTAAGGCCGTGAGGAGTTTCCTTGGGCATGCCGGTTTTTATAGGCGGTTTATTTTGAATTTTTCCAAAATTGCAAAACCATTGTCTAACTTGCTCATTAAAGATGCACCGTTTGATTTCGACTCTACTTGTATGCAGGCATTCCTAATTTTGAAGGAGCGATTGATATCCGCCCCCATCATGGCACCGCCCGATTGGAGCTTACCATTCGAATGGATGTGTGATGCTAGTGACACCGCCGTGGGGGCGGTATTGGGCCAACGAAAGGGAAAGGTATTTCAAACAATTTACTATGCTAGTAAAACTCTTAATGAGGCGCAAATGAATTACGCAACCACCGAAAAAGAGTTACTAGCTATAGTATTTGCATTTGATAAATTCCACTCCTATCTCGTTTTGAACAAGGTGATTGTGTACACCGATCACTCCGCCCTTAAGTATTTACTTGCTAAAAAGGATGTCAAACCTAGACTTATTCGGTGGATTTTGCTTCTTCAAGAATTTGACATAGAAATCAAGGATAAGAAAGGAGTGGAAAATGTGGTTGCCGACCATTTATCTAGAATAGAGACCCCTACCCCCGAGTGCATGCATGATAAACCAATTTGTGAGGAGTTTCCCGATGAGCAATTGTATGCTATACTTCATAACGATACTCCTTGGTATGCCAATTTTGCAAATTATCTTGTCACGGGAGTTCTTTCTCCGGATATCACTTTTCATCAAAAGAAGAAATTCTTATTTGATGTGAAGCAATATTTGTGGGATGAACCATATCTATTTAAGATTTGTGCAGATGGCATCATTCGAAGATGTATTCCCGAGGAAGAAATCGCATCGGTTCTAGCTCATTGCCATGACATGTCGGTAGGTGGCCATTTTGGGCCTTCTAAAACAGTGGCTAAGGTACTCTAATCAGGTTTCTTTTGGCTCACACTCTCTAAAGATGCATTTTTGCATGTCCAATCTTGTGATAGGTGCCAACGCACGGGTAATATCTCTAAAAGACATGAAATGCCTTTGAATAGCATGCTTGAGTGTGAGTTATTTGATGTTTGGGGTATTGATTTCATGGGACCCTTCCCGAGTTCTTGTTCCAATAAGTATATTCTTGTTGCAGTAGACTACATCTCTAAATGGGTTGAAGCCGAGGCTTTGCCCACTAACGATGCTCGGGTGGTTACTCGATTTTTACGAAAAAGAATTTTCACTCGTTTTGGAACACCTAGAGCTATCGTTAGTGACGGGGGCACCCATTTTTGCAACAAGCAATTCGAACACTTATTGAACAAGTATGGGGTAAGGCATAAGATTTCAACTCCCTACCACCCTCAAACGAGTGGCCAAGTGGAGGTGTCTAATAGGGAGATTAAACGCATTCTTGAAAAAACGGTCAATGCATCTCGAAAAGATTGGTCTCTAAAATTAGATGACGCCTTATGGGCTTATAGGACCGCGTTTAAAACCCCGATTGGCATGTCCCCGTATCGCCTCATTTTTGGTAAAGCATGTCACCTACCGGTCGAGCTTGAGCATCGTGCTTATTGGGCTACTAAATTTCTAAATTTTGACTCCACACTTGTAGGTACAAATCGGTTGCTCCAATTGCAAGAGCTCAAGGAATGGCGCCACCAAGCATATGAGAATGCAAAACTTTACAAGGAACGATCAAAAACGTGGCACGACAAGCACATCATTCCCCGCGAGTTTCATGAAGGCGGGAGAGTTCTCCTCTACAATTCTCGACTCTGACTTTTTCCCGGGAAGCTTAAGTCACGGTGGTCGGGTCCATTCTTGATTTCCCATGTCTATCCATCGGGTGCTGTCAAGCTCACAACGGACAAAGGGCAAACGTTCTTGACCAATGCTCAACGATTAAAACCGTATATCGGAACTGATGAACAGAGGGACAAAGTGTTCCTCCTTCTCCGAGATCCTCCATAATTCTTTGTCCCGAGTCGAGCCAACGACTATAAATTAGCGCTTCTTGGGAGGCAACCCAAGCTTTGTGTTTGTTTTTCGTTGCGTTTTTTTTTTTTTTTTAGTTTCGTTTCTTCTTTTTTCCTTCTTTTGTCTCGTTTGTGTTTGTTTGTGTTGAGCCTTTTCTTTTTCTTATTTTTACCAGGAAATGGATTTCAAAACGGTCTGCTGGCCACGCCTAGGCGCCGTATCAGCCACGCCTAGGCGCCGTTCAGCCCAGTTCACAACATCTCCCCTGTTAACCGCGCCCCAGCGCGGCCAAGTCCACGCCTAGGTGCCGATCTCACCGCGCCCGAGCGCCGAATATCCCACGCCCAGGCGTGGACAGCAGTAGCATTTCAATTGGACTTGAAGCTTACGGCGCCTAGGCGCTGTCATACGCGCGCCTAGGCGCCGCTCAGGTATAAAGACTCTCTTTTGTGAGA